>OY804590.1:27959791-28559791 GCA_963680875.1 Bathymodiolus brooksi
TTTGTTTGTTTGTTTGTTTTTTTTTTTTTTAAAGATATGCATTATAATACAATGATACGTACGTTCTGTATTCTGAAAAAAATGGCGTTCAGTGCTTTTCATTACCTGATTTTGTCGGTCCGCTGTGAGGAATTAGATGCACATATTAACTAACTGTATTTATTTCTGAAAAGCACATATTGTGAATACATTTTGGAGAAAATTTTATCGACATCTGAGGTGGGGCCGATTTTGGCCCTTATAGCTCCCAGTCCTTTAGATTAAAACATAAAAACTTCAAAAATTTATTACACGGTGTTTTATTTTTTTAAATCTTTAAAAAATTTGTGAATCTATGGCAATTTAAATTATAAATATTATTAATATACATGTATCTGATTTAAGCCACGAAAAAAGAAATAATATACAAGACAAAACGAGACAATAATTTATTTGATTAAATATTATAATATAATACTGACATGACTGTCGAATCCAAATTAAGGATTTTAATTAATATTACTTTATTACAAATATATGTAATCACCCAATTGTTTTTCTCATGTCTTTAAATATTATATTATCAATACGAATGTACATAGGCTAATTCTCGATATTACCCACCGTGTGATACGGACTAAGAAATGTTTCTGTTACATGTATATTGAATTAGACGCCATAACCTGATTTTTGGAGCAAAATGGAACAGATTTTCAATTTTTTCTTGAATATGAAAAATACATCATTCGACTGATTGTTTTGTATAAAATATGAATATATATTATATGCGGATTGAAATTTACAAGTTAAGTTTAAAAAAGTAATCTTAACGTGTAAATGCGTTTTCAGCTAGTTTAAGTTTTTTAACCGATCTATATACATGGTCGGACCCTCATTGCTTTAAAATCATAATGGAACAGACAAAGAAATATTCTTTCATGAACTATTTTATACCGTTCAAAAGCTAAGAAATTGTAGTTTTCAAATATATGCGGATTGAAAATACAACTTAATTACAGCGAACGATTATTTAATATGAATAGGTTATTATACAGTGTATAATAACCTATTTATTATACAGCTGAAATGATCAATACTATTTTATGTTTAACTTTTAATACAGTCTAAATAAAACAACTGCACAACAGTATTTCGTTAGGAAAATGTTCTGTATCAATACAGATCTCGTAAACTCTAAAAATCATCGGCACACATGCATGAACTCTTGAAAAGAAGCGTTTAATACTTATAATTCTTAAATTCAATATTGTAGATAGTATTATTCTTGCATATCCCTGGTCTAAAAATCGCACAAATTAAGATTCCGCGGAATGTTGTTGACGACTTTGGAACATTAACAACATGACGTCATATGAAGACTTCCAATTTAAAACGTAAAGATCGGGCGTCATTTGGCTTCGTGTACGCTTCAATTTTAATATGCGAGCTTAAGCGAGCTCTTTATGGTATAAAATGTGTACTTAGGATTTTTTAACAAACATGGCTGAACATATTGTCGAAGAAAAAAAAATTCTACGTTTTGTAAACACCGGTTTCCGGGTAACACACTAACACACTCAACTAATGAAGATCTTCTTAGCATAAAGCGCAAAGGTGATCCTGAAGTCTCGTACCCTCTCTCGTAAGGAACGATAACTCGAATAAAGGAACGACAGCTCGATTGAATGAGACTAGATTCGGCCCTAAAAAAGTCTTCCCCAATATATCTCGGCCCAAAAAATCTCGACACTTTTTGATGAAATTGCCAGATAATTTTCAGATGAGCGAGCATTCAAGGCCGTGCCGGTTTCATATTATGATTTAACTAAAATAAGTTTACAAGGTAGGCATTTTAATTATTTTTGTATATTGTTGTAAATATGATATGTAGAATTTCACGTTTTCAAGATGGTGGATCCTCGTAGTTACGGCTTGCAGATTGAAAAGTTCATCGAGTTATGAACGAATAAAAAAAAATAGGTGACAGTGTCCTTGTCCAATAAAAGGCACGGAAACGATATACTTTAATTCTATAAGAATTATCATTGAATGTTCCACCATTTATACAAGCTCCAGAAAATAGACGACAGAAATCAACGAGTTACTTCCCTTACATAATGTACAATACGAAAAAAATACGGACTTATCGGGACGTCCAATACGGAAAAAATACGGCTTCCGGTTGTACAATACGGAAAAATAATGTACGGTTTTTATTATACAGCTATAATTTTAATCCAATCAAAAACACCCATTTAAGACATGTGACCGTACATTATTTTTCCGTATTGTACAACCGGAAGTCGTATTTTTTCCGTATTGGACGTCCAGATAAGTCCGTATTTTTTTCGTATTGTACATTATGTAAGGGAAGTAACTCGTTGATTTTTGTCGTCTGTTTTCTGGAGCTTGTATAAATGGTGAAACATTCAATGATAATTCTAATAGAATTAAAGTATATCGTTTCCGTGCCTTTTGATTGGACAAGCACACTGTCACCTATTTTTTTTTATTCGTTCATAACTCGATGAACTTTTCAATCTGCAAGCCGTAACTACGAGGATCCACCATCTTTAAAACGTGAAATTCTACATGTCATATTTACAACAATATACAAAAATAATTAAAATGCCTACCTTGTAAACTTATTTTAGTTAAATCTTATTAAAATTGAAGCGTACACGAAGCCAAATGACGCTTGATCTTTACGTTTTAAACTGGAAGTCTTCATATGACGTCATGTTGTTAATGTTCCAAAGTCGTCAACAACATTTCGTGGAATTTTAATTTGTGCGATTTTTAGACCAGGGATATGCAAGAATAATACTATCTACAATATTGAATTTAAGAATTATAAGTATTAAACGTTTCTTTTCAAGAGTTCATGCATGTGTGCCGATGCACTCGCAAACTTTTATTCAGTTTGTGAGTGCATCGGTACCGTTTACACATGCATGAACTCCTGAAAAGAAGCGTTTAATACTATATTAACATTAATCTACAATCAAATTAGCTTGTTCGATATTTAACAGTTTGAGGAAAAAAAAGAAAGTTGTTTAGAATAGTTGTTGATCAGTTATTTTGCTGTTTTTGATTCATTTTTAGAGTTTACGAGATCTGTATTGATACAGAACATTTTCCTAACGAAATACTGCTGTGCAGTTGTTCTATTTAGACTATTAGAAGTTAAACATAAAATAGTATTGATCATTTCAGCTGTATAATAAATAGGTTATTATACAGTGGTATGTACAATATGGAAATATATTGTACTCGTCCGTATTGTATTGAAAACCCGTATTGGACTCGACGCCTGCAGCTAGGTTTTCAATACAATACAGACTCGTACAATATATTTCCATATTGTACATACCACTGTATAATAACCTATTAATATTACATTTTACGTTTTTATTTTCCCTAGTTGTCTTTGTTAGCGCAGCCGGTCACTATTTTCGTATATGAACCGGTAGTATATGGATAACCTGCATTATTTTAGATAAAAAGTATAATATAGCAAATAGTTCATGTCACTTCGGGTCATATAGCAGTATATGGACCGGTCCGTCACCAAAAAATTATTATATGGACCATCAGAAGCTTCGGTCCATATAATATTTTTTTGGAGACGGACCGGTCCATATACTAGCTGAGGTCCATATAAAAAATTTTTGGTGACGGACCGGTCCATATACTGCCATACGACCCTCAATGCCATGAACTATTTGCTATATAAAATCTATTATATTTTTATCGAGTGTGATAATGGTATCAATTAACGCATGCGCAGTATCGGTGCTGATAATAGTTGCGTATGCCAGGGTCCGCCAAAGTAGATTCTACCCATATACTTATTGTAAGCACGACAATTTAAGAGAACCATGTATCGATGGTGTTCTTGGAGCTTTTAATGACAACTTGTAAGTTTGTGTAAGAGTTGTCTCCGTTTGTACGCGTTATGTCTTAAAATGGCAAAGCAACGAAAACGAAAGTAGAAGTAAAAAAGACAACGAAATCAAAACAGAAACAGAAACAGAAATACAAAAATTTAATTAAAAACAAATAATATAAAACAACAGTTCATAAAAAATACACAAATTACAAAAGAAGTGGCTATATCCTGATTCTTCACCGTCCAACAAATTTACGGGGAAGAATAATTATATGATATACAGATAGTGGACACAATTATTCGGACACTTCTAATTTTTATTTGCAACTGCAAAATTTGAATTTTTTACTTTCTCCCAAAAAATACCATATCCTTTTTTTATGAATATCCCCAAAGAAAACCCTTTCAGACAGTTGGATAAACAGCTTGTTCTTTGTTTGCAGTGTATAATTGTTATTCATATTATGTACAACCGTGTCTTATATATGATCCTGATTCTTCCCCGTCACTGTATTATATATGATCATGATTCTTCCCCGTCAGTACCTTATTTACACGAAGAAAGAAGTTATAAATACCTTTTCAACTTAACTTTATTTTTAAAATTTCGAAGATCCGGGAGGTTTACGTATTTGTAATGTTCGTGTAGGACGGAATAAATGGTGTCTTTATTTTATGTTGTTCGCTTACGGTTTATTCCGTCTTACACGAAAATCGGAGGTATTCGTTTTTGTTAAATTAAGTATGAGGGAATAAATGTTAAAATCAGTAAAAACAAAGACTCAAATCAGGGTTGGCCGGGAAATACCAGTGGCGGGAATTCCCAGTGATAATTACCGGGAAATACCGTCCTGGGAAATACTCTAAATTTTAACTCAAGTGGGAAATACCGGGAAATATGATTAATTTTAGATGTGATTAATTTCTTCAAAGTAGCTAAAAACTTACCATTTTAACACAGTGTTGAAAATTACATCAGTTTAATAAATATGGGTATACAGCCTAGGTGTAGGACCATTAAGAAGGACTTCAGGCAACTTTTGAAATTGTAATCTTCATATAAACATAATATTTATACAAGACTTTTTATTAAAAACATGTTAAAACTGTCACCACACTTTTATATCTACACTTTTCAGTTCAACCATACAGTTTCAGAGTTCACCAATCTATTTTATCTTTCCCCCTTAACATTCTGTAGGAAAAAACAAGCTTTCCTGCTTTAACTAGACCAAGTCTATTTCTTAATTTTGACTGAATCATGCCAAAGTTTGAGAAGATTCTCTCAATAGCAGCCGAACATGATGGCATTTCTAACAATAGCTGATTGTTTTGCCAGGTTGTATACATGTAATCTAATATCCTAAGGACATTTCCTTTATGCTATAGTATAATAATTACTAACTTTTTTAATTTGTTTTTACAAACTAATTAACACATCTTCAATAACCTTTAGAAATCAATAAGTCCAGTTTGTAAAGACAAACAATAAACATGTCAAAAGCAGGTCAGAATATGGTTTTAATCACTAAACAAAGGAGGTACAAAGTGAGGATTACAAGTAAAGAATAATTTTCTTAATATTTCTATCAAAATCAATATTTTTTTTTAACAAATATCAATTTTCCAATATCAATTTTATATATCTGTACATTAACACTATCCATTATTTTTTTTTTTCTGTAAGGCCAATATAGTTATATTTGTATCCATTAAAGATTTTTTATCTGCAATTTTGGCCATACATGCAAAACATAAATATCAATTTAGAAGTTTCCTGTACCATTACATTTGCAAATTAAGAATCAATCTTAATTCCCAGTATTTCCCGCTGTCCTGGGAAATATGAGTATTTCCCGCTTTTTTGCCAACCCTGACTAAAATAAACATGATTGAATTGTATTCACTAGTTAAATCAAGTAGAACAAACTATAACCCTGCAGTGTATTCATTTCTTTTAACATAAACAAAACTCACAACATATAAAGTTGTATTCAAAATTAAAATTACACTATTTCCCAATTTTGCAACCTGGTCATTTTCGCGCTTATTCAACTGAAAATGACCCATTTGATGCAAAATCATAATTGTTTAAATGAAATACATAGAAAATAAATAATATCTCATGGGGAAGAATGTCAGTGAAATAAAGCATATATTAACATTATACTGTTATATATATTATTCTGTGACATTCTTCCCCGTTTGACGTCAAATCATATCAAAGTAATGTTAATATATGCTTTATTTCACTGACATTCTTCCCCGTTAAATCTTATTTATTTTCTTATGTTTTTCATTTTCCCCCAAAATACCACGCCCCTTTTTTTTAATGAATGTCCCCAAAGAAAAACCCTTTCAGACGATTGGATGAACAGCTTGTTTTTTATTTTATTTATAACATATACTGTTGTTATTCATATGATGTACAACCGTGTCTTATATATATGATCCTGATTCTTCCCCGTCACTGTCTTATATATGATCCCGATTCTTCCCCGTCACTATCTTATATATGATCCTGATTCTTCCCCGTCACTGTCTTATATGTGATCCTGATTCTTCCCCGTCACTATCTTATATATGATCCTGATTCTTCCCCGCCACTGTCTTATATATGATCCTGATTCTTCCCCGTCACTGTCTTATATATGATCATGATTCTTCCCCGTCAGTACCAAATAACACCGATTTAAAAGATAATTGAAATCTTTCCTCTATTCAATACTTAGAACTTCATTTCAACACCGATTTAAAAGTTAATTGAAATATTTCCTTTATTCAATACTTAGAAGTTCATTTTACTGTTCATGGGATATTTATATATATTACGTAACAATTTTCCCCGTACAAGGAAGAGGAAGTATTAACCCCAAAAAAATAATAAAAAATCTAAATCGTGTGTCAATCTGGTTTACTTGGTAGAACTTGAATTGAATCTATCTTAACGCTACAGTAGCTGTATATTCAATCAATCTTTAAATAGGTTGGATCTAACTTTAAGAATACCCGACTTCTAATTAGAATATTTATGAAATATGTATATATATTATGCTTCACTGAGACATAATTTGTAAGTTTAACTTTGTGTATTTTTCATTTAAGGTAACAATAATTTTATTTATAATTATTTATAATATCAATATTATTAATATTTATCACCCAATGATATCGAATTAAAGTATGTAAAGTATGTCATGTTTATGTATAATTTAGAAAAATTTAGAAAAATTATGTAAATTTATACGAAATATAAATAAATAAATCTTTTGTTCTCTAGGCTGTCTCACACCCATGTCTTTGTTGTATATACTGTATATATGTTTATATCTATTCTGTATTTATTATATGTATATTTATGTCTTCTCTGTACCGTTGTATATGGTTTATGAGAATAAAGATGATTGATTGTAATGTAAACAAATTCATTGAAAATATATTTTGGGATTTGTTTTATCATATTAAAAAAATGAGTTTTAAAAAGTTCATGTTTGTGGGAATATAATTAAATTGATGAATTTTGTTTTGATTTAAAAAAAAATATTTTAAAGAATTTAATTCAACATTTTAAAAAAAGTGGTAACTTTTAACAATCTACGGTTTCTTGTCCAATCACAAAGAATTCTTATGTAATCCAAATATTACTAAGTGAAGCTATATTTTTATCTTGGCTCTTATCTTTACAAAACATAACCCCAGACTATTTGCTGTATGCAATATCAATAAAAAGTTATAAAAATTATTAATTTCACTCTTCACCGTTATAGTAGAGCATTTAGTAGCCATATAATAATACATGTAGTGAGGACTCCAGTCACTCCACTTTTACTATCAAGTACCTCCAAT
The DNA here is from genome assembly GCA_963680875.1 of Bathymodiolus brooksi. Taxonomy (NCBI): domain Eukaryota; kingdom Metazoa; phylum Mollusca; class Bivalvia; order Mytilida; family Modiolidae; genus Bathymodiolus; species Bathymodiolus brooksi. The sequence goes on from OY804590.1 coordinate 27,967,509, forward strand.
ATAGAAAAATTGCCATTTGGAAAGCCAAATAATCAATACGGTTGTCACTCATATAACCGTCATAGTACAATAATCTGTCATCCAACCGTCATAGTACAGTCATTAGTATTAGGTCATTGTATTGTCATCTGTCATACAATTGTCATGGTACGTCCATTCGTCATCCAACCGTCACATTACGTTCATCAGTCACTTCCCTTTTAATCAGTGAGGTCATCTGCTATGCAACCGTCATGGTATGTTCATTCGTCATCCAACCACTATAATACGTTCATCAGTCACTCCACTTTTAACCAGTGTAGTCATCTGCTATGCAACCGTCATGGTATGTTCATTCGTCATCTAACCATTATAGTACATTCACCAGTCACTCCAGTGACTCCACTTTTAATCAGTGTGGTCATCTGTCATACAACTGTCCTATTACGTTCATCAATCACTCCACTTTTCATCAGTGTTTCTCATTTGTCATACAACTGTCATGGTATGTTTATCAGTCATCCAACTGTCATAGTACGTTCATCAGTCATTCCACTTTTAATCAGCATTACACAATCATAGTACGATCATTTGTCATACAACCGTCATAGTACAGTCATTTGTCATCCAATCGTCATAGTGCGGTAATGATTCATCCTACAGTCGTAGTGCGGTCAGGGGTAATGATTCATCCCACAGTCGTAGTGCGGTCAGGGGTAATGATTCATCCCACAGTCGTAGTGCGGTCAGGGGTAATGATTCATCATACAGTCGTAGTGCGGTCAGGGGTAATTCCGGATTTATTTAGTAGTACGATCATCATTCATGCTTTCATCATTTCAATGAAATTGGACAAAGAAGCAAAAATTTGGAAAACAGTTTTGTTGCCAGTAATCAGAGCGGATTGGGTCCGTAAACCGACACCGGCTGTCGTCACTTATCAGTTCGGTCCATTGTTAATTAATATGTTGCTTATTGGAGCGGACCAGCGAGCATTGTCCCATTGCCCCTTTAGCCAGCCCGCCTCTGTCAGTAATTTATTTTCTAAGCTTAGTTGATTACATGTAATTTTATTTATCTTATTAGTCGTCTGCTGTCATGAAAGTTGGTATCATAATTTGCCGTGTCACGTGTGCCTTTGTTACTATCACAGGGATACAATTGGTAAGTATTTTATATTTTAAAAGCAAAGAGAAGAAAGCGCTGTTCTTTAGCTTTGAATGTTTATTTGAGTTTGTATGGATTATCTTTCCTGTTTACTAGACACTCTGGCTTCATGAGTCACTAATAAAAATGACACGCACTGTCTTACTGAGCCATTCTTGAAAGTGGCGTTACGCATTTTTAACTCTAGCCATCAGAAACGTTTGTGAGTACTCAGAATACGTTAATCGAAGATTTTAAAGACAGACAATTCAACGCTCATTAGAAAAATACGTTTAAAAGACAAACAACGGTAGCAAAATACATTTATACTACTATAACCATAAGATTGAGCAACGCCAACCCACTAAAATTATATCAAATCACATCCAAGCCAATCAAATCTATTTAATCTAATCAAATCCAAAAGTTGTCGGTCAAAAGCTCACTAGAGTTTGTGTTGTAGATGTACTTGTTGTTTTCACGTGCCGACTTTAAATAAAACTTTTAACGCAAATACTTTAAAATTATTTGTGTTTCCAATCTTATTTATTGTTGACGGCTGTAGCTAAACACCTTAGCCACGAGACCACAAAGTGTCCTTAATCAGTTTACGATACTAAGAATGAAAAAACCTTATAATTACAATACAACACGATACAACTGAAATATTGTTGAAAGTGGCGTTAAACCCATAACCCTAACCTAACCTGTAATATGGTCTTAAATCGTTTTTCACTGCGCATGCACTCATTTAATTTAGGTTGCTAGTACAATATCTATGGATTTTTTTTTTTTTTTTTTTAGTGTTATGCCAAATACGTGTATTATCCCAGCCTTAATAGACACTGTGTGCCATATCTTGGCTGTGGACAAGGTAAGTAAAATGTATATGAGGTATTCAATACCAATCATTACAACAAAATAGTTTGTGTCAACAGGAAGTGAATTGAATTTACAACAAATTTCTCAAGGCTCAACAGACAACATGATACAGCGGTACCAGAAACAACTATATATTTCGATCAGTGACAGTATAAAAAAATGTATCCAGTCAATGTAATTTTTCTGCTCAAATAGAACAAGTGGAGGATAAAAATATATCAACAATCCACATAAGTGATAAAACAAATTCATCAAAAATATGTATTTGTCGTCTCATTATCGTTTCAGACCAAGGTGCAGATTGGTTAACTTCTGTCTGATCATGTCCCAAACCACGAACATGGAATCACACTCCAGTGCTCACCTCAAATTTTAAGGTCTCTAAACACTTTTCCATTGCCGGGAATTCCATGGCCAATAAGTACATTATAAATGTCCAGGATTTTAGCCACCATGAAATCACTGCCGGGGGTTCGCTGGCAGGTAAATATATTATAAATACCCCGGATTTTCCCCGCCCAACTAGAGTCATTGTAACTGAAAAAGTGCTGAATGTAGCGATAAACACAAATAAAGTAACACATATCACTGTTTCAGGTCATGCCATTGAGTCATGCAAGTCAAATTTCACTCGAGATGCTTGTGTAGTCTGTAGCGCAGGCTATGTACAACCAGACGTCATATCATCAACAGCAGATCCCAACACTACTTCTTGTTTTAAACCAACCAGCGCATGTCTTGCTAAAGGTAATAATAATGAATTAGGTACACAAAGTCTCCAAGCTTTGTTTATAAGCTTTCTCATAAATTGCAATTTTCAAGGCCACTATAGGAACCATATCTCATGATCACATGGTAACCATTTAGTAACCAGAAACCAGGAATTCATATAGAATAGCCAACTCATGACGGATCGATGGAAACATAAAATGTCTGAAGTGATGACTTAATGTTAGGTTTTCGTAACCCTGATTGAAAAATATTGAAGATTTCCTTGACAGAGGGTTGCTGTTTACAAGAAAACCACTGAACCATGTATGTTGTTAAAGTCATCACTTCGTATTACGATCGCCACCATGACATGGTTAACCGTTACTGAAAATCTGTGTCACAAATGACTAAGGATATTTTTCATTTGTCGTAATCACAATTCGATCATGTCCTCATCCATTACCTATATACCACCTTATTATTTTACGAGACGGGATAGTGAACAGTTTACAGGTGGGATTCCGTGACACAGTCATCATATTGACGGCCGCATTCAAAGATACTGAAAAAATAGAGAACATTTGGTTTTAAAGTAACATTGATAATAAATAATAACCAGGGGCTCTCAAGAACCTGTATCGTTCACCTGGATATAAAAAGAACCAATTGGTCCTATGTAAGAACTATGTCCTACAGTGGTAGTCATCTTGGAATTCCGATCAACATAAAAAACACGAAGTTTGTAAAGGACCTTCCAATGATTGATGCACAGTTTAGGTTCAATCAGTGCAATAGCTTCAGAGAAGAAAATATTTCTGTATTTTCCCATATGGTCCTGTGTTAATACTATGACCTGTGTTGGCAGCCATCTTGGATGTCGGATCGGCATAGAAAACCCAAACGTTTTAGAGGACCTTCAAATAATTATTCCTGGGCAGTTTGGTTTCAATTATCCAAGTGGTTTAAGAGAAGAAGCGTTTTGAAACATTTTCCCCATAGGGTTCAATGTTAAACTAAGTCCTGTCGTGGCCGCCATTTTGAATTTCATATCGGAACAAAAAACCTAAAGTTTGTAGAGGACCATCCAATGAACATACATGTACAGTTTGGCTTTAATCATATTTGTAGTTTCTGAGAAGAAGGCCTTTGAATATTTTCCCATAGGTCCAATGTTAATATATTTTCTGCAGTGGTGACCATCTTGGATTTCCAATCGACATAAATAACATAAATTTTGTAGAGGACCTTCCAATGATCATTCCTGGGCAGTTTGGTTTCAATTGTCCAAGTGGTTTCAGAGAGGAAGCGTTTTGAGACACTTTTCCCATAGGGTCCAATGTTAAATTAAGTCCTGCTGTAGCCGCCATCTTCCATTTTATATCGGAAGAAAAAACCTAAACTTTGTAGAGGACCATCCAATGACCATTCCTGTCTAGTTTGGATTCAGTCTGATTTGTAGTTTCTGAGAAGAAGGCATTTTAACATTTTCCCATAGGGTCCAATGTTAATCTATTTCCTGCGATGGCGGCCATCTTGGATTTCTGATCGACATAACAAACAGAAATTTTGTAAAGGACCTTCAAATAATCATTCATGGGCAGTTTGGTTTCAATTGTCCAAGTAGTTTCAGAGAAGAAGCGTTTTGAATCATTTTCCCAATAGGATCCAATGTTAGACTAAGTCCTGCCGTAGCCGCCATTTTGAATTTCATATCGGACAAAAAACCTAAAGTTTGTAGAGGACCATCAAATGAACATTCATGTACAGTTTGGCTTTAATCATATTTGTGGTTTCTGAGAAGAAGGCATTTGAACATTTCCCCATAGGTCCATTTTAATATATTTCCTGCAGTGGCGGCCATCTTGGATTTCTAATCGACATGAATAACATAAATTTTGTAGAGAACCTTCCAATGATCATTCCTGGGCAGTTTGGTTTCAATTGTCCAAGTGGTTTCAGAGAGGAAGCGTTTTGAGACACTTTTCCCATAGGGTCCAATATTAAATTAAGTCCTGCTGTAGCGCCATCTTCCATTTTATATCGGAAGAAAAACCTACACTTTGTAGAGGACCATCCAATGACCATTCCTGTCTAGTTTGGATTCAGTCTGATTTGTAGTTTCTGAGAAGAAGGCATTTGAACATTTTCCCATAGGGTCCAATGTTAATCTATTTCCTGCGGTGGCGGGCATCTTGGATTTCTGATCGGCATAGCAAACAGAAATTTTGTAAAGGACCTTCAAATGATCATTCATGGGCAGTTTGGTTTCAATTGTCCAAGTAGTTTCATGGAAGAAGCGTTTTGAAACATTTTCCCAATAGGATCCAATGTTAAACTAAGTCCTGCCGTAGCCGCCATTTTGAATTTCATATCGGAACAAACACCTAAAGTTTGTAGAGGACCATCGAATGAACATTAATGTACAGTTTGGCTTTAATCATATTTGTAGTTTCTGAGAAGAAGAAGACATTTGAACATTTTCCCATAGGTCCAATGTTAATATATTTCCTGCAGTGGCGACCATCTTGGATTTCCAATCGGCATAAATAACAAATTTTGTAGAGGACCTTCCAATGATCATTCCTGGGCAGTTTGGTTTCAACTGTCCAAGTGGTTTCAGAGAGGAAGCGTTTTGAGGCACTTTTCCCATAGGGTCCAATGTTAAATTAAGTCCTGCTGTAGCCGCCATCTTCCATTTTATATCTGAAGAAAAAACCTAAACTTTGTAGAGGACCATCCAATGACCATTCCTGTCTAGTTTGGATTCAGTCTGATTTGTAGTTTCTGAGAAGAAGGCATTTGAACATTTTCCCATAGGGTCCAATGTTAATCTATTTCCTGCGGTGGCGGGCATCTTGGATTTCTGATCGGCATAAAAACAGAAATTTTGTAAAGGACCTTCAAATGATCATTCATGGGAAGTTTGGTTTCAATTGTCCAAGTAGTTTCAGAGAAGAAGCGTTTTGAAACATTTTCCCAATAGGATTCAATGTTAAACTAAGTCCTGCCGTAGCCGCCATTTTGAATTTCATATCGGAACAAACACCTAAAGTTTGTAGAGGACCATCCAATGAACATTCATGTACAGTTTGGCTTTAATCATATTTGTAGTTTCTGAGAAGAAGACATTTGAACATTTTCCCATAGAGTCCAATGTTAATATATTTCCTGCAGTGGTGACCATCTTGGATTTCCAATCGGCATAAATAACAAATTTTGTAGAGGACCTTCCAATGATCATTCCTGGGCAGTTTGGTTTTAACTGTCCAAGTGGTTTCAGAGAGGAAGCGTTTTGAGACACTTTTCACATAGGGTCCAATGTTAAATTAAGTCCTGCTGTAGCCGCCATCTTCCATTTTATATCGGAAGAAAAAACCTAAACTTTGTAGAGGACCATCCAATGACCATTCCTGTCTAGTTTGGATTCAGTCTGATTTGTAGTTTCTGAGAAGAAGGCATTTGAACATTTTCCCATAGGGCCAATGTTAATCTATTTCCTGCGGTGGCGGCCATCTTGGATTTCTGATCGGCATAGAAAACAGAAATTTTGTAAAGGACCTTCAAATGATCATTCATGGGCAGTTTGGTTTCAATTGTCCAAGTAGTTTCAGAGAAGAAGCGTTTTGAGACACTTTTCCCATAGGGTCCAATATTAAATTAAGTCCTGCTGTAGCCGCCATCTTCCATTTTATATCGGAAAAAAAAACCTACACTTTGTAGAGGACCATCCAATGACCATTCCTGTCTAGGTCCAGGTGAACTAAAAACGTAGATAATGAAATTAGTGCGCACGACGCGTTTCTGGAATAACCTTCATCAGGTACGCTTAAGATCGAAAGATTGGTACAGCCAAATAATTTAAAGTTTTGGGAGTAATAAAACCATTTGAACAAGATAGCCAAAATCGGCTATGGTCACCTATGCCTGAGGGAGGAGAACCTTAATTCTAATGCAATTATAATGTAACGCGTATTTTCATTGGCTATCGAGAGCCGTCAAATCTGCAGTTGACATGCCTGAAGGAATAATATATTCCTACGTCGAATGCACTTGTTTTTAAACAATGTGGCGGACCCAGATATTTCCGACTATGAATTTGACGCCGACGACCTATTTAGGAGATAACTGTATTGTATTTGAAAATTTCACGGCATCAATTGGAGATTTGATGGTCGCAAATCGAGTTTACTGTCCAATCTAATGAAATACTGAGCATAAAAATGTATTATTAACTTATAGTATATACTGCATTTGCGACCATCAAATCCACAATTGACAACTCCAGGCTCTTCAAATACAGTACTGTTATTCCTTAAATACCATTTGAAGCTGTGCAAAAGCAGATGACGAGAGAAAAACGGATGCTGTTGGTTGTATAGCTAGAGGTAAATCTCCCTGCCATACTCAGCTGGACTCTATGTGATTACCTCCATTATGAAGAGTTTGAAGATACCAATGGTGTAATCAGAATCAGTAAATCGAAGAAGGTTAGACAACACAATGGCGCAGAAGAAAACGGACAAAAGGAAAAACAACGATCTACAAAACACACATAGAACTAAAGATCAAGTAACACGAACCCCACTAAAAGCCGGGGTGAACTCAGGTGCTCCGGAACTGTAAGCAGTTCCTGATCCACCAGTGACAACCGTCGTGTTACTCTAGCTACAAGTGGGATTCCGAATGCTCAGGAACCATATTGACAGACGTATTCAAAGATGCTGAATAAAGAAAGAACATTTTGATTTTAATGTAGCTTTGCTATAAGTAAATACAATTTGAAGCTGTGCAAAAACCAGATGACGAGAGAAAAACGGATGATGTTAGCTATAGGTAGAGGTAAATCTCACTGCCATACTCGGCTTGACTCGATCTTTGTGATTACTTCCATTAATCTTTATTTATTCTATGCTAATGTGAAATCACGTATGGTCGTCAGCTAGTGAATAATTTTCGTGAGCTTCTTTTATGGAAAAGGTCGTGGAAATATAAAAATAGTATAACACCAAATTATTATTATCACCCTGGCATTAATGTGCTGTGGTATTATTTATTTTCAATGAGTTAAGGTTAGAGGTGATTGTTCTTATGGTTGGTATTGGTAGAATAGTTGACCATCACTGTTTAAACTTTCTGTTCGTAATTGTAGAGCTTACATACAGTCGAACTCCAGTCAAAGCTTTCTGTAAAAGTTTGTCCGGATGTAAATGTAATACAGCCAAATGCTATTTTGGAGATCCTTGTTTGTGCTCAGATGGCACCGAATGCGGAATAGGACAATTCATGAATGACAAGGGAGGTAAGTTAACAGTAAGGTAATTTTTACAAGTAAAAATTCCTAGATGACCGCCTTTGCCGGATATAGTTGAACATAGAACAATATAAGAAAAAAAAAGTAAAAAACATTTGTCTTTAAAGCTACAAAAGTGATGAAGCTTAAGATGAAGGACCATGGGGTGATAATATACAAAGTGTTTTTGGTGCAGATTAGAAATCCAAGAGCACTGCAACCATAATGCATAATTTACATGTAATATATGATCATATTCCAATAGTGCTGAAACCTCTGATTTATTATAGTCCAACGTGGCATCAATGTTCCTTGAATGAGATGGGTTTCTACCAAGTTATGACGAGCGAAAATCCAAGATGACTTCCACCGTAGAATATAATTTACCATATCTCTATATGCCAAAAATTACAAATGTCGTCTCAGAACCTTCTAAGCTGGCAGATTTAACAAAATTCTACATGAATGATCATTGATATGCTATGTGCAAAGTATGTGCTTCCCAATATTGGAAATCAAAGATGGCCGCTGCTTATGGTCATTGTTTAATAGACATATAAGATCATATGGGGGAAATATTTGGCAACTTTACTTATCTGAAACCACAGAAATTACTTGAGTCAAGCATGTCATAAATATTCCATGTATGAATCTGTGCAATGTTTGTGTTTTAGATCGAGCAGAATCAATGTGGCCGCCTAGATGGGACATAGTTTAATAAAGGACACTACGGGAGAATCTCAAAATGTCTTCTTAGAAACTACAAAGTTGATGATTAAACACACACTACACATGAATGACTATTTGATGATAAAGTTGAAAATTTGTGTTTTTGACCAGTATGAATTCCACAATGACCGTCACGACAAAGAATCCTGCTATAACTCTTTTACTTTGAAACCCGAGAAAGATTTTAAAACTAACCCAAGATATAATTTACACAAAACCTTATGGAAATATTTTCAGCTTCTCAGTTTTGATGCTGATCTGAAATCCAAGATAGCTGAATAAAGAATGTACAGAAATGTTTATACTTTTTCTAATATATATATATTGCCTTTAATGTTTAAAAATATATGACCAGAATATACGAATATTATCAAAAAGTATGTATAAAACGAATACATTATACGGTATGGTGAACTATTACTAGACAAACTGACTATAGCAGTATGAAAAATATCAAGAAATGTTTGAAGATACCTACGGGGTAATTAGAAGCCGTAAATAAGAAGAACAGACTGAGTGAATACAAAGAAAAAGGACAACAGGACAAACGACTACAGACAAAATAATGATTGAGCAACACAAACGCCACAAAAAAAGTATGAGTTTTAATTGTTTTGTCCCGAGAGTAATGGTCTTCAATCTACAGATTCTGTCTTTCCTACTATTGTACTGGTACCGGTCATACTAAAGTATTAAGATTGTCATTCATTTTTATCATAATATGTTGCCTTTCTGAGTGAAAGCGAACCTATGAAGGTTTTTGTTGTTGTTCATATCTGTGTGGCCGTTGGAGATCCAATTATCAAAAGGAGAGGGTTAGTGCCATATATTGGTGTCTGTCCTATATCCCAACGTCATAATGTAGAGGTCTTTTCTATGTTGAAACTTTCCTTTCATAATTCATGAGTGGTGTTCTTTATCATATTTGATTGCCAGATGGATTTTGCTTTCCAATTGTTTTTGGGTTGGCGCCACTGAAGAATTGGTGCTAATCTTGTGCATATTTGGTGTACTTAATTTGCAATATTTACTTAATTTATCGTTCCTAGCTCTGACATCATTGAGTCAGGAGCGATAACTCTGGTAGATATTGGTATATTTAATGTCTATTTTTAGTTAGAAATGTCTTACCTGTATATGCAATTGTAAAATAAATAAAAGTATTCCAATTTTTCTTGTTTTTTATGTATATATAGAGTGTATTCCATGTCCAAAAGGAACAGAGAAGAATACGACAGGTTGTGGTCCATGCAGAGCAATAAGGTTTGTATCGTTGTCAGTATTAGTGAAAAATATAGGGCATACGTACCACATTCAATGACTCAGTCAGTACTTCTTACCTCACTACAAGGTAACTAGCTTCGATTTATGCACATTCCGCTTCAATTTTTTCTTACATATTAATATGGTTCCTATTATCTTACAAACGGTATTTATGATTTCCTCAGTCAGTAATTGTTCTTAAAAATCGCTAAGATATACTGAAAGTGTATCTCCTATTCGCATAGCATCGGTTTGATCTAATGTAATCATCCGAAAGAGAGACGAGAAGAACAAAGAATTTGAGTATACTTTTTTAGAATTTCTTAATATTTGAAAATAAATGTCAGAGAAACCCGAAGGAGCAATGAAGAATGGACAATCTAGAGAAACCGTCAATACCGGGCACATAAGACATGGACAATCTAGAGAAACCGTCAATACCGGGCACATAAGACATGGACAATCTAGAGAAACCGTCGATACCGGGCACATAAGACACAGGATGAAGACAAACAACAACAAAAACACAACACAGAAAACGAAAAAGATTAGCAACACGGACCTCACCAAAAACTGGGTGTGTACCCAGGCACCCGCGATTGGTAAGTAGTCCCCGTCTCTCACAAGAAACCACCATGTCACTTATATAGTCAATATGTGTTGGACACCACTATGCACAAATAACGTAAATAAGACATGATTTCTCCTGCAAACAACTGGAGGTAAAGACGAACCAAACATCGTTTTATTCAGATATCGTAGCGGACATCACAACATGGAACTTAGAACGTAAAGACATATGATAGAACAAAATGTTGGACATCACTATAGCAATCATACACAAATAAGACAATAAGACATGAACACTCCTACAAACAACCGGAGGTAAAGACGAACCGAAATAACGAAACGGATATAATTAGAAACATCCCTATTAAATTGTTATTTAATATGTATTTAAGAGTATATATATCTAATCATCTGAATAAGACGTCTACTTCTGTCAATTATTTCCTGCTTACATTTAATTATGACTATGAGAAAAAAGAACAATGTCCGTCAGCAATCATGCGACTGCCGATTACGGGTGATTACGAAAAATATATACGATAATTCTTGACATTTCCGTATTTGTTTCCAGAAATATCATACATCTTTTAAAGCTGACCACAACGGATGGATTATCTACGGGGCAGAGGACGTACACACCAACAGTCAAATACAATAAATCTGTTATATCACCAGGAGGTTAGTGTTTGTTTCCTTTGCTTATCCGTAATTACGTCAATCTAGCACGATAGGCAATTGAAATTTACAGTTCTTAAATTATATACATAATGACAAAATACCACACAGTGAGAAATTGCTCATATGAGAAATTTGATGAAAATGCATATACATATATGAAACGAAAAGCTCACGTGAGAATTTGCACGTACATGTAAGTGTATTAACATGCAAATTAGATTAATTTCTCAAGTACATTTTATTCTACGCTCACGTAAAGCTCACATATTTTACATGTTAAAAATATTATTATTTCAAGTTCTATGAATAGATGATATATTGTAGCTTCATTGTAGGCTTCGTGGAATTTGTTAGCATAATTTGGTAGGTATTATTTTTAAGTTCAATCATGATTATGCGTATGAATCTTAGTTAAAATAACATGCTTAACGAGTTACCGTCACCGATATATAAGCATAATGATGCATTTGCATATTCATTTAGTTTGAATGCAAGATTTAAAATAATGTACTTTACATTTTCAGACAACACGGATATCCATGCAGAGAAACTAAATGAAGGAACAGATAGTTTGATGGACATTTTGTAAGTATTTCAAAGTGATTTGTAAAAAAAATATTAATATGTATTCTGGTTTCATTCGGCCAATGTGTAAACCGGATATCGGTGACGATTCCAAGAGCTCGACCCACAGGGCTGACCAGACGGTGGACATGGGTATCGTCAAGATGGGAGCTATAATACGGAAAACCTGGCCGTGAACCATAGAGTTACGTGAAGAGTTGTCACACTTTCTCCACGTTCAAGACCTCTGTTGTAGATTTCACCTAAAGAGTAGGCTCATTGTAGCTGTTACAGAAGACTAAATCTGTCGTCTCTATCAAACGCTCCATACTTTTCCAGTGAGTCAACAGTTGTTGTCCAACCCTAGGGGCCGTCGGTGTTCGTATGGTAGTTGGATTTACAACTACCTATGCAATCAGTGCCTATCATCACTAACGTTGTGAGCTCGAATCTTGCTCAAAGGAGGTGTACTCGATACAACATTATGTGATACAGTTTTTCTGTGGCTTACGACAGGTCGGTGGTTTTCTACGGGTACTCCGATTTCCTCCACTAATAAAACGGACAGCCACAATATAAGTGGCGTTAAACATCCTAACCCCACCTCCTCATTCTGTATAGCATTTATATAGTGTTGAACCTGTTCTCGTCCCGTTTGGCCGTTGCATTGTCTGTATTTTGTACTGACAGTTTTTTTTTTATTACCCTTTGGTGTCTTCAAATTGTCTTACAAAAATTCAACTTCCGTTATCAGAAATTTCACTGTGTATACCCAGTGTCTTGTAAATTCTAAATTGACCAATAACAAACTCCAAGACATATATCTACATATTGTGCATTTCAAAGTTATAAATGCGGATTGTAATACATCTACATTGCATCTGTGCAACAAGTGCCTCAAGTTAGACATAGCGAGATGCATATACATGTAATGGACTATTATGTAAAAAAACCTTGTCAGCTAATTGAGACAGAGCGGCGGTTTGCTTGGGAAATTCCATCAATAAAACTAACCGCCACGACGATAAGTTAAATAATTGGTGTTAAATGTGCAATATGTCTGACACATGCAATAAAGTATATATTTGGAATCTTGTCGCTTGATTGTGTTTTTTCCTTTTTGTGTTTTAATTTGTTGTTTTGTCTTACAAGACTGGACATGTTTGTGTTGTTTATTTATATTAATATTAACATTCATTTCCCAGCTATATATGCCTAGGGCCACTCATCATTACAGCAGCACTGGTAATCGCCTTGGTAGTGCACAGAAGATCACGCAAAATATGTGCTTGGTGTAAATGTGCCATCAAAGGTCAGTGTTTCTACATATTTTCATTTCTTCTATTAGAGTCGATTTCTTTAAGCGATAAAAGTGATAAAATGAAAAAAACAATAAAAACAAAACAAAAAAACACCAAAAAAAAGCTCACTATCGGAACAGTTCCAAAATCCCCAAACAAAATCGTAGCAAGAGGCAAAATCGATACCTTCAACAACAAAAACACCTCACATCTTCCTGGATTGGCACAGCACTTCACTAAAAAGACTAAAACTAGTTACATGGGCCCAACCCTCCTCTTTCCACAAGTTAGTACAATGCCAACCCTCGGTTTTTAGTGAGGTTCGCGTTAATCGATCTTTAGTTTTATGTGTATGTTTTGTAGATCGTAGTATTTGGTATCTTAGATTTACGGATTCTGATTACCCCTTTGGTATCTTCAAACTATTCTCACATGTAAAACATTTAATATGTACTACATAAAGGGATTATCCGAAGAAATGTTGCAACACGTGAAGGACGCGAGTTTAAGTTACTGTTCCTAAATAAAGCAATTATTATTATACCCCCCGCAAACATAGTTTGGGGGGTATATAGGAATCGGTCTGTCCGTCTGTCTGTCTGTCCGGACCAACTTCCACATCTTTTGTCCTATTTCCACCAAACTTAGTGGAATTGAAGATCATGATGTGTGAACTTTGCAATATAAAGGATTGTATTGTCCATTGAGTTTTACCTCTGTTATGCCTCTTTGGACTTATACATTTTGAGACAATTCAGTATGCACTTTGTTATCGCAAATTCTCCTACATCATTAATTAGAAGTTCATGAAACTTTGTACATTGCAAGATCCTAATATGAAGATGTGCACATTAGTAGGATATCCCGGTCCATTGAGATTTACCCCTGTTATGCTTCTTTGAACTTAGAAATTTTGAGACAATTGAGTATGCACTTTGTCATCGCAAATTCTCCTACATGATTAAACAGAAGTTCATGAAACTTTGTATATTGCAAGATCCTAATATGAAGATGTACACATTAGTAGGATATCTCGGTCCATTGAGATTTACCCCTGTTATGCTTCTTTGGACGTAGAAATTTTGAGACGATTCAGTATGCACTTTGTCATCGCAAATTCTCCTACATGATTAATCAGAAGTTCATGAAACTTTGCACATTGTCTTATTAAGCATCCTTAAATTTGGGTACGATGTAATTTACATGTACAAATGTCGGCCTTGTAATGACCAATTTTTCTCTGTAAACCTGCAGTGTGCTTTTCTGTGTACTTGAGTCAATTGGCTTAAGGCCGGCCTTACACATGTGAATACGAAAGTGATGCCAAATATGGATTAAGATAACTTTTCTGTGATTGATTTGTTCTTTAGGAGTGGATCCATGAATTTACATATTCACGAAAATGCGATTTTCCTCGAACCACGGAAATTGGTATCCGATCCACAAATGTAATGATTTCACAATAAATTTTCATTTTTTTTTATAACATATAGATAATAGACCACCAAACAATAGTGAGTCAACAAGGAAAATGGTAGAGACTTCACCCAGTACGAAGCCATTCATCCAATAATTAACTCACATTGTACCACTACATGGTTTTGAAAGGAGACACTGATGACAGCTATGACTTTATAATGGCGACAAGCAAGCTGACGTAGTTGACACAACAGAAAGGTTTTGTACGAAAATGTGTGTTTTTTCTGCGTGTTCAGCATTGAAATTGAGTACAAATGTTATTGAATGAATGATCTTTTCTAAAGCTGATTATCTAGTACAGTTTCTAGTCTCTAAGGCGAATAACTACAAACTTTATAAATATTGTAAACAAACAAGATGGCTGATTCGAGTGCACCTCAAATTCCAACAACTAAATCGCATAATGTACAAAACGCCAACACTCGTGGTAGAAACTCTTCTCGGAAACCTCCCTTATCGTGCTCTGACGAACAAATGAAGCCTCCTTCAAGTCGACAACGCTCACAGTCAGTGACCCGAAAGGTCCCAAACCCTGGAAGTGACAAACAAGTAACCTTCAAAACACAAGGCCAATCTTTTAATATGTGTAAGCTTGTAGAAACAACTATGCTGAAACCTGAAATCATACAAACTGTGGTACCAACTATAATAGGTGAAATAAAAACAGAACTTATTTCAGAACTTAAGTCCGTAATAAAATCCGCAGTTATTCAAGCTATCGAAGATGCCATCAAGCCATTACAAGACTGCATAAAGAAACAAAATGACAAAATTACAAGTTTAAAAGCCGAAAATGAACAAATGAAGAGAAAACTAAACAAACGTATAGAATAAATAGAAGATCGGTACGATAAATTTAGAAATATGGCCAACGTATGCCCTAGGATTCTCCAAGAAAACGACGATCTAAAACATGAAGTAAATATACTACACAATCAAATCGAAGAGTTGGAACAGTACGGGCGACGGACATCACTGAGATTCCATAATGTTCCCATGACTCATGGGGATCTACAACAAACAGATGGGCTGATCGTCAACATAGTAAATGATAAACTTGGTCTCGCACCGAAAACGATATTAATCGCTCCCACATTTTTGGGCCTATAAACAACGGTAAAGGTCAGTTGATATGCCGTTTTCGTAATTGGAAGGTAAAAAACTCTATCTTTATGAAGAAGAAAAATCTCCAAAACAACAAGGACAACATCTTTATTACCGAAGATCTCACAAAGTTTCGACAATCCATCATCAAAGAACTAAATACACAGAAAAAAGCAAAAAAACTAAACTCCTTCTGGACATTTGATGGCCGTATATTTGCAAAAAAGACAGACGATTCCAGGAAGACATTCATCAGATGTATCCAAGATATTAATGATCTCATCCAGTAATTTGACAACGTTTGTAAAAAAATAAATAATAAACATTCAACTATAATATATTCTTGAGCATTTTTGTACTTGAAATTGCATTCAGTATTCTTTTTCTTAAAGAATTGTAAAACAAATCCCCATGTAGTTTAGCTGCACTGTTAATATAATTTTTTTACCTTAAGTTGTACAGGAATGAAAAATATTTAAAATATATTATACTATAAACTAAATTATGCCAGTAACCAAATTATCAAATATATATTTATTTTGACTAGGTACTATTATCAATAATTTTACACTTCCAAATTAAATTGAATATATATATGTGTGTATTTGATGAATTATCTTTCATTGTGTTTGTAAACAAACTATCACGTGTTTAAATATAGGGTGTACTCGAAACGGTATGAGCATCTTCTACCGAAACATTTCATGACAGTGTGGCGATAAAATACTATTATATCAAATAACCCAATTGTTCAAATATATCTGTAATTTTGGAAGTGTATATCTTCGGGAAACTTGAAGGTAATGCTTTATTTACAGAATTTGATCTGCATGTTTGCACAAACCTGTCACTTTCCCTTTTCGACAAATATCCAATTTACTTTAATACTTTTACTATTATTGATTCTTGGTATTGATATCCATCAAAATCCGGTACCTGAAGAATACGAATTTTCTGTGTTTCATTTAAATGCACGTAGTGTGCGAAATAAATTGTCATATTTAGAAGACATAGCTTCTGAGTCGTCTATAATTTGTGTAACAGAGAGCCATTTGGACGGAAATATATTGGATACTGACATTGGTATTGATGGTTTTTCCGATAAAATATTTAGAAAAGATAGAAACAGTTTTGGGGGTGGCGTTCTTGTGTATACTTCTCAAGGTATTTGTGTGAAAGAAAGGCACGATTTAAATTGTGATGGGGTTGAAATGCTGTGGATTGAAGTACTTATTCCAAATTTTAAACTACTTGTGTGTGTTGTTAAAAGCAGTTCTTTAAATTCCGAGTATGGTTTTTTAGTCAATATTTCAATGAAGACATTCATAAACTGTGGATGTCTGAAAGCCCTGTTCATGAACACATTGTACAACTCTAAAGATAGGATATCTTCGTAAAGTCTGTTGGCTAACATTGGATATTGATCCTCGTTAAGTTCTATATATAAACAACTACCTTGTTCGCCACGAAATTGCTTGACATATACCTCAAAATCTGATGAGCATCATCTTTGCCATAGTGTTGGGCAACTACCTCCAAAATGGAGTCATGTATAAAAGTATATTCACTTCCTGATTTTACAATATAAGTCCCTATCATATAAGATAATGCATCTGTTACCGTTCTATCTGATGTACCTTGATTTATTCCACTGTCATTATAAATATCGCTCTTCAGTTGTTTCAGAGACAGATTTTCATCTGATACATTGTTATTGTTTACTAAGCATAAAGCGAGTGCTGCATATTGAATCGTGTTTGTAAGCTGTAGTTTATCAACCTCTTCTATTAGACACTCGTGTGGTTTGTTGAAAAATCTTGTTCCAAGTTTCTGATATTTTATATCTGACGAGAACAATTTACATAAAAATGAAAACATGACTCTTGCAGAGGCAAAGAACATGTTCTCAAACAATTTTATTTCAACATCTGTATATTTGCAATGTTGTGTCAGAATATTTAATTCGTTATCTACACTTTGTAAGTCAACGACGTTTTCTGTCACAAACGATTTTAGTCTTTTTGCTTCAACATATACTGTTTTTCTACGTGTGAACAACAGTTTTGATTCTTCTCCAATTGCTTTGAAAATGCTACTCA
This sequence comes from Bathymodiolus brooksi, assembly GCA_963680875.1. Classification (NCBI taxonomy): domain Eukaryota; kingdom Metazoa; phylum Mollusca; class Bivalvia; order Mytilida; family Modiolidae; genus Bathymodiolus; species Bathymodiolus brooksi. The sequence continues at coordinate 27,985,304 of OY804590.1, forward strand.
TATGGCTAGCAATACTATTATATATTGCCATGTCAACAGAATAAATTCCTAACACATTATCTAGTACAAACACTTGTTTTCTGTCGAAATTTCCGTACAATAAAATCTCTTCCAGTTTACATACGGGTACTACCTCAAAATTGTCACTTAATGTAATGTATGTATTAGAATTCACCATATTCCATGCAGCTTCAAATGCACGAGTTCTGTCATAAAATACGATATCTTCTCTTTTCCATTCTTCAATAAGTCGAAGGTGTCGTTCTGAAAAAAAAAGCAATCAGTCTTTCGAATCAATTGTATATAATAACAAGGGCCCGGGTGGCTCAATGGATTACCTAACAACTCATACAAGCCTATCACCAATATGGCGCGGGTTCGCACCCGACTTTGTAAATAACAAAAAGGGTGCACTCGATCTGCAGCCACAAGTGATAAAGTTTACTAGTTGCTTGCCCATGGTCGGTAGCTGAACTATTGTTGAAAGTGGCATTAAACACAATAAAATCTAAAATCAAATCATATATAATAACATTATTTTCATTCAAGTCAGTATGACGATATGTTTGAAAAACTGGCGTTAAACACCTATCAATCAATCCAAGTCAGTATAAATTATTAGAATAAAGCTGTAATAATAATGAAAATAATCCTACCAATTCTTAGGTGATATGGAAAGTTAAGATATCAAAGAGGTAATCAGAAGCCGTAGGTCGAACAATGACAGACAACACAGTAACACAAAAAGGAGAAACAGATAAACACTGATCTACAAAATACTACACAGAAACTAATGACACGAACCCCACAAAAAAACAGGGAATAACTCGGGTGCTCCGGAAAGATAAACAGGTCCTGATCTACAAGTGGCACCAGTCGTGTTACTCTTGTCGAAAATCCGATGATAAATGATTACGACAAACCAAATATTTCTGTGGTCGTTTGTGATTGATATTTCGCAACGGTGAACCATGTCAAGATGGCGACTATAGCATTTTTGGAAGGGGCGACTTCCACTTAACCACTAGAGACCATTGATTCAGTAGCTTCATCGTTAGCAGCAACATAGAAGGCAATTCTGATTGGAACTCCAAGCTTTATGATACCAAGTGAGAGCGTTATACCCCTTTAGTATATTCAAATTTATCACCGGATTTGTTACAAGTGTAACACTACGGAAGCCACTTGTGGGGTAGGCACTGCTTATTCTTCCGGAGCGCCAGAGTTCATCCCCGATTTTTAGAGATGTGGTCGTGTTGCTCAATCTCTAGTATTCTATATTGTGTTTTGTAGATCTTTGTTTGCGCTGTTTCTTTTAGTCATTGTATTATCTGTCTTTCGATTTACGGCTTCTGATTATCTCTTTGGTATCTTAGATTTACGTCTTCTGATTACGTCTTTGGTATCTTAGATTTACGTCTTCTGATTACCTCTTTGGTATCTTAGATTTACGTCTTCTGATTACCTCTTTGGTATCTTAGATTTACGTCTTCTGATTACCTCTTTGGTATCTTAGATTTACGTCTTCTGATTACCTCTTTTGTATCTTCAAACCTTTCTTGGTCCCACCCGTGGATAGATGCACTACCTAAAACTCTTGAGTGATAGAGTTTATCAGTGTCTTGTGGATGTTTGGTGGTTTTCTCTGGTATTCCTGCACTAGTACTCTAATTCAAGAAGAGATTGAAGATACCAAAGAGGTAATCAGAATAGTATATCGAAAAAAAAACAGACAACACAATGGCAAAAAGAAAAAGCACAAAAGAACAAACAATGATCTACAAAACACTACACAGAAAACCAAAGATCGAGTAACACGAACCCCACTAAAAACCGGGGATGAACTCGGGTGCTCCGGAAATGCAGGCAGTTCCCCGTTCCACTAGTGACACCCGTCAAAGATGTAATAAAGTGATATAATAATACAATTAACCATCGCATACTTTGACACCATCCGAGGGCGGGGAATACTCAATACAAATTGTATTTGAAAAAGTTTGTTAGTTTTCTCCAACGCTTAAATGTTGAAAGTGGTGTTTAATATACTAAAAACCATTATGTTAAAATCGCTTAGGTAACTGTTAAGTAAGTGCACTAAATTAGATATCTACACTTGTATTACTTCAAACCAGAATATATCAGCCTAAGTAGATGTCGAGAAATAAGAATCCACTGGAATGCAATCTATAAAAAAGTGGATGTTTGTGGAATTTTAAATAAAAAAGATGTAGTGGTTTGGTTTGGTCTATGGTGCTTAATACCACTTTCAACAATAATTCAATTGTATCGCGGCTGTCGGTTTTATTGGAGAAAACCAGAGTATCCGGAGAAAATCACCGACCTGCCACAAGTCACTGACAAAATTAACTTTATCACATAATGTTGTATCCAGTACACCACGCATGAGCGGGGTTCGAACTCACAACATTAGTGGTGATAGGCACTGATTGCATAGGTAGTTATAAATCCACTACCATGCGATCATGACCATGACGGCCCCCACTAACATTTAACAACATCGTAATTTTGGGGTAGAATATTTCAGTCAACCTTTCATACACATTCTGAACCCATCCACTCCTTCATAAAACAACGATGCTATCAATACGTAAGAGATTATACAAGCAGATCGCCAATTGGTCGTGAAAAATGACAACTGACCTGATTGATGCTAGTTGGTCACTGGGTAAATAAAAATAAACTAATTTCCTCAGTTGATGCGATATTCCCGAGCTTGTGGTTCCTGTCATATTTCCTTTATAGATGGAGGGCCCGGGTGGCTCAATGAGTTAGGTAGTTGGATTATCTAACAACTCATCCAAGCAAGCATATCACCAATACGGAGTGGATTCGCACCTGGCTTTGTAAATTACAAAAAGGGTGCACTCGACTCGCAGCCGCAAGTGATAAAGTTTACGGGTACTCCGGCTTCTTTCACCACTAAAACTGGTCGCCATGATATAGCTGAAATATTGCTGAAAGTGGCGATAAAAACAATAAATCAATCAATCAATCCTTGGTAGATGGTTGCTGCTAACAAGGAAGCTACTGAACAAAGGGTTCCTCTTGGCTAAGTTGAAGTTATCACTTCGAAAGATTTACGGTCGCCACCACGACGTGGTTGACCGTTATGGGCACAAATGACCACGGATATGTTCCACTTGTCATAAATACTTCCCGGTCCTTTTCTCATTTATGACTTATTACCGGGTTTGTAACTATATTAACACTACGGGTGCCACTAATGGAGCAGCAACTGTTTACCTTTCCGGAACACCTGAGTTCACCCCTGGTTTTTAGTGGGGTTCGTGTTACTCGATCGTTAGTTTTATGTTTATGTTTTGTAGATCGTTGTTTTTCCTTTTGTACGTTTTCGTCTGGCCATTGTATGTGTTGTCTGTTCTTCTTCGATTTACAGATTCTGATTACCCATTTGGTATCTTCAATCTCCTCTTCCAAAACATGTAATTTAAATCCGATTGTTGTTCGTATAATCAGAAGGTTCTGATTGAACAAGTAAATGAGGATCAGGAATAATTTGACTTAAAAAGGGACAAATAATAACAACGACTTAAAACGGTGTCTTTGAATTATAAGGGGTATAATATTATCTAAACATGTTACAACAATGTTTAGTTATGTCTTAGTGAACGTTGGTGATATATTCATAATAAATAACCACAGAACAAAAGGGTTATCCTGTGAGTAAAGAACACGTTAGAGTAGCCACGTTAACCCACAGGGATAATCAAGAATGGACAATCCAGAGACACTGGCAACATTAAGAACAGAAGACACAGGGCGTAAACAAACAAAACAGAACACAGAAACTGAAAGGACGAGTCCAACCGATCCCACCATCTGGGAGATACAATGATATGCTTCAAATAACATCAGAACGACAAAGATGTCCAGATGCAGCATTTATCGACAGAACTATTACGAGTACCGTTCAACTTCAGGCTATCGGTTGTTTCTCTTCATATCCTGTCTTACTACCAGTAACAAATAAACTCACGTCTAACGTGTGTTGGAATAGGTCTGCTATCGAATTGAATTTGAAATTTTGTGTTTAACGTCACTTTCAGCAATATGTCAGCTATCAGCTATATCATGGCGACAATATTTAGTGGTGGAGGAAGTCGGAGTACCCAGAGAGAACCACCGACCCTGGGCAAGCAACTAGTAAACTTTATCACGTGCGGCTGCGAGTCGAGTGCACCCTTTTTGTAATTTACAAAGTTGGGCGCGAACCCACGCGTATTGGTGATAGGCTTGTATGAGTTGTTAGATCCATCGACCTAACTCATTGAGCCACCCGGGCCCCGTCTGCTATCGATGTCATTAATCAAGCCCCTATTAACGCATACTTCCTCCTTGGTTTGTTTGATATCATCCTTACACCTCATCAAATCTTGATGTAGGTCTTGTACCTCATCGTGTATCTGTGTAATCTGGTGTTGTATGTTCTCTGCCAATTCATTATTTTCTCTTTTGTCAAACTTTTTCGTCCGCAATGAATTTACGTTTGCTAACAAGTTGCCCTTACTCAATCTGTTTATAGCCTATTATTAAGAAAATGGTAATTTTCATTAACGTAACAGACGCATCGGTGGTGTAATGGTTAGCGTGCTCGTCTCGAGTGCGGTAGATCGTGGGTTCGGGTCAAACCAAAGACTGCAAAATTGTATTAGTTGTTTCTCCGCCAAACACACAGCTTTAAAGAAAAAGAGCAAAGACTGTTTGGCTCGGAATCAGGATAATGTGTCCGAGTATGACGACATGTCTATCCCCGGACTGTTGTTTCAGTGAGCTAGCACTATAAAAATCCAACTAAGCGTGTTGGTCTAGTACAAAGCGGATCTCATCATCATTACATTGAAAATTCACTTGTTCTCGCCATGATATAGCTGAAAAATTACTGAATTGGCATTAAACAACAATCACTCACTCACTCATTAATGTAACAGTAATATTAAGATAATTAAAGGGGTCGAGTGTTAAAGTCGTTGACTTCTGACATCACTCCTAATATCACTGTTGTAGACTTGCACCCCTAAGAAGGGTTTGAAGATACCGAAGGGTTAATCCAAATCAGACAACACAATGGCCAAAACAAAAAGGACAAAAGGACAAACAACAATCTACAAAACATACACATAAAACTAAAGATCGAGTAACACGAACTCCACTAAAACCGGGGTGAATTCAGGTGCTCCGTAAGAGTAAGCAGTTCCTCAAGTGGTAATAGTTTCTAAACACATACACGTACTCATGATCGTTGGTTTCATTGGTCAGTTCGCTACAGTAGCGCGGGATTTCCTCTCTCGTGTCACCACGGTTAAACAAACTTACTGAAAATAACGATACACACCAACAACCATCCAACCATTGAGATATGTAAAAGACAAATGTGTCAATACGACAGACGCCCATAGACAAATCCTACTTGACATTTGTACACCAGTCTTTCACCAGTTTTTGTCATAGGTCTAAAATGGCATAATCGATTTACACACACTGTGATTTACTCTGAAACAGATAAGATGCTGCTTTATGTCAAAGGTTATAATGATTGTTGCTTAACTACAAGTGGTCAATGTTCCAGCCATATTTTGACGAGAACAAGTTACTTTTTGATGTGATGATATCTGTTCTGTACTAGACAAACATGCTAGGTTGGAATTTTATAGTTCTAGCTCACTTAAGCAACAATCCACACATTATTAGGATTCATAGCCAACCAGACTTTGTTCTTACTCATTAATGTTGTAAACTTAGCGCAGAAGAAGCACATACCAATGTTACGGTTTTTGGTTTGACCAGATCTAGACTGCACATCGAACACATGAAGGGCTCATTGTAACCACTACAGTACCAAGGCGGTTCTAGAAGTTAAAAGTCATTGTTCGGCAACAGTTTATTAGTAGTGGTCGTTGGTGACCCGATGCAAGGGACACTTACCCTCCATCACATTTCCCTCCTCCAATGTTCCTCGTGAAAATCAGAACATTGGTCGATCAACCCATCACAGCACTATCTTTCTTCCTACATGATTTATTATTAGTCACATTTAAATAAGTAACCAATACTCAGATATTTTTTTCAACTACAATGCAGAGATTTAGATTAGATAAAAGAGTGATACAGAAACTAAACGAAACAATAATCAAATCAGATATACAAGAGAATTAGGGTTACAGGGAATTACCATCACTTTTTTTTCGTGGAGGGACACATCTCTTGGTGGAGGAAACGGAGAAAACTATTGACCTGCTACAAGTCACGGCGGGAATCACGTGGAGTGAATATTGTTGTTTAACGGCAACTCAGCAATTGCTCAGCTATATCATTGCGAGAACAAGTTAATTTTCAATGAGATGGTGATAGGGCGTGAATAAAACTCACAACTTCAGGAGTGATGAGCATTGATGGACAGATGTAATTCGAACAACCATGAGATCGCGGCCACGACGGTCTCTTGAAATAAAGACCAGATTGAAAAGAATATCCAAATGATGGACATACCTGAGACAACTCTAGCCAAATAACATTAAAATCCGAATCAGAGATTTTAAAGTCAGTATTGTGAGCCATGATATTCCTATGTTGCCGAATTCGTTCAATATCATCTGTTTCTGTTAAATGACCCGGAAGTGGTTGACTTCTCCATCCACGTGATGGTGTTCGAACGTTTGGTGTTGTATTTCTGATTAGTTTGTAAAATAAACTGAAGTCAAAATCAGCCGACTTGACAATCCTGCCTGGGGCAGCTGAAAAACAACAAAAATCACTGTTACACATTTAAAAGTACAATACACATGCAAAATGTTGAATTTAGCAGACCCCTAAAAATCGCGTTTCATTCCTGTAGTATTTTTATATATGGAATGGGACAATTTTTTTTATTTATTTCTATTTTATTAATAAAACGTCAAGCTCCTGTGAGTATACGTAGAATAATAACTAATCAAATCCGACAATACAAACAAATTACATTAGAATCGTGATTTCTATATTTCAAATAGACAAATAAATAACCAAAAATAACAAAACCTGCACATTAGTATTTCTTTTTTTCAGAACCTGTTGACAGTATCTTAGATGAGGAGAATATTTTTTTCCGCTTTTATCTACTGTGTCAGAAAATTTCAACCCTGTTAAAACGCTGAATTTGTAGGAATATTTACATACTAAAAGTCTCTTGATAGGATAAAATGTTTTCTTGGAATCTATATACACTCAAAGTATTTAAAAAGTGTTGTGCTAAAAGGTAAAATGCTGTGATAAAACGATAAAAATTTCACACTCTACAAAACACATCCACTCTTCTTCACAGACATTGTTTAACAATAATAAAATTACTAAATTTTATGTCAAGAGCAGTTGTTTACAGTGGTCGATCTTCAATTGAATCAATCGTTGCAGTACATTTTTAAAATGACAAGATATTCAACCAATTACCAAATTGCCATATTTAGTTTCTTACTTCATACATGTACAATGTACATTGTATATCTATAAATAGATTGGAATTTAAAGATTAAACAAATTTGAAATATTATGCTGGATAAACTGAGATTTAACTTGTAAGTTGTCACTTTGTGTATTTTTCATTAAGGTAACAATTTTACAGGTATATGTGTATCTTTTAATTATTTATTACACAAATGTATATCAACAGATGATACCGAAGCATGTACAATTGTTTATATAATGTAAACAAATATTCATTATAAATAATCATTTCATCATATTAAAAAATGAGTTTAAATAAGTTGATCCAAGGATTTATAAATCCTTGGTTGATGTTTGTCGGAAAAATATGTAATTTTCTTCAATTATTTTTTTGATTTTTTTCAAAATGTTTTTATTTTGAAGAGTTTCAATTCAAAATAAAAAATAAATAATTAAGAGTAATAACAAAATTACCAAACTCCGAACAATTTTCCAAAGGGAAAGTCAAAACTCATAAGTATATAAACAGACAAATGCAGTCAACAACCGGAAAACTGGGAAAACCGTAATAACCCTGACTTGGTACAGGCATTTCCAAATGTGATAATAAAAATCTACGATGTCTTGTACAATCACAAAGAATTCTTTTGTAATCCGAATATTACTGAGTGAAGTTATATTTTTAACTTGGCTCTTATCTTTACAAAACATAACCCCTAATGCAATATCATATAAAATTCCCCATGGAGAAAAAATACGGAATTGAAAACGAAAGCCCCACTTTCGCTTTTCGAAACAAAGTAAGTGAGCAACGTTTTTATTGTTATTCTTCACCCTTTTAAGCAATATAAATACAATTTCCCATGAAGAAAACATACAGAATTGAAAACGGAAGTCCCACTTTCGCTTTCGAAACAAAGTAAGCGAGCACCTTTTTGTTTGTTATTCTTCACCCGTGCTATGTAGTATGTCTTCAGTCATCCCCATAGTTATAGTAGGGTCTTCGGTCATATCACAGTAACTATACTGTCTCCAGTCATTCAACAGTTATAACAATACGTGTCTGTTCATTAGTCCGAATGGTCAATAGTCCGACGGGTCAATGGTCCGAAGGGTCGATAGTCCGAAAGGTCCGAGCAAAATCGAATTTTGAACGATCTCGAGACTACAAATTTATGTATCAATATAATATAGAATTGCATAAAACAGTGATAGAAATGGTTGCCACGTTTTCTCGTGTAATAATATTTTCTACGAACTAGCCCTTTCACTGGTTATCTACCCCTTTCCCGCCATTTAATTTCATAATTACATTATTTATTTCAATATTTACATTTCTTACAAAAGTTTGCCACCATTTTATTTTCCAAATCTTTCCACTATTCAACTTACCTTTCTTCCATATTTTCCAAATCTTTTCACTATTTTCTTCCATATTTTCTAAATCTTTTCACTATTTTCTTCCGTATTTTTCACATCTTTTCTGTTAAAAGTTAAACATAAAATAGTATTGATCATTTCAGCTGTATAATAAATAGGTTATTATACAGTGGTATGTACAATATGGAAATATATTGTACTCGTCCGTATTGTATTGAAAACCCGTATTGGACTCGACGCCTGCAGCTAGGTTTTCAATACAATACAGACTCGTACAATATATTTCCATATTGTACATACCACTGTATAATAACCTATTAATATTACATTTTACGTTTTTATTTTCCCTAGTTGTCTTTGTTAGCGCAGCCGGTCACTATTTTCGTATATGGACCGGTAGTATATGGATAACCTGCATTATTTTAGATAAAAAGTATAATATAGCAAATAGTTCATGTCACTTCGGGTCATATAGCAGTATATGGACCGGTCCGTCACCAAAACATTATTATATGGACCATCAGAAGCTTCGATCCATATAATATTTTTTTGGAGACGGACCGGTCCATATACTAGCTGAGGTCCATATAATGTTTTTTTGGTGACGGACCGGTCCATATACTGCCATACGACCCTCAATGCCATGAACTATTTGCTATATAAAATCTATTATATTTTTATCGAGTGTGATAATGGTATCAATTAACGCATGCGCAGTATCGGTGCTGATAATAGTTGCGTATGCCGGGGTCCGCCATAGTAGATTCTACCCATATACTTATTGTAAGCACGACAATTTAAGAGAACCATGTATCGATGGTGTTCTTGGAGCTTTTAATGACAACTTGTAAGTTTGTGTAAGAGTTGTCTCCGTTTGTACGCGTTATGTCTTAAAATGGCAAAGCAACAAAAACGAAAGTAGAAGTAAAAAAGACAACGAAATCAAAACAGAAACAGAAACAGAAATACAAAAATTTAATTAAAAACAAATAATATAAAACAACAGTTCATAAAAAATACACAAATTACAAAAGAAGTGGCTATATCCTGATTCTTCACCGTCCAACAAATTTACGGGGAAGAATAATTATATGATATACAGATAGTGGACACAATTATTCGGACACTTCTAATTTTTATTTGCAACTGCAAAATTTGAATTTTTTACTTTCTCCCAAAAAATACCATATCTTTTTTTTATGAATATCCCCAAAGAAAACCCTTTCAGACAGTTGGATAAACAGCTTGTTCTTTGTTTGCAGTGTATAATTGTTATTCATATTATGTACAACCGTGTCTTATATATGATCCTGATTCTTCCCCGTCACTGTATTATATATGATCATGATTCTTCCCCGTCAGTACCTTATTTACACGAAGAAAGAAGTTATAAATACCTTTTCAACTTAACTTTATTTTTAAAATTTCGAAGATCCGGGAGGTTTACGTATTTGTAAAGTTCGTGTAGGACGGAATAAATGGTGTCTTTATTTTATGTTGTTCGCATACGGTTTATTCCGTCTTACACGAAAATCGGAGGTATTCGTTTTTGTTAAATTAAGTATGAGGGAATAAATGTTAAAATCAGTAAAAACAAAGACTCAAATCAGGGTTGGCCGGGAAATACCAGTGGCGGGAATTCCCAGTGATAATTACCGGGAAATACCGTCCTGGGAAATACTCTAAATTTTAACTCAAGTAGGAAATACCGGGAAATATGATTAATTTTAGATGTGATTAATTTCTTCAAAGTTGCTAAAAACTTACCATTTTAACACAGTGTTGAAAATTACATCAGTTTAATAAATATGGGTATACAGCCTAGGTGTAGGACCATTAAGAAGGACTTCAGGCAACTTTTGAAATTGTAATCTTCATATAAACATAATATTTATACAAGACTTTTTATTAAAAACATGTTAAAACTGTCACCACACTTTTATATCTACACTTTTCAGTTCAACCATACAGTTTCAGAGTTCACCAATCTATTTTATCTTTCCCCCTTAACATTCTGTAGGAAAAAACAAGCTTTCCTGCTTTAACTAGACCAAGTCTATTTCTTAATTTTGGCTGAATCATGCCAAAGTTTGAGAAGATTCTCTCAATAGCAGCCGAACATGATGGCATTTCTAACAATAGCTGATTGTTTCGCCAGGTTGTATACATGTAATCTAATATCCTAAGGACATTTCCTTTATGCTATAGTATAATAATTACTAACTTTTTTAATTTGTTTTTACAAACTAATTAACACATCTTCAATAACCTTTAGAAATCAATAAGTCCAGTTTGTAAAGACAAACAATAAACATGTCAAAAGCAGGTCAGAATATGGTTTTAATCACTAAACAAAGGAGGTACAAAGTGAGGATTACAAGTAAAGAATAATTTTCTTAATATTTCTATCAAAATTAATATTTTTTTTAACAAATATCAATTTTCCAATATCAATTTTATATATCTGTACATTAACACTATCCATTATTTTTTTTTTTCTGTAAGGCCAATATAGTTATATTTGTATCCATTAAAGAGTTTTTATCTGCAATTTTGGCCATACATGCAAAACATAAATATCAATTTAGAAGTTTCCTGTACCATTACATTTGCAAATTAAGAATCAATCTTAATTCCCAGTATTTCCCGCCGTCCTGGGAAATATGAGTATTTCCCGCTTTTTTGCCAACCCTGACTAAAATAAACATGATTGAATTGTATTCACTAGTTAAATCAAGTAGAACAAACTATAACCCTGCAGTGTATTCATTTCTTTTAACATAAACAAAACTCACAACATATAAAGTTGTATTCAAAATTAAAATTACACTATTTCCCAATTTTGCAACCTGGTCATTTTCGCGCTTATTCAACTGAAAATGACCCATTTGATGCAAAATCATAATTGTTTAAATGAAATACATAGAAAATAAATAATATCTCATGGGGAAGAATGTCAGTGAAATAAAGCATATATTAACATTATACTGTTATATCTATTATTCTGTGACATTCTTCCCCGTTTGACGTCAAATCATATCAAAGTAATATTAATATATGCTTTATTTCACTGACATTCTTCCCCGTTACATCTTATTTATTTTCTTATGTTTTTCATTTTCCCCCAAAATACCACGCCCCTTTTTTTTAATGAATGTCCCCAAAGAAAAACCCTTTCAGACGATTGGATGAACAGCTTGTTTTTTATTTTATTTATAACATATACTGTTGTTATTCATATGATGTACAACCGTGTCTTATATATATGATCCTGATTCTTCCCCGTCACTGTCTTATATATGATCCTGATTCTTCCCCGTCACTATCTTATATATGATCCTGATTCTTCCCCGTCACTGTCTTATATGTGATCCTGATTCTTCCTCGTCACTCTCTTATATATGATCCTGATTCTTCCCCGCCACTGTCTCATATATGATCCTGATTCTTCCCCGTCACTGTCTTATATATGATCCTGATTCTTCCCCGTCACTATCTTATATATGATCCTGATTCTTCCCCGCCACTGTCTTATATATGATTCTGATTCTTCCTCGCCACTGTCTTATATATGATCCTGATTCTTCCCCGTCACTGTCTTATATATGATCCTGATTCTTCCCCGTCACTGTCTTATATATGATCATGATTCTTCCCCGTCAGTACCAAATAACACCGATTTAAAAGATAATTGAAATCTTTCCTCTATTCAATACTTAGAAATTCATTTCAACACCGATTTAAAAGTTAATTGAAATATTTCCTTTATTCAATACTTAGAAGTTCATTTTACTGTTCATGTGATATTTATATATATTACGTGACAATTTTCCCCGTACAAGGAAGAGGAAGCATTAACCCAAAAAAAAAAAAGCTGGTTTACTTGGTAGAACTTGATTTGAATCTATCTTAACGCTACAGTAGCTGTATATTCAATCAATCTGTAAATAGGTTGGATCTAACTTTAAGAATACCCGACTTCTAATTAGAAAATGTATTCAATATGTATATATATTATGCTTCACTGAGACATAATTTGTAAGTTTAGCTTTGGGTATTTGTCATTTAAGGTAACAATAATTTTACAGACACTTTGAATTATTTATAATATCAATATTATTAATATTTATCAGCCAATGATATCGAATTAAAGTATGTAAAGTATGTCATGTTTATGCATAATTTAGAAAAATTTTGAAAAATTATGTAAATTTATACGAAATATAAATAAATCTTTTGTTCTCTAGGCTGTCTCACACCCATGTCTTTGTTGTATATACTGTATATATGTTTATATCTATTCTGTATTTGTTATATGTATATTTATGTCTTCTCTGTACCGTTTTATATGGTTTATGAGAATAAAGATGATTGATTGTAATGTAAACAAATTCATTGAAAATATATTTTGGGATTTGTTTTATCATATTAAAAAAATGAGTTTTAAAAAGTTCATGTTTGTGGGAATATAATTAAATTGATGAATTTTTGTTTTGATCTAAAAAAAATATTTTGAAGAATTTAATTCAACATTTAAAAAAAGTGGTAACTTTTAACAATCTACGGTTTCTTGTGCAATCACAAAGGATTCTTATGTAATCCAAATATTACTAAGTGAAGCTATATTTTTATCTTGGCTCTTATCTTTACAAAACATAACCCCAGACTATTTGCTGTATGCAATATCAATAAAAAGTTATAAACATTATTAATTTCCCTCTTCACCGTTATAGTAGCGCATTTAGTCGCCATATAATAATACATGTAGTGAGGACTCCAGTCACTCCACCTTTACTATCAAGTAACTCCAATATAGAAAAATTGCCATTTGGAAAGTCAAGTAATCAGTACGGTCGTCACTCATATAACCGTCATAGTACAATAATCTGTCATCCAACCGTCATAGTACGGTCATTAGTATTAGGTCATTGTCTTGTCATCTGTCATACAATTGTCATGGTACGTCCATTCGTCATCCAACCGTCACAGTACGTTCATCAGTCACTTCCCTTTTAATCAGTGAGGTCATCTGCTATGCAACCGTCATGGTATGTTCATTCGTCATCCAACCATTATAATACGTTCATCAGTCACTCCACTTTTAACCAGTGTAGTCATCTGCTATGCAACCGTCATGGTATGTTCATTCGTCATCTAACCATTATAGGACATTCACCCGTCACTCTACTTTTAATCAGTGTGGTCATCTGTCATACAACCATAATAGTACGTTCACCAGTCACTCCAGTGACTCCACTTTTAATCAGTGTGGTCATCTGTCATACAACTGTCCTATTACGTTCATCAATCACTCCACTTTTCATCAGTGTTTCTCATTTGTCATGCAACCGTCATAGTACGTTCATCAGTCATTCCACTTTTAATCAGCATGGGCATATGTCATACAACCGTCATATACGTGCATCAGTACTACTTATCTCACATTAGTACGATCATCAGTCATTACACAATCATAGTACGATCATTTGTCATACAACCGTCATAGTACAGTCATTTGTCATCCAATCGTCATAGTGCGGTAATGATTCATCCTACAGTCGTAGTGCGTCAGGGGTAATGATTCATCCTACAGTCGTAGTGCGGTCAGGGGTAATTCGGATTTATTTAGTAGTACGATCATCATTCATGCTTTCATCATTTCAATGAAATTGGACAAAGAAGCACAAATTTGGAAAACAGTTGTGTTGCCAGTAATCAGAGCGGATTGGGTCTGTAAACCGACACCGGCTGTCGTCACTTATCAGTTCGGTCCATTGTTAATTAATATGTTGCTTATTGGAGCGGACCAGCGAGCATTGTCCCATTGCCCCTTTAGCCAGCCCGCCTCTGCCAGTAATTTATTTTCTAATCTTAGTTGATTACATGTAATTTTATTTATCTTATTAGTCGTCTGCTGTCATGAAAGTTGGTATCATATTTTGCCGTGTCACGTGTGCCTTTGTTACTATCACAGGGATACAATTGGTAAGTATTTTATATTTTAAAAGCAAAGAGAAGAAAGCGCTGTTCTTTAACTTTGAATGTTTATTTGAGTTTGTATGGATTATCTTTCCTGTTTACTAGACACTCTGGCTTCATGAGTCACTAATAAAAATGACACGCACTGTCTTACTGAGCCATTCTTGAAAGTGGCGTTACGCATTTTTAACTCTAGCCATCAGAAACGTTTGTGAGTACTCAGAATACGTTAATCGAAGATTTTAAAGACAGACAATTCAACGCTCATTAGAAAAAATACGTTTAAAAGACAAACAACGGTAGCAAAATACATTTATACTACTATAACTATAAGATTGAGCAACACCAACCCACTAATATTATATCAAATCACATCCAAACCAATCAAATCAATCAAATTGCTATTTAATCCAATCAAATCAAAAAGTTGTCGGTCAAAAGCTCACTAGAGTTTGTGTTGTAGATGTACTTGTTGTTTTCACGTGCCGGCTTTAAATAAAACTTTTAACCCAAATACTTTAAAATTACTTATGTTTCCAATCTTATTTATTGTTGACGGCTGTAGCTAAACACCTTAGCCACGAGACCACAAAGTGTCCTTAATCAGTTTACGATACAAAGAATGAAAAAACCTTATAATTACAATACAACACGATACAACTGAAATATTGTTGAAAGTGGCGTTAAACCCATAGCCCTAACCTAACCTGTAATATGGTCTTAAATCGTTTTTCACTGTGCTTGCAATCATTTAATTTAGGTTGCTAGTACAATATCTATGGATTTTTTTCTTTTTTTGTTTAGTGTTATGCCGAAAACGTGTATTATCCCAGCCTTAATAGATACTGTGTGCCATATCTTGACTGTGGACAAGGTTAGTAAAATGTCTATGAGGAATTCAATACAAATCATTACAACAAATAGTTTGTGTCAACAGGAAGTGAATTGAATTTACAACAAATGTCTCAAAGTTCAACAGACAACATGGTACAGCGGTACCAGAAACAACTATATATTTCGGTCAGTGACAGTATAAAAAAATGTATCCAGTCAATGTAATTTTTCTGCTCAAATAGAACAAGTGGAGGATAAAAATATATCAACAATCCACATAAGTGATAAAACAAATTCATCAAAAATATGTATCTGTCGTCTCATTACCGTTTCAGACCAAGGTGCAGATTGGTTAACTTCTGTCTGATCATGTCCCAAACCACGAACATGGAATCACACTCCAGTGCTCACCTCAAGTTTTAAGGTCTCTAAACTCTTTCCATTGCCGGGAATTCCATGGCCAATAAGTACATTATAAATGTCCAGGATTTTAGCCCCCATGAAATCACTGCCGGGGGTTCGCTGGCAGGTAAGTACATTATAAATACTCCGGATTTTCCCCGCCCAACTAAAGTCATTGTAGCTGAAAAAGTGCTGAATGTAGCAATAAACACAAATAAAGTAACACATATCACTGTTTCAGGTCATGCCATTGAGTCATGCAAGTCAAATTCCACTCGAGATGCTTGTGTAGCCTGTAGCCCAGGCTATGTACAACCATACGTCATATCATCAACAGCAGATTTCAACACTACTTCTTGTTTTAAACCAACCAGCCCATGTCTTTCTGAAGGTAATAATAACAAATTAGGTACACAAAGTCTCCAAGTTTTGTATATAAGCTTTCTCATAAATTGCAATTTTCAAGACCATTATAGGAATCATATCTCATGATCACATTGTAACCATTTAGTATAGAATAGCCAACTCATGACGGATCGATGGAAACATAAAATGTCTGAAGTGATGACTTAATGTTAGGTTTTCGTAACCCTAATTGAAAAATATTGAAGATTTCCTTGACAGAGGGTTGCTGTTAACAAGAAAACCACTGAACCATGTATGTTGTTAAAGTCATCACTTCGTATTACGATCGCCACCATGACTTGGTTAACCGTTACTGAAAATCTGTGTCACAAATAACTACCATATGTTTCATTTGTCGTAATCACAATTCGATCATGTCCTCATCCATTACCTATATACCACCTTATTATTTTACGAGACGGGATAGTAAACAGTTTACAGGTGGGATTCCGTGACACAGTCATTATATTGACGGCCGTATTCAAAGATACTGAACAAATAGAGAACATTTTGATTTTAGAGTAACATTGATAATAAGTAATAAAAACGTAGATAATGAATTTAGTGCGCACGACGCGTTTCTGGAATAACCTTTATCAGGTACACTCAAAATCGAAAGATTTGAAAGTCAAATAATTTAAAGTTTTGGGAGCAATAATACCAAAGGACCTGAACAGATAGCCAAAATCAGCTAAGGTCACCTATGCCTGGAAGAGGAGAACTTTTTGAACCATTTGAAGCTGTGCAAAACCAGATGACGAGAGAAAAATGGATGATGTTGGTTGTATAGGTAGAGGTAAATCTCCCTGCCACACTCAGCTGGACTCTATCTTTGTGATTACTTCCATTAGGAAGAGTTTGAAGATACCAATGGTGTAATCAGAATCAGTAAATCGAAGAAGGTTAGACAACACAATGGCGCAGCAGAAAACGGACAAAAGGAAAAACCAGATGACGAGAGAAAAACGGATGCTGTTAGTTGTATTACATAGGTAGATGTAAATCTAACTGCCATGCTCGGCTTGACTCGATCTTTGTGATTACTTCCATTAATCTTTACTTATTCTATGCTAATGTGAAATCACGTGTGGTCGTCAGTTAGTGATTAATTTTCGTGAGCTTCTTTTATGGAAAATGTCGTGGAAATATAAAAATAGTATAACACCGAATTATTATTATCACCCTGGCATTAATGTGCTGTGGTCTTATTTATTTTCAATGAGTTAAGGTGAGAGGTGATTGTTCATTTTGTTGATATTGGTAGAATAGTTGACCATCACTGTTTAAACTTTCTGTTCGTAATTGTAGATCTTATATACAGTCGAACTCCAGTCGAAGCTTTCTGTACAAGTTTGTCCGGATGTAAATGTAATACAGCCAAATGCTATTTTGGAGATCCTTGTTTGTGCTCAAATGGCAACGAGTGCGGAATAGGACAATTCATGAATGATAAGGGAGGTAAGTTAACACTAAAGTATTTTTTATAAGTAAAAATTCGTAGATAACCGCCTTTGTCGGATATAGTTGAACATAGAACAATATAAGAAAAAAAAAGTAAAAAGAATTTGTCTTTAAAGCTACAAAAGTGATGAAGCTTAAGATGAAGGACCATGGGGTGATAATATACAAAGTGTTTTTGGTGCAGCTTAGAAATCCAAGAGGACTGCAACCACAATGCATAATTTACATGTAACATATGATCATATTCCAATAGTGCTAAGACCTCTGATTTATTATAGTCCAACGTGGCATCAATGTTCCTTCAATGAGATGGGTTTCTACCAAGTTATGACGAGCGAAAATCCAAGATGACTTCCACCGTAGAATATAATTGACCATATCTCTATATGCCAAAAATTATAAATGTCGTCTCAGAACCTACTAAGCTGGCAGATTTAACAAAATTCTACATGGATGATCATTGATATGCTATGTGCAAAGTATGTGCTTCCCAATATTGGAAATCAAAGATGGCGGCTGCTTATGGTCATTGTTTAATAGACATATAAGATCATATGGGGGAAATATTTGGCAACTTTGCTTATCTGAAATCACAGAAATTACTTGAGCCAAGCATGTCATAAATATTCCATGTATGAATCTGTGCAATGTTTGTGTTTTAGATCGAGCAGAATCAATGTGGCCGCCTAGATGGGACATAGTTTAATAAAGGACACTACGGGAGAATCTCAAAATGTCTTCTTAGAAACTACAAAGTTGATGATTAAACACACACTACACATGAATGACTATTTGATGATAAAGTTAAAAATTTGTGTTTTTGACCAATATGAATTCCAAAATGACCGCCAGGACAAAGGATCCTGCTATAGCTCTTTTACTTTGAAACCCGAAAAAGATTTTAAAACTAACCCAAGATATAATTAACACAGAACCTTATGTAAATATTTTCAGCTTCTCAGTTTTGATGCTGATCTGAAATCCAAGATAGCTGAATAAAAGGATGTATAGAAATGTTTATGCTTTTTCTAATATATATATTTTGCCTTTAATGTTTAAAAATATATGACCAGAATATACGAATATTATCAAAAGGTATGCATAAAACGAATACATTATACGGTATGGTGAACTAATACTAGACAAACTGACTATAGCAGTATGAAAAATATTAAGAAATGTTTGAAGATACCTACGGGGTAATTAGAAGCCGTAAATAAGAAGAACAGACAATACAAAGAAAAAGGACAACAGGACAAACGACTACAGACAAAATAATGATTGAGCAACACAAACGCCACAAAAACATATAAGAAGTATGAGTTTTAATTGTTTTGTTCCGAGAGTAATGGTCTTCAATCTACAGATTCTGTCTTTCCTACTATTGTACTGGTACCGGTCATACTAAAGTATTAAGATTGTCATTCATTTTTATGATAATATGTTGTCTTTCTGAGTGAAAGCGAACCTATGAAGGTTTTTGTTGTTGTTCATATCTGTGTGGCCGTTGGAGATCCAATTATCAAAAGGAGAGGGTTAGTGCCATATATTGGTGTCTGTCCTATATCCCAACGTCATAATGTAGAGGTCTTTTCTATGTTGAAACTTTCCTTTCATAATTCATGAGTGGTGTTCTTTATCATATTTGATTGGCAGATGGATTTTGCTTTCCAATTGCTTTTGGGTTGGCGCCACTGAAGAATTGGTGTTAATCTTGTGCATATTTGGTGTACTTAATTTGCAATATTTACTCAAGTTATTGTTCCTAGCTCTGACATCATTGAGTCAGGAGCGGTAACTCTGGTAGATATTGGTATATTTGATGTTTATTTTTAGTTAGAAATTGTAAAGTAAAGAAAAGTATTCCAATTTTTCTTCTTTTTTATGTATATATAGAGTGTATTCCATGTCCAAAAGGAACAGAGAAGAATACGACAGGTTGTGGTCCATGCAGAGCAATAAGGTTTGTATCGTTGTCAGTATAAGTGAAAAATATAGGGCATACGTACCACATTCAATGACTCAGTGAGTACTTCTTACCTCACTACAAGGTAACTAGCTTCGATTTATGCACATTCCGCTTCAATGTTTTTCTTAGATATTAATATGGTTCCTATTATCTTACAAATGGTATTTATGATTTCCTCAGTCAGTAATTGTTCTTAAGAATCGTTAAGATATACTGAAAGTGTATCTCCTATTCGCATAACATCGTCTTGATCTAATGTAATCATCCGAAGAGAGACCAGAAAAACAAAGAATTTGAGTATACTTTTTTAGAATTTCTTAATATTTGAAAATAAATGTCAGAGAAACCCGAAGGAGCAATGAAGAATGGACAATCTAGAGAAACCGTCAATACCGGGCACATAAGACATGGACAATCTAGAGAAACCGTCAATACCGGGCACATAAGACATGGACAATCTAGAGAAACCGTCAATACCGGGCACATAAGACACAGGATGAAGACAAACAACAACAAAAACACAACACAGAAAACGAAAAAGATTAGCAACATGGACCCCACCAAAAACTGGGTGTGTACCCAGGCACCCGCGATTGGTAAGTAGTCCCCGCCTCTCACAAGAAACCACCATGTCACTCATATAGTCAATATGTGTTGGACACCACTATGCACAAATAACGTAAATAAGACATGATTTCTCCTGCAAACAACTGGAGGTAAAGACGAACCAAACATCGTTTTATTCAGATATCGTAGCGGACATCACAACATGGAACTTAGAACGTAAAGACATATGATAGAACAAAATGTTGGACATCACTATAGCAATCATACACAAATAAGACAATAAGACATGAACACTCCTACAAACAACCGGAGGTAAAGACGAACCGAAATAACGAAACGGATATAATTAGAAACATCCCTATTCAATTGTTATTTAATATATATTTAAGAGTCTGAATAAGACATCTACTACTGCCAATTATTTCCTGCTTATATTTAACTATGACTATGGGAAAAAAAGAACAATGTCCGTCAACAATCATGCGACAGCCGATTACGGGTGATTACGAAAAATATATACGATAATTCTTGACATTTCCGTATTTGTTTCCAGGAAAATCATACATCGTTTAAAGCTGACCACAACAGATGAATTATCTACGGGGCAGAGGACGTACACAACAACAGTCAAATACAATACATCTGTTATATCACCAGGAGGTTAGTGTTTGTTTCCTTTGCTTATCCGTCATTACGTCAATCTAGCACGATAGGCAATTGAAATTTACAGTTCTTAAATTATATAAATAATGACAAAATACCACACAGTGAGAAATTGCTCATATGAGAAATTTTATGAAAATGCATATACATATATGAAACGAAAAGCTCACGTGAGAATTTGCACATACATGTAAGTGTTTTAACATGCAAATTAGATTAGTTTCTCAAGTGCATTTTATTTTACGCTCACGTAAAGCTCACATATTTTACATGTTAAAAATATTATTATTTCAAGTTCTATCAATAGATGCTATATTATGATTTGTTCGTGGAATTTGCTAGCATTATTTGGTAGGTGTTATTTTTGAGTTCAATCATGATTATTGACATGATAATTATCAATGGCAATATAAACAATATTCAGTAAAGAAATTAAATTTTTATTACGTTAATTTACAGATTGGCGAAAGTTTGGTCACGGCCGTAGAAATTTGAATATTTCGTAAAATCATTAAAACTCCCGCCATGGAGCAAAACATGTTCATAAAAAGTAAACTCCTGGCATGGAATGCAAAGTCTAGAAAAACTCCTGGCATGGAGTGCAAAGTTCGTTCAAATAAACTCCTGGCATGGAGTGCAAAGTTCGTTCAAATAAACTCCTGGCATGGAGTGCAAAGTTCGTTCAAATAAACTCCTGGCATGGAGTGCAAAATGTTCATCAATCATTCAATCATATCATATAAAAGCACTAACTCCTGGCATGGAGTTCAAAAGTGAATTGTTCCATCCAACGAAAATTAAAATTGAATTGACGTCTTTCGAAAACTTTGAAAACGAATTATTTACAATATTTATAAAAATTTTTAACACACTTGAATTGACCCTGGGTACAGAGGTCAACTCGATTGTACAGTTTGTACGGAAACATCACATCTCATGGAAGCAGCTACAATGACTTGTCTTCGCTGGCTAGGAAAGCACTACAGTTCCATTTCTGATCATCTACAGCCGTGCCGACATTTGTTTATATGTAATCCGAACTACCATATTGGAGCTGAAAAATAGTAACACAACAGCAGTATCTTGTTCAAATTATATACAGGGAATGGGTGGGAAGGGTTTTTAACAAAAATTTAAGTCAGAAATTTATGATGACCTCACCTCATGAAGGTTTAAAAATAAAAGGCTGGGATATTTCCGGTGAAGACTTTTGTACTTGAAAAAGGGAAATAACTCTTTATTTGCGGGATGCCTTGGTTTTGTGTTCAATGAAGGATAACTCTAGCAACAAAAATTTAATTACTGCAATAATTCCATCTATTCTGTATGCGAATAGATGTGATTATTGACATGATAATTATCAATGGCAATATAAACAATATTCAGTAAAGAAATTAAATTTTTATTACGTTAATTTACAGATTGGCGAAAGTTTGGTCACGGCCGTAGAAATTTGAATATTTCGTAAAATCATTAAAACTCCCGGCATGGAGCAAAAAATTTTCATAAAAAGTAAACTCCTGGCATGGAGTGCAAAATCTAGAAAAACTCCTGGCATGGAGTGCAAAGTTCAAATAAACTCCTGGCATGGAGTGCAAAGTTCGTTCAAATAAACTCCTGGCATGGAGTGCAAAATGTTCATCAATCATTCAATCATATCATATAAAAGCACTAACTCCTGGCATGGAGTTTAAAAGTGAATTGTTCCATCCAACGAAAATTAAAATTGAATTAACGTCTTTCGAAAACTTTGAAAACGAATTATTTACAATATTTATAAAAAACTTTAACACACTTGAATTGACCCTGGGTCAACTCGATTGTACATTGCTGTTGGTGCCGCGCTGTGCCAGAGGGAGTCTCATGTCAAGACTGTTGACATGATACGACCACCGCCACTATGTGGGGGAGCGGGACCAACGTTATACGGCCGAACCAAACTACAAATTTTGAAATGAAACTAGACTATGGATATACAACTGCACCGTGTAATACAATATTTTCCAAAGCATGTTGAAGAGAATTTAAGAAACGTTCATTCCCTACATTTGACAAATGAATGCCGTCAGCTGACCACAATTCTGTATTTGCTAGATAGATATTGGGGTATTTTATATAGGCACCACCCATGCCAATAGTCCTTGTTGCCGCATAACTATTTAACCTTTTGCGAGCCTTTTCCATAGCCTCGTTATTTTTTGAGTGACGCCAAATTGTCCATGGCAGAATTTAGGACCATATCAATTTTGTATTAGGATAATTCCTTTTGATATATCTTAATTGAGCCCTAAGAAAATATCTTAAATCTCCTATCTCATATGCCCCTAAGTCATTACCGGCAACATGTAAGACAATAACGTCGGGGGTATCTTCAAGACTTGACAGGTTTCTAAGTTTAGATTTAAGATGGTTCAGTCTCATACCACTGTAGCCTTGCCACCATAAATTTATACCATGCCTTTCAAAGGTCAAATTTGTGCCACAAGGTCGATTCCTAATCCATGCTCGTTTAATGATTGAAAACCCCAAAATCCAAACCGAAGTATTTCCTGAAATTTAAACAGGGGTATGAGGAAGCCGAATATAGGACTTAAAGACAGCAGACCTCCACCGGCCCCTGCTTTGTATTTCTTCGTCTGAATACCCTGCCAAAGACAAGGCGGTCGCACCCCCTATTCTAAAGGAGTGTGCTTTGTATTGACCGCCTTCTATTCCCGAAAATTTTAGAGATTTTGAAAGCAAGGCAGAGAACTGCTGCCTTGTTAATATAGTCTCGTTATAATGACAAAATAATGGTTTTGTTGCGGTTGATTTCGGCCTGATGGCTAAATACTCAGATACATTTAGAAAAGGACATATTGTACTGCCAGTTATTTTTGGAATTTCTATCGACACACCCTTTCCAGTTTGGTCAGTTTTGGAGAACCTTAAATGAATCACTAACTTATTAAGGGTGAGCTTTACATCATCTACAGCTAATATTTGATCTGCATTATTTCCTTTTGAAAGAGCTATTTCCCCGATGCTTAACAACCCCCAAAAAGACAGGGTAAATGCAGCTTTAAACATTTTGTCTTCATACTTATTATAGCAAATACCTGGCAAAACGGATACTAACTTATTTAAAATAAATGTTGTGATAGGCAAACGAGTATCTGCTTTACTTTTTAATCTAGTCAACCCTTCCAGAATTTTGCGCACTACAAAATGTTTTGTTACGTCGGGATAGTCCGAAACTTTGCATTTGTACCCTATGGCTGAAGTATACAATTGAGCTGTTCTAAACGACAAGCCTTACAACGACAAATATGCTATGAAATGTGTAATATTATCGGTAGATGGGGGCCATTTATTTTCTAGTCCTTGAACGCTCAAAACTTTCTCGTAAGATGCTAAGCCAGTCCTATAACTATTCAATGTGTTCAGTGCCATAGAACCCTCTAAAAGTCTGTCAGCTTCATGTTGCAAATCCATGTCCGAAAATGGTCCGGGATTTCTCGGGGGTTTGCTTGTGCTTGTGGGGCTAACCTTCTGAATCTGTCCCATTGCTGTCGAGAGATTGCATCAGCAATTTCATTATTTTTACCCTCAATGTGTCGTGCCCGAAATATTATGTTGTTTTGCAATGCATATAATATAAACGGGCGCATTAGTGCCATGACACGCTTAGATTTGGAAGTTTGCGTATTTATAATATCAACCAAAGCTCGATTGTCGATGTAAAATTTAACTTTCTTATTTTGAAGACGACTTCCCCAAATTGCCATGGATAGCACAATAGGTACAAATTCAAGGAAAGTAATATCCTTTAAAATGCCCAAGTCGACCCAGTTCTGTGGCCACTGAAAAAACACCCACTCTTTTGAGAAAAAGCCAGAACCCCCCCCCCCCCCATAGTCTCTGAATCCGCACTGTCTGTATAAAGCTCTAATGTCTCATTATCTGACCATTCAGATTCGGGGAAATAAGCTTTCCCATTAAAAGATTATAAAAAGGAAAGCCAGACTTTCATATCCTCTTTAACTTCCGAGTTTAGCTTAATAAAATGATGAGGCTTCTTTGCCTTGACTGTCAGATCATAAAAACGTCTGTTAAACGCTCGGGCACTACGCACGGCCTTACTAAGCAAAACAAAAATTCAAAGAACCAACTAGGGACTGCAAATCCTTTAAAGTAATTTTATTTTCCTTTGAAAACTTTTTCAATTCGGCAACCAATGCATTCATTTTACTTTGAGGAATTCTAACCATCATTTCATCCGTATCGATTTCCAGTCCAAGAAAGGTAAGAACATGTACAGGACCAACTAATTTTTCGTCTGCTATAGGAACACCCAATTCATCACAAATTTTTAAAAAACAATTCATTAACATTTGGCAATTGTTTGAATTTTCTTCTCCTGCAAAAATAAAATCATCCAAATAGTGATCCAAATTCTTTGAGCCTTGATTTTTTCTCAACTAGCCAGTGCAAAAAAGTGGAAAATTGATTAAAAATGTTGCAGCTAATACTGCAACCCATGGGTAAACATTTATCTATGTAGTATTCCCCGTCAATTTTTATGCCTAATAGTTCAAAATCATCCGGATGTACCCTCAAAAGGCGAAACACACTTTTGATGTCAATGACCCCAAGTTCAGCCTTTTTTCCAAGTTTGCTGATCATTTCAATGACATTGTCAAAAGAAGTGTAACGCACTGTACAAAGATCAGGGTCAATACAATCGTTAATCCCCCTTCCTTCAGGATAAGACAGATGTGTAATCATCCTCCAAGATTTCACGTCTGATTTGGGTACAATACCGATGGGTGAAATTTGTAAAGTATCAATTGGTAAAGTTTTGAATGGACCTACAATTCTACCTAAATCTATTTCTTTTTGTACTTTGGTGTTAAGTTCATCTTTATGTTGAGAGGCTGAAACAAGGTTTGAGCTTTCTCTGTGAAAACGTGGACCTGTATAGTGCAATTTAAAACCGTTCAAAAATCCTTCAGTTAATTCAGAAACTGTATCTTTACATGGATAATGTTTCAAATTTTTTAAGTACCATATCAGTTTTTATTGGGGAATTCCCTATGGCCCAATTATCTTGTGTATCCCTGCCCCTGGCATTGAAATCGAAAACCTTGACCGTGTGCTCTTAGTCTGAAACTACCGCGTAATCCTGGACTATTGAAACCGGTTGGGGCTCTTGCACGAAAGGGGGCACGAAAAGAATGATTTCCTACATTTTCATATGTATTTCTATTCGGACATGCATAATAAGGGTGATGTCCAGAACAACTGAAACACACATGTTTGTAGTTACAGGGGACTCGGTCGCACATTCCCATTTTGTTGAAATTGTAACATTTATTAACAGATGTTTTCGATTTATCATTTTTATAGGAATCGGGCAACGAATTCCTAGTATTTCTCATATAAAGTAGCCACGGCACAGTTCCTCGTCGACTATTTCCAATGATTTTACTGGATCAATACCCATTTTCATCCTAAACTGTTCATCATAAGTTTTCCATCCCAAACCATTTATTCTTGAGGCCTAACAATATGCATATATTTTAACAATGCTTGGTATTTTTCAGGGTGAGCAGATGTATATATGCTTATGTATACAATAAATACATCAGTCCATTTTTCGATTGTATGTATTGTTTGCTTGGTTTTTTCTTTTGTTGACAGGACTCCGTCAATCAACACAACTTGCTTATCATTGTTTTCTGAATTTATGTTCTCGAATAAAATTGCTAAATCAATGTATTGACCACTTACAATTTTGGTTCTATTTGTTTGTGAAACATGAGACCCGAGAAAAGAATGCACACTTTGTACAATATGTACATCGTTGGTCTCAAACCTTAAATAATCGTTAGGATTTATACCTGCACTTGTACTTGGCTCTGTAAATGTAACACTAGGAGACATGGGGATCTCAGCTTGCTGTCTTGTATAAATAGAAACCAGTTGACTTGGAGTTGGCCCATTTGCTGCTTGCTCTGGGGGAGTCTGCGACTGTGCACGTGTTTTTGGAGTACTGGTGTTCTGGTTTGATTCCCGGACCCGCTTCTGTTGGTCATCTGCACCCCTCGCGTATGCGCTGTTGGTTTTTCTCTTGCTTCGTCTCATCTTTGTGTTCAATGAAGGATAACTCTAGCAACAAAAATGAAATAACTGCAATAATTCCATCTATTCTGTATGCGAATAGATGTGATTATGCGGTATGAATCTTAGTTAAAGTAACATACTTAACGAGTTACTGTCACCGATATATAAGCATAATGATGCATTTGTATATTCATTTAGTTTGAATGCAAGATTTAAAATAATGTGCTTTACATTTTCAGACAATGCAGAGAAACTAAATGAAGGAACAGTTAGTTTCATGTACATTTTGTAAGTATTTCAAAGTGACTTGTAAAAATAATATTAATATGTATTCTGGTTTCTTACCGCCTATGTGTAAACCAGATATCGGTGACGATTCCAAGGGCTCGACCCACAGGGTTGACCAGACGGTGGACATGGGTATCGTCTAGATGAGAGCTATAATACAGAAAACCTGGCCGTGAACCATAGAGTTACGTGGAGAGTTGTCACACTTTCTGCACGTTCAAGACCTCTGTTGTAGATTTCACCTAAAGAGTAGGCTCATTGTAGCTGTTACAGAAGACTAAATCTGTCGTCTCTATCAAACGCTCCATACTTTTCCAGTGGCAGTCAATAGTTGTTGTCCAACCCTAGGAGCCGTCGGTGTTCGTATGGTAGTTGGATTTACAATTACCTATGCAATCAGTGCCTATCATCACTAACGTTGTGAGCTCGAATCTTGCTCAAAGGAGGTGTACTCGATACAACATTATGTGATACAGTTTTTCTGTGGCTTACGACAGGTCGGTGGTTTTCTACGGGTACATCCGGTTTCCTCCACCAATAAAACTGACAGCCACAATATAAGTGGCGTTAAACATCCTAACCCCACCTCCTCATTCTGTATAGCATTTATATAGTGTTGAACTTGTTCTCGTCCCGTTTGGCCGTTGCATTGTCTGTATTTTGTAATGACAGTTTTTTTTATTACCCTTTGATGTCTTCAAATTTTCTTACAAAAATTCAACTACCGTTATCAGAAATTTCACTGTGTATACCCAGTGTCTTGTAAATTCTAAATTGACCAATAGCAAACTCCAAGGTATATATCTACCTATTGTGCATTTCAAAGTTATAACTCCGGATTGTAATACATCTACATTGCATCTGTGCAACAAGTGCCTTAGACATAACGAGATGTATATACATGTAATGGACTATTATGTGATAAACCTTGTCTGCTAATTGAGACAGAGCGGCGGTTTTCTTGGGAAATTCCGTCAATAAAACTAACCGCCACGACAATAAGTTAAATAATTGGTGTTAAATGTGCAATATGTCTGACACATGCAATAAAGTATATATTTGGAAACTTGTTGCTTGATTGTGTTTTTTTCCTTTTTGTCTTTTAATTTGATGGTTCATTGTTGTTGTTTTGTCTAACAAGACTGGACATGTTTGTATTGTCTATTTATATTAATATTAACATTGTCTATTTATATTAATATTAACATTGTCTATTTATATTAATATTAACATTGTCTATTTATATTAATATTAACATTCATTTCCCAGCTCTATAGGCCTAGCACTCATCATTACAGCAGCACTGGTAATCTCCTTGGTAGTGTACAGAAGATCACGCAAAATATGTGCTTGGTGTAAATGTGCCATCAAAGGTCAGTGTTTCTACATATTTTCATTTCCTCTATTAGAGTCGATTTCTTTAAGCGATAAAAGTGATAAAATGAAAAAAAAAGAAAAAAAAAAAAACACAAAAAAAAAGCTCACTATCGGAACAGTTCCAAAATCCAATAAAAAAAATCGTAGCAAGAGGCAAAATCGATACCCTCAACAACAAAAACACCTCACATCTTCCTGGATTGGCACAGCACTTCACTAAACAGACTAAAACTAGTTACATGGGCCCAACCCTCCTCTTTCCACAAGTTAGTACAATGCCAACCCTCGGTTTTTAGTGGGGTTCGCGTTAATCGATCTTTAGTTTTATGTGTATGTTTTGTAGATCGTAGTAGATCCTTTTTAATTTGGCCATCTTGTTGTCTGTCCTTCGATTTACGGATTCTGATTACTCCTTTGGTATCTTAGATTTACGGATTCTGATTACCCCTTTGGTATCTTCAAACTATTCTCACATGTAAAACATTTAATATGTACTACATAAAGGGATTATCCGAAGAAATGTTGCAACACGTGAAGAACGCGAGTTTAAGTTACTGTTCCTAAATAAAGTAATTATTATCATACCCCCCGCAAACATAGTTTGGGGGGTATATAGGAATCGGTCTGTTCGTCTGTCCGTCTGTCCGGACCAACGTCCACATCTTTTGTCCTATTTCCACCAAACTTTGTGGAATTGAAGATCATGATGTGTGAACTTTGCAATATAAAGGATTGTATTGTCCATTGAGTTTTACCTCTGTAATGCCTCTTTGGACTTATACATTTTGAGACAATTCAGTATGCACTTTGTTATCGCAAATTCTCCTACATGATTAATCAGAAGTTCATTAAACTTTGTATATTGCAAGATCCTAATATGAAGATGTGCACATTAGTAGGATATCCTGGTCCATTGAGCTTTACCCCTGTTATGCTTCTTTGGACGTAGAAATTTTGAAACGATTCAGTATGCACTTTGTCATCGCAAATTCTCCTATATGATTAACCAGAAGTTCATGAAACTTTGTATATTGCAAGATCCTAATATGAAGATGTGCACATTAGTAGGATATCCCGGTCCATTGAGCTGTGCCCCTGTTATGCTTCTTTGGACTTATAAATTAGATGTGCACATTGGTAGTATATCATAGTCCATCAAGTTATCCCAGCATTATGAGTCTAAAAGTTGTGTTCCAAATATGTTTTGGCTCAATTAAGATGATGTGAACGCGGGGGGTATTTGTCCCGCGTAGCGGACAGTTAAGTTATTCCATATATGTATCAATGCAGGACTCCTGCGTCCAGCAGTACCTCTAGTTAAAACGGAGGTTCTCCTCCCTCAGGAATAGATGATCTAAGCCGATGTTGGTATCCTGTTTAGGCACTTCTGTGTTCTTGCTCCCAAAAACTTTTATATCATTTGGCTTTCAAATATTCTGGCTCTGAGCCTACCTGATGTATGGTTATTCCAGAAACGTGTCGTGCGCACTAAATTTGATATCTATTGTATTAAGAACAATCAACACACTTTGTAAGTAAGTAATTTTTATTTTAAAGTCGGAAGCATATATATACAAACACACCATAGAATATGAGTTCTTTAGAGCTTATTTAACCGACTTGATATTTTAAAAACAGACCAATTGACAAACATAACAAATCATCACATGGTTAAACATACATAAAATCATAGAGATAGAGAAACACATAGCATAAATAAAATACATGCATAAATAAAAGCACAGAGGCGAGCACATTACATAAAAACTAATACATTTAAAGCAAGTACTTAAAAAATAGCACATTTAAAGCAATAAAAGCTACTTCATATTTTAAACAGTGATTGTAAATCTAATTACCATGCTTTCGTGACCATGAATATCCAGGAACAACATCAGTGGACTGGCCAGTTTATTTACGTACCATTAACACTTTTGCATCTAAAAGAAACATAAAGCTCGACAAACAGAGCTATATATAGTAAGTAGAAGACAGTCTTATTAAGCATCCTTAGATTTGGGTACGATGTAATTTACATGTACAAATGGCGACCTTAGGAGGTGTAATGACCAATTTTTCTCTGTAAACCCTGCAGTGTGCTTTTGTGTCTACTTGAACAGCAAATTGGCTTAAGGCCGGTCTTACACATGTGAATACGAAAGGTATGCCAGATATGGATTAAGATAACTTTTCTGTGATTGATTTGTTCTTTAGGAGTGGATCCATGAATTTACATATTCACGAAAATGCGATTTTCATCAAACCATGGAAATTGGTATCCCGTTCCACAAATGTAATGATTTCACAGTAAATTTTCATTTTTTTTTTATAACATATAGATAATAGACGAAGAAACAATAGTGAGTCAACAAAGAAAATGTTAGAGCCTTGACTCAGTACGAATCCATTCATCCAATAATTAACTCACATTGTACCACTACATGGTTTTGAACGGAGACACTGATGGCAGCTATGGAGAATTAGACATGTATAATAATAATGGTTAATGCTAAATATAATTTATATATATAGTGAAAGCTGTATAAATTTATCTTTAAATAAAGTCTCAATATAATTTTGTTAATTTAACCTATACAAACCGAACACCTATGCTTTTCTGAACCCAAAGGTTGGTCTGAAGCAGGTTCGATTAGACAGGTCTCACTGTACATATATATTATCAGGTGTAAATAAACAATATTTATTTGATTTTGTTTTTATATTGTGTGTTACGAAGATGTTTCAGTGAGCTAGCACTATAACAATCAAACTAAGCGTGTTGGTCTAGTACAAATCGTGCATCATCATCATCTTCTCATTGAAAAGTTACTTGTTCACGCCATGATATAGATGACAAATTCCCGAGTAGACGTTACACAACATCCTAACATGACGTCCTCCATTGACTAAGGAAATAATGTTATCCATGGATACAAACTCACTCCCCAAAAAAGGCGTTCTACCTACTAAAGACTTAATTACCATATTCCTATAAATATGATAAGAATGCTGAACAGTCTAATACAAACTCATATCAATGCACAAGTCTAAATAAACGACTTCTACTTTAAATATAATGGCAATTGCTCTCAATAAGATGGATATTAAACCTATATTTACCGTAGATTATTATCTCTGTCAATTTAGTGTCAAACACATACTATATAAGTGCTCTTCAGTGTGCTGGTCTAGTGCAAACACATATCGATACAGAAGCCTTATTGGACCCCCACCCCCTCCCCCAAAAATAATAATGATAAAATTGGTCACTTGGCGTTAAACGACAATAACTAAATGACTCGACGTTTTGGAGTATGAGGACGAAATCAATATTAAATGTTTATAACTTCCTAATATGGAATTGTTATTTAGTTCAAATTTTTGGTTTGCTGTTAAAAACGTTTTTTTAAGAATTTATGGTAGTACTCGTACTCTTGGAATGGAAGGGAGATAACTCTTGGAATATCCGAGAGTTACATTGAGAATCAAAATACAATAAATCATTTCTTGTCAATTGTAAAATGTATTTATAAATACGTCTGATAATTAAACCAAATAGTGTTAGAATTAGATCTTTGAGCTGTCAAATTTTTGTTCTTCCCTCGACGGGATTTGAATTCACACCATTGATACACTGCAGCATCAATCGCTTAGCCTTATGTCCAGCGCCCTAGACCACTCGATCACATCCGCTATGTAAAAATATAGCTTCAATAGTCTAAGTGTTACCTTGTCTCCTAAGTAAAATCTAGAGATAGACATAAGACATGTGTCTAAGCGTGTGTAGATGATAAAGACATGTGTCTAAGCGTGTGTAGATGATAAAGACATATGTCTAAGCGTGTGTAGATTGTACATATGTCATGGTGTCACTTTTATCATTAATTGAAATTTTTGTGAAATGTACATGTAGTTTCGAACAAAAAAATTATATATTTTAATTCAAACTTCAAAGATCGTTTCCTTAAATTTTAAATTCCCGTTAGACATGCTTTTCATTATAAAGTAATTCATTTTAAAGAAGACTTAGTTTTTGATATTAAACAAATATTGTTTATTATTTGAAGTCCAAGTTAAGGTGACATGCAATTACATGTATTTTTGATTAAGACCATTAATTGTTGTCTTCAAGATTAAGAAATTCTTTGTGTAAGCAACATATGGCAGATTAGCGATGCAATTAGCAATTTTTATCAGAATTTACGCCCCTTTTTGTCTCAATCGATCTTCGTTCCCTAGGATTTTGATTGATTTTAAAATTTGATTGGACGAACCTGAAACAATTCCCAAAATTTGGACGTTGACTTTATTTCCAAAAAGCGTCACTTTTACATGCGCTTTGTTGAAATAAAGACCATAAAACTTATTACCAGTTTTATTTACAATTGTTTCAGGTGAGTCAAATATTTTTCGTTGAACTTTTTATTTTCTTTTTAAACCATGAAATTCATAATTTTAGTTAAGGCATTTCTATTTGATTATCATTCCAAGATAAGAAATTACAAGATTTAATAAGTAATTCTTTATCATCTTTTAAAGAAGGTTAATGCCTCTCTTGGATTTTGTTTTAAAGAAAGTTTCTCGTTATTATTTTTATTTATGAATTATTCCTAAAATTCATATAAATTATTATGTTAAAGGTAAAAATTATCTTGTATGTATATAAATTGAATTGTAAATATGTTTGACCAAAATGGTCATTATTTCATATTTATATCAGGGGCGGATCCAGGATTTCAAGTTAGGGGCGGTGGGCGCACTTAAAAAGAATTGCGTCGAGTGGAGGGAGGGGCGAATATTTTTTGAGTATTTCGTATGAACAATCACGATTTTACGCCAAACAATCATATTTTTTCCAATTTTGTATATAATAATGTTGTGTTAGCAATGACTATGCCACTATATGACATAGCCATTGCTAACACAACATTATTATTATTATGCTGACTGTTATATGTAGACAAAATATATTGAGAACTATTACAATAAAGGAGGTACTGATATTGGTGACTAATATATTGGATCATAACGAAATGTATATTCAAAGTTCTACATAATAATAATATTAAATCTGTTATTTATGCTTTTGAATGGAAATATATTATTCTTTGTTCGTGAATAGTTACATCATTGTAATTGTTTATTAAGTTATATTTGTATACATTATACATTATGTTATTTTAATATTTGCATTATTATCATTATTATTGCTTGTCACATGACTTTTTTACATGTCTTTGTTGCAATAAAGACCATAAAACTAATTACCAGTTTTATTTACTATTGTTTCAGACCTTAGCTCCAGTCTCCATAGACGTTAAGGTAGTCCGTTGAAAAGTCCGACTCCAAACCCAAAAATACACAATCTTCAATTCCGACACATATATACATGTGTTTAATATTATAATTTGACAGCAATCTGGCTCAGCAATTTTTAATATATTGCATAGGATAATGAAGAATTCATGATGCAGTCACAGGAAATAAAGTATATTATGCAAACATCTATATATATGGATGTAGTCGAGTGGTCTAGGGCGCTGGACGTAAGGCTAAGCGAATGGTGCTGCAGTGTAACAATGGTGTGGGTTCAAATCCCGTCGAGGGAAGAACAAAAATTTGACAGCTCTAAAATCTAATTCTAACACTGTTTGGTTTAATTTTCAGACGTATATATATATATATATATATATATATTATTAATTGATAAGTTTACGGTCATTTGATTTGTTCAATGCCCATCACGTGGTGTTCTGTCTTTTGGCAGGTTGACTTTTGCGGATTGCACGGTTACTAAAAATAGATTAAAAAATTCCAATATTTTCAAGACGTTTGCATACATTTTTGTTTTATTGTTATTCCTGTTGAATAGATTGTTTGTTGTTAAAGTTTGGGTCTTATATTATTTTTATACGACCACAACATTTTTGGGGTCGTATTATGGTATGGCGCAGTCGTCGTCGTCTGTGCACATTTTGTTTCCGTTGTCTTACTTTAGTTCTAGTTTCCAGTAGCAAGTACACCTAGTCCCGGATGAATATCCATTTGTAGATTTTCTGTTTCATGTTTTGCGTGGCAATTAATAATATATAAAATATGTGATGGGCATTGAACAAATCAAATGACAGTAAAATTATCAATTAATAATATAAAACATACAGCCTTTCTAATCAGTCGATGCAAGTTGTATATCGACCTAGAGATGTATATCGACCTCGGACTACGTCCTCGGTCGATATACATCTCTTAGGTCGATACAAACTTGTATCGACTTCATAGAAAGGCTGTATTTGTATATTATTACAGAAGGCTCTATTTTACTGTTTTTCTATTGGCCAGAAGCAATACACGTGACATTCCATTTTCTAACATATTGATTAGCAAAAAATAATTTCTGTGCAATAAATCACAGGTGCATGGGGCATGGATTTCGTTTCCTCCTCCCCCCTTTTCTCTACTACCCCCCTTTTTTCCAAAATTTTCATATAAATCATTCCTTTTTCAAAATTTTCATAATCTTCGTTTTTCTTCATTTGACAATACCAGTAGACGTCATACATCATGAATAATACGTGTATTCTGTTTCCGCAGTTTTTCGACTGATACAATATAAGAGAGAAGGTAAGCAACTCAATTTTAATATTTCGCGCCATAGCGCTCACCTCGGTTGGGAAACCCCCGTGTTTTTTTTACACTTTTTACCTTGTCTACATATGGCACTGTCGCATTAAACTGTTTCTAAGACACTTACCTAATTGCCCATGTTCGAATTTCAGTCGGTACGTCGATCTTTTCCAAGAAGTCTCACCGAAAATAGCGAAGCAGCTTTGTTTCTAGGTCAAACTACATCATCTTAGACGGAAGTGCAAGAACGATAACCCTTGGTTTTAAACCAATGGATTACCTGCAATGAAAAACCCAGATGCGCTCCATATCCAGAAATTGATGGTACTTTCCTCATAAATATTCATCATATTTAAATTAGATTTTGATCACGTGACTGCAGTTTCAAGCTTGATGGATCGTTTATTAGATTTGTCAAAAAAAGCCTACAGTACGGAAATTCAATGTGTCCGTCAATGATTCGAAAATTAAAAGTTATTGTTTATTTCCGCAAAGTTTTTCTTCTGTCAAAACTCAAATATTTTTGTTTTGTAACGATTTTAGACATGTCTTTGATATCGCGATCATGCAAAAATGATCATATTATATTTAATGTGGGAACCCCGAGTTTAGAAGCTAGAAATATAAGGTTAGTCAATATAATTACATATATTATTGAGGAATCTAAATTAATTTCAGAAAATATGTCGCCAAATGTCATTCATTGTTAAATTCTGTGTCACACGCCACCAGTTTCATGTATTTCAGACATTTTTACATAGTCTCTTAAGGCCAAAAAAGGGTTCGTCGCCTCGGATTTTCATTTAGTCCAGGAACCTCGAATATTTAATTGTTTTCATTAATTTTTATTTCATTTAATTCAGCTTGATTCAATGTATCATTTTCAAGTTCAGAAAATGACACACATGCAATTATGAATGATATCGTCTATATAGATCATATAAAAATTGCA
The DNA here is from genome assembly GCA_963680875.1 of Bathymodiolus brooksi. NCBI lineage: Eukaryota > Metazoa > Mollusca > Bivalvia > Mytilida > Modiolidae > Bathymodiolus > Bathymodiolus brooksi. The sequence goes on from OY804590.1 coordinate 28,021,768, forward strand.
GACGTCCCGCCGTCGCCATCTTAGATATGCAAATGAGCAAGGTACCCATCATTTCTGGCTATGCCGAATATTTTCCCCGGAATTTGTTGGCGGAAAATATAAACCACTGAAAAAACATAACAGCAGATGGATTATTTCGTAAAAATGGCACCACGACCATCTGAATATGGAAACATTGAAATAATTTCATGGTAAATAACTGTTAACACATACAAAGAATTTCTCTGAGAGAAATTCAAACTGAGAAATAGATATGATTCAATGGTTAGAACTAAAGTCAAAATTTCAATGAAAAAGAAATATTCAGCTTGCCTCTACTTCAAATTATTAAAATCATACCCAAACAAATACATATACAGCTAAAAAAAATAAAAATAAAAATAAAAAAAACAAAGGAAGAAGAAGCTGAGAACAGCTATAGAATGGGACTATGGCATTTTACCCCCTTCCAGTGCCTCAATAAAAGAACTCCCAACTGATAACAATGTGTAAGGGAGCCGGAGGGACCATTTAACTAAGGGGGCTATTTCTTTTTCATTTCATGTCACTGATTTTATAAAACAATAATCTGTCTTACAAGGGAAAAAAATAAATAACTTGTGTAACTCCACTTTTCAGCAGCGACAGAAATCAGTGTTGAAATCCAGAAAAAACCCTCCTATTTTACCGTATAAGTGATTATTTTGATGGGTATTTAATTTTCGCTTTCTTCACGAGGATATTAAATGCGCGAAAAATGAAGTCCCCGAATTATTATTTCACGTTCAAATAGTTACACAAGTTATTTATTTTTTACCCCTGAAAAAGAAATAGCCCCCTTAGTTAAATGGTCACTCCGGCTCCCTTACGCATTTTTATCAGTTGGGAGCCCTTTTATTGAGGAAGGGGGTAAAATGCCATAGTCCCATTCTAGATATAGCTGTTATCAGCTTCTTCTTCCTTTGTTTTTTTTATTTTTTTTTTAAGCTGTATATGTATTTGTTTGGGTATGATTTTAATAATTTGAAGTAGAGGCAAACTGAATATTTCATTTTCATTGAAATTTTGACTTCAGCTCTAACCATTCAATCATATCTATTCCTCAGTTTGAATTTCTCCCAGAGAAATTCTTTGTATGTGTTAACAGTTATTTACCATGAAATTATTTCAATGTTTCCATATTCAGATGGTCGTTGTGCCATTTTTACGAAATAATCCATCTGCTGTTATGTTTTTTCAGCGGTTTATATTTTCCGCCACAAAATTCCGGGAAAAATATTCGGAGCGCATCTGGGTTTTTCATTGCAGGTAATCCATTCGTAAAAAACCCAGGGTTATCGTTCTTGCACTTCTGTCTAAGATGATGTAGTTTGACCTAGAAACGAAGCTGCTGCACTATTCTCGGTGAGATTTCTTGGAAAAGATCGACGTACCGACTGATATTCGAACATGGGCAATTAGGTAAGTGTCTTAGAAACAGTTTGATACGACAGTGTCATATGTAGACAAGGTAAAAAGTGTAAAAAAACACTGAGGTTTCCCAAATGAGGTGAGCGATATGGCGCGAAATATGAAGATTTAGTTGCTTACCTTCTCTCTTATACTGTATCAGTCGAAAAACTGTGGACACAGAATACACGTATTATTCATGATGTATGACGTCTACTGATATTGTCAAATGAAGAAAAAACGAAAGATTATGAAAATTTTGAAAAAGGAATGATTTATATGAAAATTTTGAAAAAAAAGGGGGGTAGTAGAGAAAAGGGGGTAGGAGGAAACGAAATCCATGCCCGATGCGCCTGTGCAATAAAATATCATATTGCACTCTCGTGCAAAATCAATGAATAAAATTACGTGGCACGAGAGTGCAATATGGTTTTTTATTGCACAGAAATTACTTTTTGCTAATCAATGTTAGAAAAATTCATAACATTTCAAAATTTTCTAAAAATTTCAAAATTACAAAATTAAAAACAAAAAATTTAAAGGTCAATTTTTTTTTTTTAAATTACAAAAATTTCTTAATATTTTAATTTTTTTTTAAAATTCAAAATTTTCATAAAATTTCAAAACTTTCAAAACTTTCAAAATTAAAGTAAAATAGAGCCGTATGTAATAAAACAATTATTACACTTGAACTTGATCAATATGAGGTTTTATGGAGCAGAGTACAACAATATTGAACTCTAGGTGCAGATGTAATGGAAAAATGCCACACTTAATGGAGGTCTAGTATATCAAAAATAGGGGGAAAATACACCTTTTACATATCCCCCAAAGAGAAAGAGCAAATTAATTTTCAAAAATGGCTTAATGTTGAGTCGGCAATGAATGTCTGATTATCTTTTGATACATATTATATCATTTTTGTCTTTTTAAATTGTTTGTAATAGGTGTTACCTAACTTGGGACGTAGTCCAATATTTTTTTTAACAAAATATTAACTCAGATATATGGACCTATATTTTTTGGAAAAGTAGACCGGGGGCGGATACAGACTCTCTTAAAAGAGGGGGCAAATAGGGGGACCCAAACCCAACGTCTCAATTTCATAGAAAACATTATTTCGGACAGGAGGAGGAAGAAATGAAACTCTGTTTAATGATATTGTCAGTCCCATGGTATATGTTTAATGAGTTAGAACACACTGCGATTTTGAGTCATTTTGTAACATTCATAATCGGAAGTAGTTCCAGAGTTTCAACTACATACAACATTTTAATTAACGAGTTTATTACAAATCTATGAGTTAAAAAGTAGGTACGAAACGTCTCACTATACATTTTTACCCCGGTACGAAACGTTCCGATCTAGATACGAAACGACCTGGTACGAAACGACCAGGTTACGAAACGTCCTGCAACCTTCCAGATTACTGCACATCCGATTTTCTGCAGATTTAACCCATTCTCTATCCAGAGTTGTCGTTCCTGCTACGCTAGACTCTATCTAGAGAATTGATTTGAAATGAGTGATTTATTATCATCTTTATTAATATTTACAATAATTAAAGCAATTCTAAGTACATTTTTTTAACTGTTTCTAAATTTTACAAAAATCTTGTAAAATGGGCGTTGACAGAGATAGAGTCTAGCGTAGCAGGAACGACAACTCTGGATAAAGAATGGATTTAACCATGTATTGGTTTCCGGTGTATCATTTCCGGTGCAAGGAATTTAAGCCATTAGTGATATGGAAAATATTGCTATTTTTACCATATTAATTTGTATATTGTTCACCTATAGTGTATATATTGAACTTCATTTGTATGACACTTTTCTATTTATAATAAACAATTAGAAATTTTTTTAATAAAAATAATAAAAAATGCTTATAAATACGTTTATTCATTCACATGCATACTAGTTAAATAAATATCTCACGATCCCAAAGAGATACATAATTATAACTGTCTGTCGTTATCAGTACTGGCTACCAGAAGACATACATTCTCAATCGGAAAGAAAAACAAATACACAAGTAACATTAATTCTGTTCTACTGGAAAACATCAGAAGCATTCATTTATAGGACATATGAAGACTGATTATAAACCCAACTTATTTACAATAACTAAGCATATGTATATATATATACAATGTATATCTTTACTTCTCAACAAACCATATCATACATAGGTATAGAGATGTACATTTTAGTTAGTATTTACAATAATTACAATTACATCAGATAAATAATGGTTGGTATGTTTCAGCCTGGCCCGCAAAATACCTTTTCTATTATCTTTATTAATTTGCATAATTTAGTAAGTACAGTTTTGTGTTTTGAAGTCATAAGATTTCTGAATTTTAATACATTCACATGATTGTAATAATACTTTGATAGTAATAATTTTCGACTAGGTTTAAAATATTTACACTGTAAAATATAATAGAATTCATCTCCGATATCACTATTACACAGAACGTATATTCGATTATTTCTATCCATATTTTTCCACCTACCCTGCTCAATTGGTAACGTATGATTTGTGGTTCTACATCTGCAGAAAACGATGGCTTATTTGTGTTCCAGGAGTTCAAAATAGTCTTCTATTTTGAAGGATGTTTTAAAAAGCTTATAATTATTAGCCTTTGGTGAATCATCTATCAATGAATGCCAAGTTTGTTCGAATTTAAGCTTTACAGTGTTTATAAAGCAATTGGAATTTAAAAAGGTTTGCGTATTCCAAATATTAGACATGCCGCATTCGTTCAATATATTGCTAATTTTATTAAACCACAGAAAATTACATCTATCCACAACTGACATTTGGAAAAACAATTTGTACATAATAGCTGATAATTTTGATTTTTTACCACAACATAATTTTGTCCAGAATGAAATAAGTCTCACTTTAGCATCTATCTATATGAGGTATCTTTCAAGCTCTCCATAAACCATGCAAGAGGGGGTCGATGTCCTTAAATTTAACAATGATTTACAAAATGTTAGATGTACCCTTTCCAAAATATCATTATTACCCATACCCCATATTTCACAACCGTATAATAATACAGGTTTTACCATTTCATCAAAAAAGTCCAACTGACATTTAATTGAGAGGATGTAAAGTCTACCTAGTCTTAAACATTCATACAGGGCGCGTGTAGCTTTTTCTGCGTTGCCTTGTTTTGCATTCTTAAAATTCCTAGTTGGTGATAACCCAACACCCAAGTAATTGAAGTCATTAACAATATCTAGTTGTTTCCCTAGGAATAAAAATTGTACATTGTCTTGAGGTCGCCACCTAGAGAAATGTAATCCGAGAAACAATCTAAAAGTTTCTGAAGATCAGTTGCTGACTCTGCCATTAATACAGTGTCGTCAGCATACAAGATATAAAACAATTGTAAACATATTTCTAGCTTGTTTTCAAGTTCGTTTGAGACTATTTTTAAACCATGATTTAAATTACAAGTCTGTAAAAAAGATTCAAGGTCATTTAAATATAATGCAAAAAGAAATAATTATAAATTCTCCCCTTGTCTGACACCATTATTACATGGGAAAAAAATCAGATTTACAGTGATTGAAATTTTAAAATGAATATCTCCGTGTACATTTCAATATGTCTGAAAATATATGAGAATATATTCGATATTTTTCGTATTCGTCATGATCATAAGCCTCAAATTCTATATTTTAACATCTACCTTTTTTCTTCTCGTATGTAATTTTAATCTCACATAAACTTCGTCTTGTGTGCTCTAACACAGACATACACTTGACATCTCGAAGACGCGCAACCCCACCTCTGTCTATTAACACTCTCGTTTTAGCTTGTAAATCATTATAGCAACGGATGCTGTTAACTAATCTGCACACGAGTGGTCTCCCTTTGTCAGTACAGTGGTTGATATCCAATCCTAACTTCAGTAGGCACTCCAGGTCGTCTCAATTTCCACCTAGTATATGATTCCATATTGCGTCAGATAGAAGTTCCTGCTTTCTTTGTTGAACAGACACATCACATGCTATTGAGCATTCATTAGTGAACATTTCAAACTGTCTTAGATCAGACAGTATCTGAAACAAATAGAGGTTTCCCTTATATTTCATATGTTGATTTTCTATTCGGATCAATTGATGAGCAACATCAGTTCTATTACACAATACTGCAATCTGTAACGGAGATGTACCATACTTAGAATTGAGTAAATAATCCGCTTCATGTTTGAGTAAAATATTCACAACTTCAACGCGGCCATTTTCTGATGCCACATACAGTTGGGACTTGTTTACTTGATCACACATATTAACATCAGCACCATTTTCTGAAAGATACTCAACGATCTTACTATGCCCATGCTTTGATGCAAGATACAATGGCGTCATATTACATGTATGGCAAACATGAATATCAGCCCCATTTTGTACAAGGAGTTGAACGATGTCATAAAACCCCTCCTCTGATTCTGTGGTCAATGGTGATGACCCTAACCTTTCACTGTTCATATTTTCATTTGCACCAATCTCTACTAGATAAATAAAGGTAATAACAAAATTACCGAACTCCGAACAATCTTACAAAGGGAAAGTCAAAACTCATAATTATATAAACAGACAAAATCAGTCAACAACCGAAAAACTGTGAAAACCGTAATGACCCTGACTTGGTACAGGCATTTCTAAAGAAATGGTGGGTTGAATCAGATTTTAAGGCGCCAAACCTCCCGCTCTCATTACGGTTCAAAGGTTCCGGCTGTCACTGTAACAGTATTTAAATACAGGAACAAAATAGGTAAAATAGTTGTCAAAGCAGTACCATATTCGGTGACGTAAATGTCAAAAATACTTTTACGTCACACATTGACAAAAAAATTATTGACATTTGCGACTTCTTTATCTTTATACATTTTCACTATATGAAAATGCATCGCTTATAATTTTTTCTGCAGAGACGGAATATATTTCGACAAGATATTGGTATCGGAATATAAACTTTTTAAGAGATCGAATAAGGCGAATCTTTTTATAGCCCTGGTCCAGTAGCCTGTTTCTCAGATGAAGATGACGTTTCAGGAAATCAGAATAATTGCTACTGGCCCTTGCATAGCGAATCAATTGTGAGATGTAAACACCATATGCAGGAGAAGCTGGTATATTGCTGCACATGTTTGGAAAATTTATGATTTTAAAATTGAAGTCGTCCCGCTTATCATAAATTTTAGTACTGAGTTGACCACTGTCGTCAAATTCGAGGTATAAGTCCAAAAATGATGCGGACGAAGCTGTATCGGCGGTCTCTTTAACTTCCAGCTCTGGAGGATATATCAATGGAAGAAATTCTGCAAATCTAGAATTATTGATAGATAAAACGTCATCAATATACCTGTATGTGAAATTAAAGGCTCTAGCCTCATGAATCTTCTTATCTTTTACAAGCTTTTGAAGAAACTCCGACTCATATGAGTATAAAAATAAATCGGCTAGAAGAGGGGCACAATTCGTACCCATTGGTATGCCGACGACCTGCTGAAACATTGGACAACATCAAAATGGTCGTTCACTGCTACTAGTGATACTACATACAATGGTGTCCTTGAAAACTCGTCTTGCATATTAACACTTGTATCATGTTTTATAAGTAATTCACCAATTTTGAAATTACCAGTCTCACAAGCCGCTATTGAAGGAGTCACACACTTGTGATCATTCGACCAAATCGATTGATCACTTAGTGCTGTTCTATTAATTGACTCGCTCTGTATATATTTTAAAATCACTTCGCACAATTCTACATTGCCACTGTAAACTGCCAGTATAAGGTACCTTGTTTGTCCTTCCATTTCGGTACCAAATATTGCACTAATAGACTCGTTGCTACTCAGTACACGTTCTACAATATACTGCAAGAGTCGAGTGTGTCCATAATACACAACCCAACACAAAACACGGACACAATAAGTAATTGTATATTCATCCTCATCCTTGCACATGAACATATCCTCTAATAGAGAATCGTAATCAGTAGTTACATCTAGTAATAGTTTTTGCCGAAACCATTCAACCCATTCTGTTATTGAATCGTTGTTCTTCAAGCTAATACCAGTTTTAACAACATGGTCAAAATTTACTTGTTCAGATAAAAACAATTCTTTAAATTCCATGTATGGTTTTTCACTCAATATTTCAATGAAGACATTCATGAACTGTGGGTGACTTAATGCGCTGTTCATGAACACATCGTATAACCCTAAAGATAGGATATCTTTGCAAAGTCTGTTGGCTAACATTGGATATTGATCCTCGTTAAGTTCTATTTATAAATCATCATTGGATATTTGTTTACAAACCACTACCTTGTTCGCCACGAAATTGCTTGACATATACCTTAAAATCTGATGAGGATAATCTTTACCATAATGATAGGCAACTACCTCCAAAATAGAGTCATGTATCAAAGTATATTCACTTCCTGATTTTACAATATAAGTTCCTATCATATGAGATAATGCGTCTGTTATCGTTCTATCTAATGTACCTTGATTTATTCCACAGTCATTATAGATATCGCTCTTCAGTTGTTTTTCAATTGATACTTTGTTATTGTTTACTAAGCATAAAGCGAGTGCTGCATATTGAATCGTGTTTATAAGCTGTAGTTTAGCCACCTCTTCTATTAGACACTCGTGTGGTTTGTTGAAAAATCTTGCAGCAAGTTCCTGATATCTTATATCTGAAGAGAACAATTTACATAAAGATGGAAACATGACTCTTGCAGAGGCAAAGGACATTTTCTCAAACAATTTTATTTCAACATCTGTATATTTGCAATGTTGTGTCAGAATATTTATTTTCTCGCTTTCATTTAATTAGTTATCTACACTTTGTAAGTCAACGACGTTTTCTGTCACAAACGAATTTTGTCTTTTTGCTTCAACATATACTGTTTTTCTACATGTGAACAAAAGATTTGATTCTTCTCCAATAGCTTTGAAAATGCTACTCATATGGCTAATTATACCATTATATATTGTCATGTCAACAGAATAAATTCCTAGCACATCATCTAGTACAAACACTTGTTTTCTGTCGAAATTTCCATACAATAAAATATCTTCCGGTTTACATACGGGTACTACCTCAAAACTGTCGCTTTCGAACTTCAAAGCAATATGGCGAGCAGTGGCGCTTTTTCCAGATGCCGGACCACCAATTAATGTAATGTATGCATTAGAATTCACCATATTCGATGCAGCTTCAAATGCACGAGTTATGTCATAAAACACGATATCTTCTCTTTTCCATTCTTCAATAAGTCGAAGCTGGCATTCTGGAAAAATAAGCAATCGGTCTTTCGAATCAATAATATATATAGTCAATAGAACTGTCGCTATGATATATGTAGTTGCAATATTGTTGAAAGTATCATTTTTATGGCCATAATGCGTAAGTTTTTATCCACGTCCATATGTCTGTCCTATATTTGGTTTCCTTTCAATAACTTATTATCCCCTTAAGACGAAAGGTTAGGGAACATAATAGTAGGTCAAGTTCGATTTTAGATTTAAAAACTTTTTCTATTCATTCTAGAGTTATGTCCCTTGATATGTTGAAAAATGCCTAATTATCAGGTTTCTGTGGAACAATTTAAGTTCGCCATGAACATTTTTTTTAATTGTTACGAAAGGTCAAGGACCATAAAAGAGAGGTCAAGATCAATATATACTTCTTTTCTGTTCATTCTGGAGTTTTGTTCCTTGATATGTTGAAAAATGACAAATTAACAGGTTTCTGTTCAACAATTTAAGTTCCCCATAAGCAAATTATTTGAAATTGATATCCAAGGTCTGGAACCATAATAGACCGGCCAAGTATTATTTTGGACATTTAACTCTTTTTTTCTGTTCTGGAGTAGTACACCTAGATTTACTGAAAATACCATTTTATCACATTTCCACTCAATAACTTAAGTTCCCCTCTTACCAAACCATTTGACATCCATTAACGAATCCTTCTGGCCACAATCACATGGCAATTCGGATGTCAAGGTCAAATTTGGTTATTATTCCTTTTATGGTTCCATAGTTGTGTCCGTTAATTGAAAAAGGGGCAAAATTGTGGTTTCTATGTTCTTACTTTAGTATTCCATGACATGTGGGGTGACATGTCTACCTGTGTACTTGTTTCAGTGAGCTAGATTTATAAAACATTTAGTTGGTCTAGTACGAAGTGGACATCATCATCATCTCATTCAAAAGAAGCTTGTTTTACTTAATCAACAAAAGTTAAATGTATTTTGTAAAACTTAGTTTAAAAACTCGAGGCCTATATCACTCACCATGGAAGAATGTTGATTTTATTGCCTGCTGTACTATAATTTAAATTTTGATTCCCCATGACTTGATTGAGCCTAATAGCCCCAGGCATTCATTGTTAAAAAAATAAATCTTCGTATCACAATGTTGCTCCATACCAAATACAATTACAGAAAAGTAGAGTAATTCCCCTTTTGTCAACTAGAACTGAAGGTATTGCTCGTCTACAGACAAACGACAGACGCATAGCTTAATACGACCGCAAAATTATGCAAGCCAATTATTCGACAGAATAAAACAATTGTATAAATAAAACTGTTTGTTTCTATGATGGGAGAGACAGTCCGTGGTCATATGCAAGGTAGATGAATGTTTCTCTACCTGCGCACTGTGTATATCACCACCAATGGTACGCGTTCAATTCCGTTTACTTGATACAACTGGCAAATAAAGTTGTAAGTACATTTTTTGTACCTTTCGACAGGTCAATGGGTTTCTCTTGGTACTTGGGGTTTCAACCACCCACCAATTAAAAAAATTATCGCCATGAAATAATCTTTAATGTGATCCGAGGCGTTTATGCACAGGTGTTACAATCACCATATGGTGTAGGAACATTGATACATGTGATAGGAATACTTTGGATTCGTTTATTTACTAGTAAATGTACTTTGGACTATTTTAATTTTTTGTTAGTATTATGTACTGCGGAAGGATAGGCAGTTACTGTTCTACATGTGGCACACGTCATGTTACTCTTGTTACTTTGGACTACTTTATTTGTTATTACTAAGGATTACTCTATTCTCATATCCGAACATCCGGATATTTGATAATTCATTGGGGTGAGGTCAGCAGGAATCTTCTAGATTTTACCTAGGTTCCAATGGAAAATTTGAATTTTATTTTCTTAATTTAAGCGAAAAGCTTCATCCGAGCGGACAGTAATCTGATCATGAAGATGTATGACTTCTGCGTGTAATTCATCAATTTGTATCTGGTTAGGGACCGACCATTTAACTTGCAGGGGAGGGACTATGGGGTTTTTTTTCTTTCTGAATTTTTTTTCGGACAACACGAGAGTTAGAATGTATATTTTTGTTGTCCAGAATTTAGCATTAGGTTATATGACAAAAAGTCTGAATCAGATTATTTTTTTTTCCTCCACCAAAATCAGAATATTTTTTCAGGAACATTGGGAATCAGAATATTTTTTTAGAAAAAAACCATAGCCCCCCTCCCCCCTGGAAGTTAAATGGTCCGTCCCTTTTGAACGATACTGATGTTGAAAGAACATCAGTATTAGGATTTAAGTTTACTAAATGCTTTGATCTGTAAAGATTTGTTTTTCTTATAGTTGTAAAATTGACTGAAGAAATAAGGTTTAATTAGCGTGAGGAAATAGTTGATGTCGGGTACCTCGGAACCAATCAGAATGGATTAATCTTTGAACTACTGACAGCAATCCATATATGAATCAGCGAACACACCCAACGTGTATTTACAATGTGTAGGAATATTTTACTACAGGTCACGAGTCACCCATTCATAAAAAAGTTGTTTGTTGAACTGCTTAATTAACGTTGTATAACATATGCTTTGCGAATTTTAGGAGGGCGCACGCCCCGCACGCCCCCTCTAAATCCGCCTCTGGAATCGGTCCCATTCAACGTATGGGAGCAAATTAAAATTTTCGTTAAGTGAATATTTCAACTTTCTTTTTGCATATCTGGTCATAACTTATTATTCCCTACAATTTTTAAGTAATGGTGATACGAAATAAGTGTTACAATACCTTTTTCAACCTTCACGGTCGATTTCGTATTCGAAAATTCTTTCTTGTCCGCTATGACACCTTACGTAGACTCTCGCGATGGGCGGAACCTATCCATATATGGATCTCAATGCCAAATATGGAAAACTTTTAATACGATTTCACTATGATTTTACGGCAATCGATCCAAATAAGATCTCCAAAACGAGGCAAATCCACGTGAAATAGCAACTTGTATACAAAATGTCGGACAGAAAGAAGATTTCATGCATTCAAATTTTCAGATGGATATAAAGTCTACCATGGATTGATGCAGCGTTTACTCAACACCTCAAGGTTTACCTAAATATATTTATCTTTCATCCCCGTTAATTTTTCCAACCACTTACAGCGGAATTAGGACAAAAAACGCCCAGTGTGAATCATTCCGGGCGCTACTCCCATGCGTTGAATGGGACCGATTCGTAACCCACGCTGGGAGCAAAAGCGGACTGAGGGTTACGTTACCGTATCTAGGAATATACAGTTCTCCTAGCTGTTACAATTCTCTTTTTAATTACCATTTTTGATCCTGTAGCTGATTGATTATCTCTTTCAATTTCAAGATGAGTTGAGTTGGAAACTGTTGACATTGGTTTACCATTTAAATACCAGGTGTTGCTGTCATCATCATTGAATACCAAAATAACCGATTTCTGCTCGTTGATTTGGTATCTTAATTTATTTGAATGATGTGATTGGATGTCAAGCATTGTTTGAAGCTCACGAGGATCATTTGAGATAAGGGTTACGTCATCAGTTACCGTTGGTACGCCACAAAAAATTGGCATTATATGCATCCCTATTTGATTCTCCTCAAAAATGTTCAGTAAAGAGTTAACATATAATTTATAGGCAGAGTGTGACCAAATTCCTCCTTGACGCGCACCCTGTTTTTCTACAATTTTGTGTGATAGCAGCTAGCCCATTCCACTTTATTTTCGATGTTAAATAAACTGTCGAAACATAACATTATATTTAAAAAATAATAACATTTTAACCTTTAATTCACTCAGTAATATGCTTTTCCTCGCCGTAGAGCAAAAATACTTAATCGTTGGAAAGCTGGAGAAAGATTCTATATTTATGAACGATTGACCTGAGTAACCTTGTTAAACCATGCGGGGTCAGTGTGTTTTAAATCGGTTATCCAATCAGGACGCTCATTATTCTTGTCCAAGATAAAAATACATCGCTAAAATTAGCATGGTACTCGTGACCCGTGACCCATATTAGCAGATCCCACCAGTTTTTTCTAAATAATGTTGATTAAATAAACCCGTCTGATATAAATTGACGAAAATCAAACTAGATATCTGATTTAGTGTCTATAAGGACCAGAGGTGATTTTAATTAAAATAATTAACTTCTGTTGGAAGATAGCGAATAAATTAATATACATTGGAGTCTATGTAGAATCCCGAGGATTGTGCTTGGCTTCACCTCCAAATATTTTCTTCATCTCAAAATTGATAATCATTGATTGATCAATATCCAGATGTAATTGTGAACAAAAATAAAATAAAACATAATTTCATGCAGGGACAGTAAATAAATCATCACTATTAAAAAGCGTCCTTCGCTTAATAAAATAAATCATCACTATTAAAAAGCGGCAACATCTTAAAAAAAAAAAAAAAGGGAGCAACATAGGGTCCTGTCCACAAGTACCTGTGGGTCATGTTTGCGCAGGTCGGATTACTCGTCCATGCATTGTCCATACTGAATTTTGACGGATTGTAACGCCAAGAAAAATATGTGTCTGTTTAGGGTTACAATGTCATAAAAATATAGGTTGGAAAAATCATTTGATTAATTTTTTTACATAGACCACTGTCGTCAAAGAGTTTCGGTCGGAATTGTTCTGTCATCTTCCGGTACAAGTCAATTAGGCATTTTTGACATACAGGCGACGACAAAAAGTAAGTATTATGATCATATAGTATTATTATATCTTGAATCCAGAAGATGTCGTTATCAGTCGATTATTTTTGTTTGTTTTTACCTATATGTTTCTGTGGTTAACTTAATAGATTACTCAGATATAGATAAAATGATGGACATAAACAATGAAAAATGCTAATAATGAAATTGAAATCATCAAATAAAGCTATAAAAAGTAGTCTATATGTGTAATTAAAGTACACAAACCCTTTGTAATGCTTATATACATGATAGTTTGCACTGGCGTGCCACCATGAATAGATTTAGACTTACTACAGTAAGAAACACAATGCTTATTTACGTACATTCGTTCCGGCTCTGTCAGCCACTACTTTCCGGTTGGGTCCCAAAAACCGTTTTTCAGTAGAACCGGTTTCGTCTATGTAAAAATTGAAAGAATAGCGAAAACAGCTCAATATCACAATTATGTTTCTTTTTTGTAATTTATTTAAGGTTCATTATAACACTTGTCAAGGGTATGTTCGACTTGCAAATTGATAAAAAAAAAAATTGTCTTCAATGAATAAAAGTTGTGAAAAAAACAACAGCACATAGTCAAAATATTTTACATGTGAATGTTTTGTATAACATTAAAAGAAAGAAATACAAAACGGTTTGTGCAGAATTGGCATTCGCCAAGTCACCTTCGACAGAATGGTCATGATTTTGTATAGAACTTATAATTCTTTTTCTTTATTTGCTATGCAGTTGGATTATTGCAATATTCAAAGAGTGTTTGAACAAAAGTAGGAACTCTCACTGTTTATATAGATATCAAGTAACTCTTATTGTTTTAGATTAATTTTTGTTTTCAAATAATATATTGAAGGACAATAAGAAATTTTGATTATAAAAATAATAGAAATAAAATAAAAATAGGGAACCGCATCGGTAACGTAATAGCTTACGTGCTCGCCTCGAGTGCGGTATATTGTGGGTACGAACTGCGGTCTTGTCAAACAAAAGAATATAAAATTGGTATTTGTTGCTTCTTCGCTAAGAACGCAGCATTAAGGAGAAAGAGCAAAGACTGGTTGGCTCGGAATCAGAATAATGTGTCCGAGTGGAGCGACATATCTACCCAATGACTGTTGTTAGCTCACCTTGCCAAAGGCAATGTGAGCTTTTACCATCACTTTGCGCCCGTCGTCCGTCGTCTTTCGTTCGTCGTCTGTCGTCCATTAACTATTCACATTTTAATCTTCTCATCTGAAACGCCTCAACCAAATAAAGTGAAACTTAGTAGGAAGCATCTATGGAAGGTCCTCTGTAACGATTACTCATTTCGTCCAGAACCATTAACAAATATGGTCGCCACAAGCGATTCTTGTTTCTGATTGGCAGATTTAAAAATAATATCTTCTCCACTAAAGCTTCTTAGCCAAATGAACCGAAACTTGGTATGAAGCAACTATGGAAGGTGTTCTATAAAGATTGCTCATTTCATCCCGATCCGTTAACAAACATGGTCTCCACAGACAATTCTTGTTTCTAATTGGCCGATTTTATAAAATCTTCTCCTCTCCAACTGCTGAGCCAAATGAACCGAAACTTGGTAGGAAGCAACTATGGAAGGTCTTCTATAAAGATTGCACATTTCATCCCGATCCGTTTACAAACATGGTCGCCACAGACAATTCTTGTTTCTGATTGGCCGATTTCTAACAATCTTCTTCTCTGAAACTGCTTAGCCAAATGAGCCGAACTTTGGTGGAAAGCACCTATAGAAGGTTCTGTCTGTATTAAGTTTCCTCAAAGCAGAATGAAAGGTGAACGACATAGGCTCACTGATTTTCAGTGAGCAAAGCACGAACATTTGTCGTATTACAACTTGTAACGAACGTTGCATTAATCGAGTACACCTAGCATTTTCTTTGTATGCAAACTGCCAAAATCGTCCGTGCGGAAAGGAATTCAATACTACAGCCTTTGTTAATTTGCTTATCTGTAATGTTAATGTAAACATTATACTGTGAAGAAACTTAAATATCGTATCCATGAAGTTATTTCCACAGAGTGACTTACTTCGTTATCAACGAGTAAAAAATTAAAATATTGCGTTATAAAAAGAATCTCCCACTACTCAATTGATGCGCCTGTACAGCTACTTGAAGTGCGTGTAGCGTATTGAGCACCAACCGTGATGTCAGTGCCACAGAAAGCATAAAAAAATCAAGTGTTCGCGACAGTAGCAATTTAACATAGAAATAACGATTTTTGTATTGTACAAAGTAGCTGAAATTAGCAACCATGGCGAATATTCATACTATGGATCAGTATTTATCGCCTTTGAGATATTTCCTAATCATAACTATTGTTAAATTGCAATATAATGCTCAATAACAATAAGATCAGTGGTATTCACATACTGACAAACCCGGTTATTTATAAATGACCCAACCGGTTTGTATACATGTTTACATTTTGACCAAGCCGGATTTCAAAAACATCAGTTGACATCATGTTTTAGGGTATAACTAGTTACTAATTGACTTTTCATCAACAAAATAGTATTTTTAAGTAAAATCAATCATTCATCAATATTTATTTCTTTTTGGGCAACATTTAATTCATTCGTAAATGCAAGATATATCGATATTTCAGTTGATTGTAATGATTTTGAAGCCGGATTCCTTATAACTTATAGAAAAATCTAATTTTACACTGCAAAAATAAATGATATTTGGACAAAAAATGAAATTAATAATAATAACAATCATAAGCATCATAATTCAAAACATTATATACACAGTATATTTATAAATACTTACGATAATTATCCGTGTCTGATTTAAGAATACCGCTTTAAAATATCCCGGATGTTGACCAAACATTTTCGATCGGAGCTCTTTGACGACAGTGTAGACTGTATTGGAGAAAAATGCTCACTTTAACAGTCCTGGTCTAAAAATTGAAATGAAATGAACTAGGATATGCATGTTTGACACAAAAAAATATGGTAGGTGACTGGTTCCGGGTCCGTTCGCCCTAATTCCCGTTCGCCCTATTACCTGTTCGCCCTAATACACGTTCGCCCTGATAATTATATATATGCAGAATATAAAAAAATTCTAACATATATATGTTCATTCTTCTCTGAATAACACTATATTAAGGGTATGAAGAATGAACATAAATATATGTTAGAATATTTTTTTCAGGCATCACACTTCATTTTAAAATACTCATTTGATTAACAATAATCATTTTAATTCATAAATATATTTCACACCCATCACACGAAATAGCAGGAGATCAAAGAACACAAGCTGTGAGGTATATAATTCTTTTGTGTTTGCAGTCTGCAACGACGGGGTTCGGGCATTTGGGGAATCTAGCAAATAAAGGAATGAAAACACATGTAAATATACAATATACGTACATTGTCGGTTAATATAAAATTTATTTGTACGAGCTTTAGAAACAGGCAGAATAGCGAGCCTTCGGCAAGCTTTTCAGGCCTGTTTCGCAGCGAGTACAAATGAATTTTATATTTAACGACAATGTACGTATATTGTGTTTATCCTGCAATGTCAAAAAAGTCGGAAAACTTGTCAGATTTAAACAAAAAGGACAGAAACAAGCGTCATTCCTCGCCTTTCATAAATGTTGTCAAGGGTGTCTTCTTCGTGGTCCGGGTTACATTAGTACCAGTTTCATACTTGTCTGCGCCCTCCGCTGTACATAGCTACAGGGTACCAGGAAAGTTTATTCGTAGGCTGAAAAGTTTATTCGTCTAGTACGAATAAAGCAAAAATTTATTCGCATAGCATATTTGTACAGCAAATGTACTGATTGCAGGATAAATTCGAAAGCCTGTTTTCTTCAACTTTGCAAAACACAAGAGAGAGAGTACATGACGGATGGATACGATATAATTACGGAAATATCAACAACTTATATTAGCTCAAGCATTCTGACCATGCAAACACCAGGATACAACATCTTGCCCCCCTAAAAAACAAATCTTATTTGTTTTCGATGGTCTGAATGTCTGAGCCACCTAATAAAAAAAAACATTAAAATATTTTACAATCATGAAAAATAATACTTATAGATCTACATACAAAACCAATAGGTTTTCTCATTTCGGAAATACCTAAAAATATCATGACAGCAACTCCCAAATTTCAAGTATAACTTAACCAGCGGAGTCCTTTTGCTCCTAAATTATATGTAAGGGCTGTCATTAACAATAAGTCATATATTGTAAAGCCGCTTACGTTAGGGTTGTTTCTGGCGTTTTTAATACTTTTAGAAATTGCATGTGTCATTTCAAAACTTATTGTCTTATCGTACAACACATGAAACCAATAGTAATGTCAATAAAAATGTTATCAAAGCAAAGATGAACGAAATTGGTAAAATATGTACCAAAGAAATGTGAATTGTACATGAACATTTTTCCTCCTGTTCAACTTGACTAAAATGAAAATATATACGGTTCATTAACAAACTTAATCTATATGAACAAGTAATACCAAAGTTAAAATGTCAGGTAATCTTTGGTGGCGGTTTAAGAATCACCTGCTTCTGAGTTTGTCTATTTAAATCATGAAAGGGAATCCAAATTGCATTTTGAGCTGGTTCCCCCTTAAATTGTACAAAGTATTCTATTGCATTTTGTCCTTGTCGTTGTCCTAATATTCGTCTGATCTTGTAGAATTTGGATGTGTCACTTGTTTCAGACATACTTTCACTGTAGTCACGAAATCGTACTGGATCGTTACATTTCCGAGTAGATCCGACGTCGAGTGATGTCGTTTTGTGGTTCGGTTACTCCACGATGCTCCGTATTTGGAGGTACAATTACATCCGATTGCTCAGTGGTATCGGTTTTGTGTTGTTCATTGTCACTTTCTGATAATTCTTGTTCACTGTCTGTCTGTGTACGTGTTCTCAATTTTGGTACAAACTAATCAATCGGGTCAAGTTCCCGTACATATGCTACTTTGAGTCTATCTTTTTGAACTGGTTTAAAAACTTTTCCAGTGTGAGGGTCTCTGACTGTCACCATGTGGTTTAACAGCAACTTATAAACAACAAAAGGGCCGGAATATTTTGGTTTAAACTTTTTACCGGGCCCTATTGGTTCTTTCAATAAATAGACAAAATCACCAATTGTAAGACACAAAGGATTGACTTTTTTATTATATCTCTCCTTCATTTGTTCTGATTTTTGAGGATTTATCACAATGTCATCTCTAATCAATTCGATTTTGTTCATGTGATCTTTTATATATTCATGATAGTCTTCATGCAATGAATCAAAATTGATCTGGTGTGCAGAAAACGACAGGGGAAATGCCGGTCGAAATCCGTATAGTACTTCATAAGGAGAGTACTTGATGGACGAATTAACGGAACTATTAATGGCAAAGGTAATGGCTGGTAATATATCATCCCATTGTTTACCCTGAGAAATGTATGGCGTTATCCTCTCATTAAGAGTCCTATGAGTCCGTTCGCACGCACCCAAACAATGGTGGACGAAACTTGGTGTAAAGTTTTGGTGAATATTGAGCATTTTGCACAATTTGTTTGTACATTGGGATATAAATTCACTTCCGCGATCACTAATAAAAGTATTACATAATCCAAATTGTGTAATTAGTTGAAAAATTGCGGATGAAACTGTCATGCTATCAGATGCTTTCAGAGGAATTGTAAAAAGAAATTTGCTGAACATATCGACAGCCGTGAAAATGTACGTGTGTCCCTTATTGGTAATTGGAAGCGGACCAACCAAATCGATCTGCTACACTTGGAAAGGTTTAGTTGGTGTCGGATACGAAATTATACCAGATCTTGTATGGGCTTTGGTCATTTTTCTAGGCTGGCATGCATGGCAATATTTCACAAAATTGGAGACTGTAGATGGTAATTTTGAAAAATAGAAATGTTCACTAATGATATCTATGTGCGGCTAATGGAGACTCGTGGTATATTTTCAAAATTTCTTTTATCATCACTTTCGGTAAGACTAATTGATAACTTCGATGACTTTGAGTTCTTTTAGATTTAGCAACCCTCGAATGAAACAACAGACCGTCAATGAGTAAATAATCTGCAGATATAATTATAAGTCTTCTTTCTTTTTTCTGCAATTTCGGTAGACTATTTCCATCAAGATAGTCAATGATGGGTCGTAAACACTGTCATTTCGCTGAAGCTCTTTGACACTTTCGGGACTGAAATCGGTTGTTTTGAACAAGTCAATACTAGTCTTGAGCATTTCGCTTGCACTTAAAGATGTATTTTCATCAGTTTCATGGTCGTTAACATCACTTGAAATTTCAGAAAAATCTGACTTTGAGTTTGTACGAGTCACATTATTACATTCAATTGTTTCATTTACATTGGAAATTCTATTATTTCCATAATGTTCATTAATTTGAGAAAACTGAGATTGTTCCATTGAAGTCATAATCGGTGTTGGGTCAAAGAATGGTGATTCTAAATCAATAGGTTGATTATTGTTTGTGATTGACATATTCGGGGAAACACTATTGTTTCCATAACAATGATCAGTAACCGGAGTCATAATTGGTAATAAATTGTCCACTGAGCAAGCGAGCGGTGATGCAGTTAAATTATGAAATTCACCACTATTCTCGTTTCGAGGGGTATCCGTATGATGATTGTTCGGACTGTTCAATATACTGGAACTACAATTAGCTCCACTTGAACAATCACCAATAATTGTGTCGACAACAGACCTGATTCTGTACTTCCGAAATCGATTAAATTCTCTGTATACTGATAATTTGTGGAACTACAATAAGCTTCAAACTCGTAAACCTCGTTCTGTGACAAATTGGAACCACAGTTGGCTCCAGCACTAACCATTGGTGGCCATGCTGATTGTGGAAAACTTGCATTAACGATAACATTATCTTCCGAATCGCCTAAATAACCATTTTCTTGGTCCTATTCATATGTCACAGTGCATATTTTATGTGTTTTGCCTCCTAACATTTCTTGTAATGGAACATCTCCTGGTAAGTTTATATTGCCAACGTGTTCCTCTATATACGGGAAATACGGGTCACATTCACCCGGGCTCGTAAAACCTACTTCAGTATTTTCAATGTTACATCGTGATAAAGCGTCCGCTACTTGAACTTGAGATGCTGGCTTGTATTGTATGTCGAAATTGAATTGTTGCAACAAGGCAAGCCAACGTTCATAAATAGCACCACGAAATTGCTTCTGAAACAGCGGTCTGAGTGCCTGGTGATCGCACTTTACTATGCAATGATTTCCCCGTAAAAACGACCAGCAGTCCATAACACTTGTCACTAGACCTAGTAATTCCAACTTTGTTGGTCCGTAGGAACTTTGCCAACGATTCAGTGACTTTGAACCAAATCTTATCACACGTATATGTTCAGCTTTGCTGTTCACATCTGGATGTTTCTGGTATAACATATACCCAATACCTTTTGATGATGTGTCAACTGACAAGTAAAATGGAAGATCAAAACGCGGAAAAGCAAGCACTTCAGAATTAATTAAGAGTTGTTTCAATCTAATAAAGGCATTTTCCTGTTGAATTGACCATACAAAATTTGCACCTTTCTTTAAGAGTCTATTTAGAGGTTCAGCCTCTGCACTAAAATTCGGAATGAACTTTCGAAACCAGTTTAGTAAACCTAAAACACGTCTGAGCTGTTGAACAGTCTTTGGAGATGAATAGTCCTTTATTGCTGATATTCGCTCTGGGGGCGGTTTTATGCGGTTTTTAGAAATGTGATGCCCTAGATAAATGCATGATTCCTGTGCAAAAGCACACTTTTTCGGGTTCATTTTCAATCCGGCAGATCGTAAACGAGCAAAGACTTCCTGTAAATCAGCTATGTGTTCACTAAATGTTTCTGAAAAGATCAGGACATCATCAAGGTAACATAAACATGATTGAAATGTCAATCCTCTGAGTACTTTGTCCATAAGTAATTGAAAAGATGACGGTGAAGAGGAAAGTCCCATTGGCATGCGTAAAAATTTGAAGGAACCATAACATGTATTGAAGGCTGTGTATTTTGTGCTTTCACTGTCGATATTCATTTGGAAAAACCCAGAAGATAAATCTATGGATGTTATGTAGTTTGGTATCCGCTGAGTCAATGACTCGGTTAATTCCTGAAGATCGGGAATGGCATAGGTGAAATGTTTTACTTGAGAATTCAAGTAACGGAAATCAACACAAAACCTATATTGGCTTAAATTTGCTTCTCTATTGATTTCTTGATGTTCAAATGTGTTTTTCGATCGCTTAGTTATCAAGACAATCGGACTTGTAATTGGTGCACCTTCGTTAGGATCAAGAGGTTGTTCGAGGAGTTCGTCAAGGTGTTGACGAAGAATTTCGTGATTTTGCGGAGGCAACCTATACGGTCTCTGATGTTTTGGCTTGAAATCTGGTTTCAAAACAAGATGATGCTAAAAATGAA
The DNA here is from genome assembly GCA_963680875.1 of Bathymodiolus brooksi. Taxonomy (NCBI): domain Eukaryota; kingdom Metazoa; phylum Mollusca; class Bivalvia; order Mytilida; family Modiolidae; genus Bathymodiolus; species Bathymodiolus brooksi. Next base: position 28,043,723 of record OY804590.1, read on the forward strand.
CTATAAACGACATATTCAATGTACATTTTAGCTATTTTATATACCTCCACAGTCTTCCACCAACACCAAATTGAGCAGTTGTTTTGAGTATAGAGGGTTAATGATTGTATCAAAATATTTTGTTGGTGGAGAATTGTGGAGGTTGTTAAATATTAATTTATTTATAACCTCAACCAGACCCTTAAAATCAATATTTTCACTCTTCTGATTGTATATATGATACCATTATGTATATATATACACAATCTCTGTACATTTTATGATTCATTTCAAGTAATAGAACTACTGTGGACGCTGGCTTACTCAGCCACTAAGTAATGAAATTCATCAGTAAATAGCTTGTTTCTGTAAATAATTGTATCTATTTTAAATACAGTTTGTGTACATTGAAACCAGGAGAAAAACTCAGTGCATGCAGTCCGGCGTCAATGCGAGTAAAAGGACCTGGGGACTATAAGTACCATATATATATGGCCCCATATTTAATGAATCATTATCTTAATAGAAAATACTTCATTACAATTTGATGTGTTTTATTTTATAGACGACATCATACTTTTGATGTTAAAACTTGTTTCCAACAAAATCGATACGTTTTCTGCCGGGATACTGAAATAGTTATTACTACTGGGATACTGAGGTAGGCTTAATGGTCTATCGATGCTACTTCTAAATGAGGTAAAATAGTTTGATCCAAAAGGAGTAGATATTTTTTGGGCACAATCCAACATATCCTTGAGAAGAGTTTGCAGATACCAAAGGGGCAATCAGAATCCGTATATGTGTTCTGTCATGTGCATAAGTTATTGTTTGCATGATTGACAGACAATATTCATCATATTGTTTTCTAGCTTCTGAATTGTCGATCGAGAAAAAAATAAAATATTCTAGACAGGCAGCATATAGCCAGTCAATGGGGTTTGCAATTAATATTTCGCATTCACAATAGCGACCCAACACCACAAGGTGTGGAAAATAGAAATATTCTTCTGTGGCTTAAATGCGTATTAACTGCATTACATGTAAACTGTATGATTCTGTTTGATAAAGTCCTTTAACTAGAACAGAAAATGTATATTTTAAATGAGGTTGAAACATGTCACCATTTGATATCAATTCGGTTGTATTTCATTTTGACGCTTTTAATTACGGAAGACGATCACAACCATATCTTTTTTTAACAATTGCAACTCATCTGTTTTTTTCCATAAATTATTATATTATATTAAATACATGTTTTATAGACGTGCTCCAAAAGTTTCCTTCTTCACAAATCAATTTGTATTGTTTATCTGCTGAAATATCTAAACACCAATGTTACCGTAGCATTTTACATGTGTAGACCCTCGCTACTGCTTTATGGATAATAACAATAGAAGCAGAGCCGTCTTAACAGCATCACGGGCCCCCGGGAAAAGCAGTGCACTGGGGCCCATATCTACACAACCATTCATAGGAATAAAACTATAATAAAATGAAAAAATATATAACACACTGTCGGAACAGTTCCAACATTCAATAGAAATATTGTAGAAATATTATCATTTAGTGTCCGTCGTCTGTTATCCATATTTCATATTAATATTTAATCTTTTTCTTATGGACCGATCATTTAACTTGAAGGGGAGTGGGGGGAGGTTATGGTTTTTTGTTTCGCTCAGAATTTTTTTTCCGGACAACACAAGAGTTAGAATATTTTTTTTTGTCGCGCAAAAACTCTGAATCAGATTATTTTTTTTTTCCTCCACCAAAATCAGAATATTTTTTTCAGCAGCATTGGGAATCAGAACATTTTTTTTAGAAAAAAAACATAACTCCCCCCTTCAAGTTAAATGGTCGTTCCCTTTGAAACTGCAAAACCGAATGCTCTAACTATTTTACGTGATTAAGTTTTGGGACTATTTTGTAGCGCGTGCATATATAGTACATGTTTATCAGGGGCGGATCCAGGATTTCAAGCTAGGGGGAGGGGGCGCACTTAAAAACATTGCGCCGAGCGGAGGGAGGCGCGAACATTTTTGGGGTATTTCGTGTGAAAAATCACGATTTTACGCCAAAAAAATCTTATTTTTTCCAATTTTATGCAAAACGCACATGCATCAACGCTTACCTCACCATAACCAGACCCAAAGGGTCTAAGGTATTCATGATCATCACATTGCGTCTAACGTGGTCTGTAAATCTTTAACATTAACATTGGAGGGATGTAGGAGAGGTGTGTATTCATTGTCGTCTTAACGCATGGGCACTCGGGGCAGAACTTTGCCCGGGGGACCACGAGCATAGGGGCCCCATGCCTATCTATGTATGTTGTGTACTGTATGTTTTTCTAAGGTTTAAACACTGACTTTGCTGGAAATACCAATACAATATATATATGTTTAATTTTATATACATTAACAGTTTTATTCCTGTGAGTGATTGTGTAGGTATGGATCCTAGTGCACTGCTTTTCCCGGGGGCCCGTGACGCTGTTAAGACGGCTCTGTTTCTATTGTTATTATCCAAATAGCAGTAGAGAGGGTCTACACATGTAAAATGCTACGGTAACGTTGTTGTTTAGATATTTCAGCAGATAAACAATACAAATTGATTTGTGAAGAAGGAAGCTTTTGAAGCACATCTATAAAACATGTATTTAATATAATATAATAATTTATGAAAAAAAACATGTATTTAAGGAAAATTTTTACTACACTGATTATTAAATGAAAATGAAAACGACGATTGTATTACATGACGTTTACTGTGACGTAACTTATCCGGAATATTTACACGTCCGCAATCGATATTACAAAAACCCTACGTCCTTTAAGTGTTTTAAAATAATCGTTTTTCAGCATTTGTTTATTAAATTAAAAAAAATGCAATAGCACAACGGCATCCCGAAGACTGATCTTGGAAAAATTTTAAGTCAACAGACTTTATCATTAAATACGATATTTCCATATGACAAAGAATACAGGGATTGAACGTAGCAAGAAAAATCCCATAGAACTCGAACATAGAACTTGAAGAATAGAATATCCCCAATCCGCCGGTTCCTTCATTACTTGTATTGAACATCATTATGCCGTTGTTCTGCTCGGTTTTAGTGGTCACGATGCTACTTTCTCTTTAATGTGATCACGTGACCTCTGTCATTGATTCCTAATATATATTTTTTTCATTTTGAGTAGATCACACATAATTTTATTGGTTTATGGCTTAAATGATTAAAATTAATGCATTTTCGCGTGTATTGAACCAAAAAGTAAAAACACGTTGTTTTTTTATGGATTTCCAATACGGTTGTTTCGAATCATTTCCATTCCGTCAAAATGTTGTTATTTTCGTCCGCCAGATCACGTGATTTTGATGGAATGCATCCGAATCGTAGCTACTCGGCCATTCTCGCTACCCTTCCAATAATATATAATTATATGGCCGAGTAGTTACGATTGGGAATGCATAGCACTAGACTTCCGGTGTCAATGTACACAACAAAAACTTCAATCGATATGTGCCGTTTTAACGTTTGCTCAGCTAAAAAAAATCTTAACATTTTCTGTAAAAGACAGATGCCAATTAAATTATTTTATTTGTATCAAAGACTTGAATATAGAGACAATTACTTCTTTAAAATGAAATTTGTTTTCTTTCTTTATTGGCTGCTGTCAGCATTATGAAACGAAAACGATCTGCCTTTATATATTTCTGATATCAGACAGATACTGCGGTACCGAACATCAGTATTTATTCGGCCGTTTCCTTGGCGTCTCCATATTACAATTACTTATAATCTACCGCATCTACGACTATGAAATTCTGACGTTGTCACAATAATAGCGTAAACACCAGAAGTCGTCTGCCAAGCACTTCAGACGTCAAGACACGAAAAAGACGGAACGTGGTCGGAATTGACATGATTCGAAACAACCGTATTGATGGACAACCTTAAGTGACATGACTGCGAATTTGGCATAAATAAAATAACAAATGGCTTCCTCAAGGAAAACGCCGACTTCATGTGAAATGGACACCAGACAGCTGTGAGGAACGAATTTAATACATCCCTTAGCGCGGGATGTGAAGGACACACTCCTTACACGTAAAAGACAACTTACAGCAGATTCTAATAGCAACATTTTATTATAGGAGTGTTGTTGTTGGTTTGTCACAAAGCAAAATAATATCTACCATCTCCTCTTTTTCTAGTGACAATAAAAACAATCATACATAGACTCATGGTAGCGACACACATTTTACATACACGATTAATCATATGGTTGTAAACTTGTTCTCATCGTAAATATATATGAAATACTTGATTGTAAAACAATTATCTATCGACAACCACTTTCCTTGGGATATCTGATTCCATGGCTTGTTATCAATTTATAAAAAAAAAAAACATCTCACAGGGTCCTAGCTAAAATCGTTACACATAAAACATTTTTCTTCACACCATTTCCCAAAATATTTCCATAGTATAGAAAAAGCGATCTTTACATATTGGACTTCTCTCAACCCGCACCTTGGCATTTTGTTTTATAGATTTATGATGGTTGTCCGTAAAAATGTACTGGAATATATCATCGCATTGGTTGTCGTTAAGAATAAAGTACGGTTGAAAAAGTGTTTAAAAAATTTTCAATTATGACAAAGTTCTATTGTCCAAATAAATCTAGCTATTACTTCTTTAAGGTTAATACCAAAATTTCGACCAGTTTTCGACAATCAATGTTAATAAGTTTCTGAATTGATATGACCTCAATATGTACATCATCAATGTCATAGCAGACGATGAAACCAAAATTGGTCTGTATGAGATATATTTTTTAAATGATTAAAGCTTTGTTAAGGTGACGAAAAAATGAACTACGAAAAAATACAATTTGAACGTGAAATAATAGATGTGGTACGTAGTTCTTGCATTTAAAGATGACATTTTTAGATCAGATTTCTTGAGATCATTCATGCAATTTCAGCATCATAATATAACCTCTGACAAATGAAGCGATCAAAATAATGAGAGATTTTATCAGGTGAAACAAACCGTCGAAAACAGGAGACCGTCGAAAATGGGTGACGTTGCGACAGTACTATTCGTTCACTTTAATTTCATAATACAGTTTCGGAACATGTTTTTTATTCCTGAAATCAATCCACATTGCATATTAAGTCAAATTTATACTTTGTTTACAGAGTTTTATTATGCTTTGTTTTTGTTTTTTGTTTGTTTGTTTGTTTGTTTTTTTTTTAAAGATATGCATTATAATACAATGATACGTACGTTCTGTATTCTGAAAAAAATGGCGTTCAGTGCTTTTCATTACCTGATTTTGTCGGTCCGCTGTGAGGAATTAGATGCACATATTAACTAACTGTATTTATTTCTGAAAAGCACATATTGTGAATACATTTTGGAGAAAATTTTATCGACATCTGAGGTGGGGCCGATTTTGACCCTTATAGCTCCCAGTCCTTTAGATTAAAACATAAAAACTTCAAAAATTTATTACACGGTGTTTTATTTTTTTAAATCTTTAAAAAATTTGTGAATTTATGGCAATTTAAATTATAAATATTATTAATATACATGTATCTGATTTAAGCCACGAAAAAAGAAATAATATACAAGACAAAACGAGACAATAATTTATTTGATTAAATATTATAATATAATACTGACATGACTGTCGAATCCAAATTAAGGATTTTAATTAATATTACTTTATTACAAATATATGTAATCACCCGATTGTTTTTCTCATGTCTTTAAATATTATATTATCAATACGAATGTACATAGGCTAATTCTCGATATTACCCACCGTGTGATACGGACTAAGAAATGTTTCTGTTACATGTATATTGAATTAGACGCCATAACCTGATTTTTGGAGCAAAATGGAACAGATTTTCAATTTTTTCTTGAATATGAAAAATACATCATTCGACTGATTGTTTTGTATAAAATATGAATATATATTATATGCGGATTGAAATTTACAAGTTAAGTTTAAAAAAGTAATTTTAACGTGTAAATGCGTTTTCAGCTAGTTTAAGTTTTTTAACCGATCTATATATATGGTGGGACCCTCATTGCTTTAAAATCAAAATGGAACAGACAAAGAAATATTCTTTCATGAACTATTTTTGACCGTTCAAAAGCTAAGAAATTGTAGTTTTCAAATATATGCGATTGAAAATACAACTTAATTACAGCGAACGTTTATTTAATATGAATAGGTTATTATACAGTGGTACATACCACTGTATAATAACCTATTTATTATACAGCTGAAATGATCAATACTATTTTATGTTTAACTTTTAATACAGTCTAAATAGAACAACTGCACAACAGTATTTCGTTAGGAAAATGTTCTGTATCAATACAGATCTCGTAAACTCTAAAAATCATCGGCACACATGCATGAACTCTTGAAAAGAAGCGTTTAATACTTATAATTCTTAAATTCAATATTGTAGATAGTATTATTCTTGCATATCCCTGGTCTAAAAATCGCACAAATTAAGATTCCGCGGAATGTTGTTGACGACTTTGGAACATTAACAACATGACGTCATATGAAGACTTCCAATTTAAAACGTAAAGATCGGGCGACATTTGGCTTCGTGTACGCTTCAATTTTAATATGCGAGCTTAAGCGAGCTCTTTATGGTATAAAATGTGTACTTAGGATTTTTTAACAAACATGGTGAACATATTGTCGAAGAAAAAAAAATTCTACGTTTTGTAAACACCGGTTTCCGGGTAACACACTAACACACTCAACTAATGAAGATCTTCTTAGCATAAAGCGCAAAGGTGATCCTGAAGTCTCGTACCCTCTCTCGTAAGGAACGATAACTCGAATAAAGGAACGACAGCTCGATTGAATGAAACTAGATTCGGCCCAAAAAAAAAGTCTTCCCCAATATATCTCGGCCCAAAAAATCTCGACACTTTTTGATGAAATTGCCAGATAATTTTCAGATGAGCGAGCATTCAAGGCCGTGCCGGTTTCATATTATGATTTAACTAAAATAAGTTTACAAGGTAGGCATTTTAATTATTTTTGTATATTGTTGTAAATATGATATGTAGAATTTCACGTTTTCAAGATGGTGGATCCTCGTAGTTACGGCTTGCAGATTGAAAAGTTCATCGAGTTATGAACGAATAAAAAAAAATAGGTGACAGTGTCCTTGTCCAATTAAAAGGCACGGAAACGATATACTTTAATTCTATAAGAATTATCATTGAATGTTCCACCATTTATACAAGCTCCAGAAAACAGACGACAGAAATCAAAGAGTTACTTCCCTTACATAATGTACAATACGAAAAAAATACGGACTTATCGGGACGTCCAATACGGAACAAATACGGCTTCCGGTTGTACAATACGGAAAAATAATGTACGGTTTTTATTATACAGCTACAATTTTAATCCAATCAAAAACACCCATTTAAGACATGTGACCGTACATTATTTGTCCGTATTGTACAACCGGAAGTCGTATTTTTTCCGTATTGGACGTCCAGATAAGTCCGTATTTTTTTCGTATTGTACATTATGTAAGGGAAGTAACTCGTTGATTTTTGTCGTCTGTTTTCTGGAGCTTGTATAAATGGTGAAACATTCAATGATAATTCTAATAGAATTAAAGTATATCGTTTCCGTGCCTTTTGATTGGACAAGCACACTGTCACCTATTTTTTTTTTATTCGTTCATAACTCGATGAACTTTTCAATCTGCAAGCCGTAACTACGAGGATCCACCATCTTTAAAACGTGAAATTCTACATGTCATATTTACAACAATATACAAAAATAATTAAAATGCCTACCTTGTAAACTTATTTTAGTTAAATCTTATTAAAATTGAAGCGTACACGAAGCCAAATGACGCTTGATCTTTACGTTTTAAACTGGAAGTCTTCATATGACGTCATGTTGTTAATGTTCCAAAGTCGTCAACAACATTTCGCGGAATTTTAATTTGTGCGATTTTTAGACCAGGGATATGCAAGAATAATACTATCTACAATATTGAATTTAAGAATTATAAGTATTAAACGTTTCTTTTCAAGAGTTCATGCATGTGTGCCGATGCACTCGCAAACTTTTATTCAGTTTGTGAGTGCATCGGTACCGTTTACACATGCATGAACTCCTGAAAAGAAGCGTTTAATACTATATTAACATTAATCTACAATCAAATTAGCTTGTTCGATATTTAACAGTTTGAGGAAAAAAAAGAAAGTTGTTTAGAATAGTTGTTGATCAGTTATTTTGCTGTTTTTGATTCATTTTTAGAGTTTACGAGATCTGTATTGATACAGAACATTTTCCTAACGAAATACTGTTGTGCAGTTGTTCTATTTAGACTATTAAAAGTTAAACATAAAATAGTATTGATCATTTCAGCTGTATAATAAATAGGTTATTATACAGTGGTATGTACAATATGGAAATATATTGTACTCGTCCGTATTGTATTGAAAACCCGTATTGGACTCGACGCCTGCAGCTAGGTTTTCAATACAATACAGACTCGTACAATATATTTCCATATTGTACATACCACTGTATAATAACCTATTAATATTACATTTTACGTTTTTATTTTCCCTATTTGTCTTTGTTAGCGCAGCCGGTCACTATTTTCGTATATGGACCGGTAGTATATGGATAACCTGCATTATTTTAGATAAAAAGTATAATATAGCAAATAGTTCATGTCACTTCGGGTCATATAGCAGCATATGGACCGGTCCGTCACCAAAAAATTATTATATGGACCATCAGAAGCTTCGGTCCATATAATATTTTTTTGGAGACGGACCGGTCCATATACTAGCTGAGGTCCATATAATATTTTTTTGGTGACGGACCGGTCCATATACTGCCATACGACCCTCAATGCCATGAACTATTTGCTATATAAAATCTATTATATTTTTATCGAGTGTGATAATGGTATCAATTAACGCATGCGCAGTATCGGTGCTGATAATAGTTGCGTATGCCGGGGTCCGCCAAAGTAGATTCTACCCATATACTTATTGTAAGCACGACAATTTAAGAGAACCATGTATCGATGGTGTTCTTGGAGCTTTTAATGACAACTTGTAAGTTTGTGTAAGAGATGTCTCCGTTTGTACGCGTTATGTCTTAAAATGGCAAAGCAACAAAAACGAAAGTAGAAGTAAAAAAGACAACGAAATCAAAACAGAAACAGAAACAGAAATACAAAAATTTAATTAAAAACAAATAATATAAAACAACAGTTCATAAAAAATACACAAATTACAAAAGAAGTGGCTATATCCTGATTCTTCACCGTCCAACAAATTTACGGGGAAGAATAATTATATGATATACAGATAGTGGACACAATTATTCGGACACTTCTAATTTTTATTTGCAATTGCAAAATTTGAATTTTTTACTTTCTCCCAAAAAATACCATATCCTTTTTTTATGAATATCCCCAAAGAAAACCCTTTCAGACAGTTGGATAAACAGCTTGTTCTTTGTTTGCAGTGTATAATTGTTATTCATATTATGTACAACCGTGTCTTATATATGATCCTGATTCTTCCCCGTCACTGTATTATATATGATCATGATTCTTCCCCGTCAGTACCTTATTTACACGAAGAAAGAAGTTATAAATACCTTTTCAACTTAACTTTATTTTTAAATTTTCGAAGATCCGGGAGGTTTACGTATTTGTAAAGTTCGTGTAGGACGGAATAAATGGTGTCTTTATTTTATGTTGTTTGCATACGGTTTATTCCGTCTTACACGAAAATCGGAGGTATTCGTTTTTGTTAAATTAAGTATGAGGGAATAAATGTTAAAATCAGTAAAAACAAAGACTCAAATCAGGGTTGGCCAGGAAATACCAGTGGCGGCAATTCCCAGTGATGATTACCGGGAAATACCGTCCTGGGAAATACTCTAAATTTTAACTCAAGTGGGAAATACCGGGAAATATGATTAATTTTAGATGTGATTAATTTCTTCAAAGTTGCTAAAAACTTACCATTTTAACACAGTGTTGAAAATTACATCAGTTTAATAAATATGGGTATACAGCCTAGGTGTAGGACCATTAAGAAGGACTTCAGGCAACTTTTGAAATTGTAATCTTCATATAAACATAATATTTATACAAGACTTTTTATTAAAAACATGTTAAAACTGTCACCACACTTTTATATCTACACTTTTCAGTTCAACCATACAGTTTCAGAGTTCACCAATCTATTTTATCTTTCCCCCTTAACATTCTGTAGGAAAAAACAAGCTTTCCTGCTTTAACTAGACCAAGTCTATTTCTTAATTTTGACTGAATCATGCCAAAGTTTGAGAAGATTCTCTCAATAGCAGCCGAACATGATGGCATTTCTAACAATAGCTGATTGTTTTGCCAGGTTGTATACATGTAATCTAATATCCTAAGGACATTTCCTTTATGCTATAGTATAATAATTACTAACTTTTTTAATTTGTTTTTACAAACTAATTAACACATCTTCAATAACCTTTAGAAATCAATAAGTCCAGTTTGTAAAGACAAACAATAAACATGTCAAAAGCAGGTCAGAATATGGTTTTAATCACTAAACAAAGGAGGTACAAAGTGAGGATTACAAGTAAAGAATAATTTTCTTAATATTTCTATCAAAATCAATATTTTTTTTTAACAAATATCAATTTTCCAATATCAATTTTATATATCTGTACATTAACACTATCCATTATTTTTTTTTTCTGTAAGGCCAATATAGTTATATTTGTATCCATTAAAGATTTTTTATCTGCAATATTGGCCATACATGCAAAACATAAATATCAATTTAGAAGTTTCCTGTACCATTACATTTGCAAATTAAGAATCAATCTTAATTCCCAGTATTTCCCGCCGTCCTGGGAAATATGAGTATTTCCCGCTTTTTTGCCAACTCTGACTAAAATAAACATGATTGAATTGTATTCACTAGTTAAATCAAGTAGAACAAACTGTAACCCTGCAGTGTATTCATTTCTTTTAACATAAAAAAAACTCACAACATATAAAGTTGTATTCAAAATTAAAATTACACTATTTCCCAATTTTGCAACCTGGTCATTTTCGCGCTTATTCAACTGAAAATGACCCATTTGATGCAAAATCATAATTGTTTAAATGAAATACATAGAAAATAAATAATATCTCATGGGGAAGAATGTCAGTGAAATAAAGCATATATTAACATTATACTGTTATATCTATTATTCTGTGACATTCTTCCCCGTTTGACGTCAAATCATATCAAAGTAATGTTAATATATGCTTTATTTCACTGACATTCTTCCCTGTTACATCTTATTTATTTTCTTATGTTTTTCATTTTCCCCCAAAATACCACGCCCCTTTTTTTTAATGAATGTCCCCAAAGAAAAACCCTTTCAGACGATTGGATGAACAGCTTGTTTTTAATTTTATTTATAACATATACTGTTGTTATTCATATGATGTACAACGTGTCTTATATATATGATCCTGATTCTTCCCCGTCACTGTCTTATATATGATCCTGATTCTTCCCCGTCACTATCTTATATATGATCCTGATTCTTCCCCGTCACTGTCTTATATGTGATCTTGATTCTTCCTCGTCACTCTCTTATATATGATCCTGATTCTTCCCCGCCACTGTCTTATATATGATCCTGATTCTTCCCCGTCACTGTCTTATATATGATCCTGATTCTTCCCCGTCACTATCTTATATATGATCTTGATTCTTCCCCGCCACTGTCTTATATATGATCCTGATTCTTCCCCGCCACTGTCTTATATATGATCCTGATTCTTCCCCGTCACTGTCTTATATATGATCCTGATTCTTCCCCGTCACTGTCTTATATATGATCATGATTCTTCCCCGTCAGTACCAAATAACACCAATTTAAAAGATAATTGAAATCTTTCCTCTATTCAATACTTAGAACTTCATTTCAACACCGATTTAAAAGTTAATTGAAATAATTCCTTTATTCAATACTTAGAAGTTCATTTTACTGTTCATGGGATATTTATATATATTACGTGACAATTTTCCCCGTACAAGGAAGAGGAAGCATTAACCAAAAAAAAAAAAAAAAATCTAAATCGTGTGTCAAGCTGGTTTACTTGGTAGAACTTGAATTGAATCTATCTTAACGCTACAGTAGCTGTATATTCAATCAATCTTTAAATAGGTTGGATCTATCTTTAAGAATATCCGACTTCTAATTAGAAAATGTATTCAATATGTATATATATTATGCTTCACTGAGACATAATTTGTAAGTTTAACTTTGGGTATTTGTCATTTAAGGTAACAATAATTTTACAGACACTTTGAATTATTTATAATATCAATATTATTAATATTTATCAGCCAATGATATCGAATTAAAGTATGTAAAGTATGTCATGTTTATGTATAATTTAGAAAAATTTAGAAAAATTATGTAAATTTATACGAAATATAAATAAATCTTTTGTTCTCTAGGCTGTCTCACACCCATGTCTTTGTTGTATATACTGTATATATGTTTATATCTATTCTGTATTTATTATATGTATATTTATGTCTTCTCTGCACCGTTGTATATGGTTTATGAGAATAAAGATGATTGATTGTAATGTAAACAAATTCATTGAAAATATATTTTGGGATTTGTTTTATCATATTAAAAAAATGAGTTTTAAAAAGTTCATGTTTGTGGGAATATAATTAAATTGATGAATTTTTGTTTTGATTTAAAAAAAAATATTTTGAAGAATTCAATTCAACATTTAAAAAAAAAGTGGTAACTTTTAACAATCTACGGTTTCTTGTCCAATCACAAAGGATTCTTATGTAAACCGACACCGCTGTCGTCACTTATCAGTTCGGTCCATTGTTAATTAATATGTTGTTTATTGGAGCGGACCAGCGAGCATTGTCCCATTGCCCCTTTAGCCAACCCGCCTCTGCCAGTAATTTATTTTCTAATCTTAGTTGATTACATGTAATTTTATTTATCTTATTAGTCGTCTGCTGTCATGAAAGTTGGTATCATATTTTGCCGTGTCATGTGTGCCTTTGTTACTATCACAGGGATACAATTGGTAAGTATTTTATATTTTAAGAGCAAAGAGAAGAAAGCGCTGTTCTTTAACTTTGAATGTTTATTTGAGTTTGTATGGATTATCTTTCCTGTTTACTAGACACTCTGGCTTCATGAGTCACTAATAAAAATGACACGCACTGTCTTACTGAGCCATTCTTGAAAATGGCGTTACGCATTTTTAACTCTAGCCATCAGAAACGTTTGTGAGTACTCAGAATACGTTAATCGAAGATTTTAAAGACAGACAATTCAACGCTCATTAGAAAAATACGTTTAAAAGACAAACAACGGTAGCAAAATACATTTATACTACTATAACTATAAGATTGAGCAACGCCAACCCACTAAAATTATATCAAATCACATCCAAACCAATCAAATCAATCAAATTGCTATTTAATCCAATCAAATCAAAAAGTTGTCGGTCAAAAGCTCACTAGAGTTTGTGTTGTAGATGTACTTGTTGTTTTCACGCGCCGACTTTAAATAAAACTTTTAACCCAAATACTTTAAAATTACTTATGTTTCCAATCTTATTTATTGTTGACGGCTGTAGCTAAACACCTTAGCCACGAGACCACAAAGTGTCCTTTATCAGTTTACGATACAAAGAATGAAAAAACCTTATAATTACAATACAACACGATACAACTGAAATATTGTTGAAAGTGGCGTTAAACCCATAGCCCTAACCTAACCTGTAATATGGTCTTAAATCGTTTTTCACTGTGCTTGCAATCATTTAATTTAGGTTGCTAGTACAATATCTATGGATTTTTTTCTTCTTTTTTTTAGTGTTATGCCGAATACGTGTATTATCCCAGCCTTAATAGATACTGTGTGCCATATCTTGGCTGTGGACAAGGTTAGTAAAATGTCTATGAGGAATTCAATACAAATCATTACAACAAAATAGTTTGTGTCAACAGGAAGTGAATTGAATTTACAACAAATGTCTCAAAGTTCAACAGACAACATGGTACAGCGGTACCAGAAACAACTATATATTTCGGTCAGTGACAGTATAAAAAAATGTATCCAGTCAATGTAATTTTTCTGCTCAAATAGAACAAGTGGAGGATAAAAATATATCAACAATCCACATAAGTGATAAAACAAATTCATCAAAATATGTATATGTCGTCTCATTACCGTTTCAGACCAAGGTGCAGATTGGTTAACTTCTGTCTGATCATGTCCCAAACCACGAACATGGAATCACACTCCAGTGCTCACCTCAAGTTTTAAGGTCTCTAAACTCTTTCCATTGCCGGGAATTCCATGGCCAATAAGTACATTATAAATGTCCAGGATTTTAGCCCCCATGAAATCACTGCCGGGGGTTCGCTGGCAGGTAAGTACATTATAAATACTCCGGATTTTCCCCGCCCAACTAAAGTCATTGTAGCTGAAAAAGTGCTGAATGTAGCGATAAACACAAATAAAGTAACACATATCACTGTTTCAGGTCATGCCATTGAGTCATGCAAGTCAAATTTCACTCGAGATGCTTGTGTAGCCTGTAGCCCAGGCTATGTACAACCAGACGTCATATCATCAACAGCAGATCTCAACACTACTTCTTGTTTTAAACCAACCAGCCCATGTCTTTCTGAAGGTAATAATAACAAATCAGGTACACAAAGTCTCCAAGTTTTGTATATAAGCTTTCTCATAAATTGCAATTTTCAAGACCATTATAGGAATCATATCTCATGATCACATTGTAACCATTTAGTATAGAATAGCCAACTCATGACGGATCGATGGAAACATAAAATGTCTGAAGTGATGACTTAATGTTAGGTTTTCGTAACCCTAATTGAAAAATATTGAAGATTTCCTTGACAGAGGGTTGCTGTTAACAAGAAAACCACTGAACCATGTATGTTGTTAAAGTCATCACTTCGTATTACGATCGCCACCATGACTTGGTTAACCGTTACTGAAAATCTGTGTCACAAATAACTACCATATGTTTCATTTGTCGTAATCACAATTCGATCATGTCCTCATCCATTACCTATATACCACCTTATTATTTTACGAGACGGGATAGTAAACAGTTTACAGGTGGGATTCCGTGACGCAGTCATCATATTGACGGCTGTATTCAAAGATACTGAAAAAATAGAGAACATTTTGATTTTAAAGTAACATTGATAATAAGTAATAAAAACGTAGATAATGAATTTAGTGCGCACGACGCGTTTCTGGAATAACCTTTATCAGGTACACTCAAAATCGAAAGATTGAAAAGTCAAATAATTTAAAGTTTTGGGAGCAATAATACCAAAGGGCCTGAACATGATAGCCAAAATCAGCTAAGGTCACCTATGCCTGGAAGAGGAGAACTTTTTGAACCATTTGAAGCTGTGCAAAACCAGATGACGAGAGAAAAATGGATGATGTTGGTTGTATAGGTAGAGGTAAATCTCCCTGCCATACTCAGCTGGACTCTATCTTTGTGATTACTTCCATTAGGAAGAGTTTGAAGATACCAATGGTGTAATCAGAATCAGTAAATCGAAGAAGGTTAGACAACACAATGGCGCAGAAGAAAACGGACAAAAGGAAAACCCAGATGACGAGAGAAAAACGGATGCTGTTAGTTGTATAGGTAGAGGTAAATCTAACTGCCATGCTCGGCTTGACTCGATCTTTGTGATTACTTCCATTAATCTTTACTTATTCTATGCTAATGTGAAATCACGTGTGGTCTTCAGCTAGTGATTAATTTTCGTGAGCTTCTTTTATGGAAAATGTCGTGGAAATATAAAAATAGTATAACACCGAAGTATTATTATCACACTGGCATTAATGTGCTGTGGTCTTATTTATTTTCAATGAGTTAAGGTGAGAGGTGATTGTTCTTTTTGTTGATATTGGTAGAATAGTTGACCATCACTGTTTAAACTTTCTGTTCGTAATTGTAGATCTTATATACAGTCGAACTCCAGTCGAAGCTTTCTGTACAAGTTTGTCCGGATGTAAATGTAATACAGCCAAATGCTATTTTGGAGATCCTTGTTTGTGCTCAGATGGCACCGAATGCGGAATAGGACAATTCATGAATGATAAGGGAGGTAAGTTAACAGTAAGGTAATTTTTACAAGTAAAAATTCTTAGATGACCGCCTTTGCCGGATATAGTTGAACATAGAACAATATAAGAAAAAAAAAAGTAAAAAGCATTTGTCTTTAAAGCTACAAAAGTGATGAAGCTTAAGATGAAGGATCATGGGGTGATAATATACAAAGTGTTTTTGGTGCAGATTATAAATCCAAGAGGACTGCAACCACAATGCATAATTTACATGTAACATATGATCATATTCCAATAGTGCTGAAACCTCTGATTTATTATAGTCCAACGTGGCATCAATGTTCCTTGAATGAGATGGGTTTCTACCAAGCTATGACAAGCGAAAATCCAAGATGACTTCCACCGTAGAATATAATTGACCATATCTCTATATGCCAAAAATTACAAATGTCATCTCAGAACCTTTTAAGCTGGCAGATTTAACCAAATTCTACATGGATAATCATTGATATGCTATGTGCAAAGTATGTGCTTCCCAATATTAGAAATCAAAGATGGCCGCTGCTTATGGTCATTGTTTAATAGACATATAAGATCATATGGGGGAAATATTTGACAACTTTACTTATCTGAAACCACAGAAATTACTTGAGCCAAGCATGTCATGAATATTCCATGTATGAATCTGTGCAATGTTTGTGTTTTAGATCGAGCAGAATCAATGTGGCCGCCTAGATGGGACATAGTTTAATAAAGGACACTACGGGAGAATCTCAAAATGTCTTCTTAGAAACTACAAAGTTGATGATTAAACCACACACTACACATGAATGACTAGTTGATGATAAAGTTAAAAATTTGTGTTTTTGACCCATATGAATTCCAAAATGACCGCCAGGACAAAGGATCCTGCTATAGCTCTTTTACTTTGAAACCCGAAAAAGATTTTAAAACTAACCCAAGATATAATTAACACAGAACCTTATGTAAATATTTTCAGCTTCTCAGTTTTGATGCTGATCTGAAATCCAAGATAGCTGAATAAAAGGATGTATAGAAATGTTTATGCTTTTTCTAATATATATATTTTGCCTTTAATGTTTAAAAATATATGACCAGAATATACGAATATTATCAAAAGGTATGCATAAAACAAATACATTATACGGTATGGTGAACTATTACTAGACAAACTGCCTATAGCAGTATGAAAAATATTAAGAAATGCTTGAAGATACCTACGGGGTAATTAGAAGCCGTAAATAAGAAGAACAGACAATACAAAGAAAAAGGACTACAGACAAAATAATGATTGAGCAGCACAACCGCCACAAAAACATATAAGAAGTATGAGTTTTAATTGTTTTGTTCCGAGAGTAATGGTCTTCCATCTACAGATTCTGTCTTTCCTAGTATTGTACTGGTACCGGTCATACTAAAGTATTAAGATTGTCATTCATTTTTATGATAATATGTTGCCTTTCTGAGTGAAAGCGAACCTATGAAGGTTTTTGTGGTTGTTCATATCTGTGTGGCCGTTGGAGATCCAATTATCAAAAGGAGAGGGTTAGTGCCATATATTGGTGTCTGTCCTATATCCCAACGTCATAACGTAGAGGTCTTTTCTATGTTGAAACTTTCCTTTCATAATTCATGAGTGGTGTTCTTTATCATATTTGATTGCCAGATGGATTTTGCTTTCCAATTGTTTTTGGGTTGGCGTCACTGAAGAATTGGTGCTAATCTTGTGCATATTTGGTGTACTTAATTTGCAATATTTACTTAAGTTATCGTTCCTAGCTCTGACATCATTGAGTCAGGAGCGATAACTCTGGTAGATATTGGTATATTTGATGTTTATTTTTAGTTAGAAATGTCTTACCTATATATGTAATTGTAAAGTAAAGAAAAGTATTACAATTTTTTCTTCTTTTTTATGTTTATATAGAGTGTATTCCATGTCCAAAAGGAACAGAGAAGAATACGACAGGTTGTGGTCCATGCAGAGCAATAAGGTTTGTATCGTTGTCAGTATAAGTGAAAAATATAGGGCATAGTATCACATGCAATGACTCAGTCAGTACTTCTTACCTCACTACAAGGTAACTAGCTTCGATTTATGCACATTCCGCTTCTATGGGTTTTTTTGCATATTAATATGGTTCCTATTATCTTACACACGGTATTTATGTTTTCCTCAGTCAGTAATTGTTCTTAACAATCGTTAAGATATACTGAAAGTGTATCTCATATTCGCATAGCATCGTCTTGATCTAATGCAATCATCCAAAAGAGAGACCAGAAGAGCAAAGAATTTGAGTATACCTTTCTTAGAATTTCTTAATATTTGAAAATAAATGTCAGAGAAACCCGAAGGGGCAATGAAGAATGGACAATCTAGAGAAACCGTCAATACCGGGCACATAAGACACAGGATGAAGACAAACAACAAAAAAACACAGCACAGAAAACGAAAAAGATGAACAACATGGACCCCACCAAAAACCGGGGGTGTATCCAGGCACCCGCGATTGATAAGTAGTCCCCGTCTCTCACAAGAAACCACCATGTCACTCATATAGTCAATATGTGTTGGACACCACTATGCACAAATAACGTAAATAAGACATGATTTCTCCTGCAAACAACTGGAGGTAAAGACGAACCAAACATCGTTTTATGCAGATATCGTAGCGGACATCACAACATGGAACTTAGAACGTAAAGACATATGATAGAACAAAATGTTGGACATCACTATAGCAATCATACACAAATAAGACAATAAGATATGAACACTCCTACAAACAACCGGAAGTAAAGACACACCGAAATAACGAAAAGGATATAATTAGAAACATCCCTATTAAATTGTTATTCAATATATATTTAAGAGTATATATATATCTAATCCTCTGAATAAGACGTCTACTTCTGCCAATTATTTCCTGCTTACATTTAATTATGACTATGGGGAAAAAGAACAATGTCCGTCAACAATCATGCGACTGCCGATTATGGGTGATTACGAAAAATATATACGATAATTCTTGACATTTCCGTATTTGTTTCCAGGAAAATCATACATCATTTAATACTGACCACAACGGATGGATTATCTACGGGGCAGAGGACGTACACACCAACAGTCAAATACAATAAATCTGTTATATCACCAGGAGGTTAGTTTGTTTGTTTTCCTTTGCTTATTCGTAATTACCTCAATCTAGCACGATAGGCAATTGAAATTTACAGTTCTTAAATTATATGAATAATGACAAAATACCACACAGTGAGAAATTGCTCATATGAGAAATCTGTGCAATGTTTGTGTTTTAGATCGAGCAGAATCAATGAGGCCGCCTAGATGGGACATAGTTTAATAAAGGACACTACGGGAGAATCTCAAAATGTCTTCTTAGAAACTACAAAGTTGATGATTAAACCACACACTACACATGAATGACTAGTTGATGATAAAGTTAAAAATTTGTGTTTTTGACCCATATGAATTCCAAAATGACCGCCAGGACAAAGGATCCTGCTATAGCTCTTTTACTTTGAAACCCGAAAAAGATTTTAAAACTAACCCAAGATATAATTAACACAGAACCTTATGTAAATATTTTCAGCTTCTCAGTTTTGATGCTGATCTGAAATCCAAGATAGCTGAATAAAAGGATGCATAGAAATGTTTATGCTTTTTCTAATATATATATTTTGCCTTTAATGTTTAAAAATATATGACCAGAATATACGAATATTATCAAAAGGTATGCATAAAACAAATACATTATACGGTATGGTGAACTATTACTAGACAAACTGCCTATAGCAGTATGAAAAATATTAAGAAATGCTTGAAGATACCTACGGGGTAATTAGAAGCCGTAAATAAGAAGAACAGACAATACAAAGAAAAAGGACTACAGACAAAATAATGATTGAGCAACACAAACGCCACAAAAACATATAAGAAGTATGAGTTTTAATTGTTTTTTGTTCCGAGAGTAATGGTCTTCAATCTACAGATTCTGTCTTTCCTAGTATTGTACTGGTACCGGTCATACTAAAGTATTAAGATTGTCATTCATTTTTATGATAATATGTTGCCTTTCTGAGTGAAAGCGAACCTATGAAGGTTTTTGTGGTTGTTCATATCTGTGTGGCCGTTGGAGATCCAATTATCAAAAGGAGAGGGTTAGTGCCATATATTGGTGTCTGTCCTATATCCCAACGTCATAACGTAGAGGTCTTTTCTATGTTGAAACTTTCCTTTCATAATTCATGAGTGGTGTTCTTTATCATATTTGATTGCCAGATGGATTTTGCTTTCCAATTGTTTTTGGGTTGGCGTCACTGAAGAATTGGTGCTAATCTTGTGCATATTTGGTGTACTTAATTTGCAATATTTACTTAAGTTATCGTTCCTAGCTCTGACATCATTGAGTCAGGAGCGATAACACTGGTAGATATTGGTATATTTTATGTTTATTTTTAGTTAGAAATGTCTTACCTATATATGTAATTGTAAAGTAAAGAAAAGTATTCCAATTTTTTCTTCTTTTTTATGTTTATATAGAGTGTATTCCATGTCCAAAAGGAACAGAGAAGAATACGACAGGTTGTGGTCCATGCAGAGCAATAAGGTTTGTATCGTTGTCAGTATAAGTGAAAAATATAGGGCATAGTATCACATGCAATGACTCAGTCAGTACTTCTTACCTCACTACAAGGTAACTAGCTTCGATTTATGCACATTCCGCTTCAATGGGTTTTGTTGCATATTAATATGGTTCCTATTATCTTACACACGGTATTTATGATTTCCTCAGTCAGTAATTGTTCTTAATAATCGTTAAGATATACTGAAAGTGTATCTCATATTCGCATAGCATCGTCTTGATCTAATGCAATCATCCGAAAGAGAGACCAGAAGAGCAAAGAATTTGAGTATACCTTTCTTAGAATTTCTTAATATTTGAAAATAAATGTCAGAGAAACCCGAAGGAGCAATGAAGAATGGACAATCTAGAGAAACAGTCAATACCGGGCACATAAGACACAGGATGAAGACAAACAACAAAAAAACACAGCACAGAAAACGAAAAAGATGAACAACATGGACCCCACCAAAAACCGGGGGTGTATCCAGGCACCCGCGATTGATAAGTAGTCCCCGTCTCTCACAAGAAACCACCATGTCACTCATATAGTCAATATGTGTTGGACACCACTATGCACAAATAACGTAAATAAGACATGATTTCTCCTGCAAACAACTGGAGGTAAAGACGAACCAAACATCGTTTTATGCAGATATCGTAGCGGACATCACAACATGGAACTTAGAACGTAAAGACATATGATAGAACAAAATGTTGGACATCACTATAGCAATCATACACAAATAAGACAATAAGATATGAACACTCCTACAAACAACCGGAAGTAAAGACACACCGAAATAACGAAAAGGATATAATTAGAAACATCCCTATTAAATTGTTATTCAATATATATTTAAGAGTATATATATATCTAATCCTCTGAATAAGACGTCTACTTCTGCCAATTATTTCCTGCTTACATTTAATTATGACTATGGGGAAAAAGAACAATGTCCGTCAACAATCATGCGACTGCCGATTATGGGTGATTACGAAAAATATATACGATAATTCTTGACATTTCCGTATTTGTTTCCAGGAAAATCATACATCATTTAATACTGACCACAACGGATGGATTATCTACGGGGCAGAGGACGTACACACCAACAGTCAAATACAATAAATCTGTTATATCACCGGGAGGTTAGTTTGTTTGTTTCCTTTGCTTATTCGTAATTACCTCAATCTAGCACGATAGGCAATTGAAATTTACAGTTCTTAAATTATATGAATAATGACAAAATACCACACAGTGAGAAATTGCTCATATGAGAAATTTGATGAAAATGCATATACGCATATGAAACGAAAAGCTCACGTGAGAATTTGCACGTACATGTAAGTGTTTTAACATGCAAATTAGATTAGTTTCTCAAGTGCATTTCATTTTACGCTCACGTAAAGCTCACATATTTTACATGTTAAAAATATTATTATTTTAAGTTCTATCAATAGATGATATATTATGATTTGTTCGTGGAATTTGTTAGCATAATTTGGTAGGTTTTATTTTTAAGTTCGATCATGATTATGCGGTATGAATCTTAGTTAAAATAACATGCTCAACGAGTTACTGTCACCGACATATAAGCATAATGATGCATTTGTATATTCATTTAGTTTGAATGCAAGATTTAAAATAATGTGCTTTACATTTTCAGACAACACGGATATCCATGCAGAGAAACTAAATGAAGGAACAGTTAGTTTCATGTACATTTTGTAAGTATTTCAAAGTGATTTGTAAAAATAATATTAATATGTATTCTGGTTTCTTACGGCCAATGTGTAAACCGGATATCGGTGACGATTCCAAGAGCTCGACCCACAGGGCTGACCAGACGGTGGACATGGGTATCGTCTAGATGGGAGCTATAATACGGAAAACCTAGCCGTGAACCATATAGTTATGTGGAGAGTTGTCACACTTTCTGCCCGTTCAAGACCTCTGTTGTAGATTTCACCTAAAGAGTAGGCTCATTGTAGCTGTTACAGAAGACTAAATCTGTCGTCTCTATCAAACACTCCATACTTTTCCAGTGGCAGTCAACAGTTGTTGTCCAACCCTAGGGGCCGTCGGTGTTCGTATGGTATGGTATGCTATGCAATCAGTGCCTATCATCACTAACGTTGTGAGCTCTAATCTTGCTCAAAGGAGGTGTACTCGATACAACATTATGTGATACAGTTTTTCTGTGGCTTACGACAGGTCGGTGGTTTTCTACGGGTACTCCGATTTCCTCCACCAATAAAACGGACAGCCACAATATAAGTGGCGTTAAACATCCTAACCCCACCTCCTCATTCTGTATAGCATTTATATAGTGTTGAACTTGTTCTCGTCCCGTTTGGCCGTTGTATTGTCTGTATTTTGTATTGACAGTTTTTTTTATTACCCTTTGATGTCTTCAAATTTTCTTACAAAAATTCAACTACCGTTATCAGAAATTTCACTGTGTATACCCAGTGTCTTGTAAATTCTAAATTGACCAATAGCAAACTCCAAGGTATATATCTACCTATTGTGCATTTCAAAGTTATAACTCCGGATTGTAATACATCTACATTGCATCTGTGCAACAAGTGCTTCAGACATAACGAGATGTATATACATGTAATGGACTATTATGTGATAAACCTTGTTATATCAATATTAACATTGTCTATTTATATTAATATTAACATTGTCTATTTATATTAATATCAACATTGTCTATTTATATTAATATTAACATTGTCTATTTATATTAATATCAACATTGTCTATTTATATTAATATTAACATTGTCTATTTATATTAATATTAACATTGTCTATTTATATTAATATTAACATTGTCTATTTATATTAATATTAACATTCATTTCCCAGCTATGCAGGCCTAGGGCTATTCACCATTACAGCAACACTGGTAATCTCCTTGGTAGTGTACAGAAGATCACACAAAATATGTGCTTGGTGTAAATGTGCCATCAAAGGTCAGTGTTTCTACATATTTTCATTTCCTCTATTAGAGTCGATTTCTTTAAGCGATAAAAGTGATAAAATGAAAAAAAAAAAAGAAGAAAAGCTCACTATCGGAACAGTTCCAAAATCCAATAAATAACATCGTAGCAAGAGGCAAAATCGATACCTTCAACAACAAAAACACCTCACATCTTCCTGGATTGGCACAGCACTTCACTAAAAAGACTAAAACTAGTTGCATGGGCCCAACCCTCCTATTTCCACAAGTTAGTACAATGCCAACCCTCGGTTTTTAGTGGGGTTCGCGTTAATCGATCTTTAGTTTTATGTGTATGTTTTGTAGATGGTAGTAGATCCTTTTTAATTTGGCCATCTTGTTGTCTGTCCTTCGATTTACGGATTCTGATTACCCCTTTGGTATCTTCAAACTATTCTCACATGTAAAACTGATTACATTTAATATGTACTACATAAAGGGATTATCCGAAGAAATGTTGCAACACGTGAAGAACGCGAGTTTAAGTTACTGTTCCTAAATAAGGTAATTATTATTATACCCCCCGCAAACATAGTTTGGGGGGTATATAGGAATCGGTCTGTCCGTCTGTCCGGACCAACTTCCACATCTTTTGTCCTATTTCCACCAAACTTTGTGGAATTGAAGATTATGATGTGTGAACTTTGCAATACAAAGGATTGTATTGTCCATTGAGTTTTACCTCTGTAATGCCTCTTTGGACTTATACATTTTGAGACAATTCAGTATGCACTTTGTCATCGCAAATTCTCCTACATGATTAAACAGAAGTTCATGAAACTTTGTATATTGCAAGATCCTAATATGAAGATGTGCACATTAGTAGGATATCCTGGTCTTTCGAGCTTTACCCCTATTATGCTTCTTTGGACGTAGAAATTTTGAGACAATTCAGTATGCACTTTGTCATCGCAAATTCTCCTACATGATTAATCAGAAGTTCATGAAACTTTGCATATTGCAAGATCCTAATATGAAGATGTGCACATTAGTAGGATATCCCGGTCCATTGAGCTTTACCCCTGTTATGCTTCTTTGGACTTAGAAATTTTGAGACAATTCAGTATGCACATTGTCATCGCAAATTCTCCTACATGATTAATCAGCAGTTCATGAAACTTTGTACATTGCAAGATCCTAATATGAAGATGTGCACATTAGTAGTATATCATAGTCCATCAAGTTTTTCCAGAATTTTGAGTCTAAAAGTTGTGTTCCAAATATGTTTTGGCTCAATTAAGATGATGGGGACGCGGGGGGTATTAGTCTCGCGTAGCGGACAGTTATGTTATTCCATATATGTATCAATGCAGGACTCCTGCGTCCAGCAGTACCTCTAGTTAAAACTGAGGTTCTCCTCCCTCATGAATAGATAATCTAAGCCGATGTTGGTATCCTGTTTAGGCACTTCTGTGTTCTTGCTCCCAAAAACTTTTATATTATTTGGCTTTCAAATATTCTGGCTCGCTCTGAGCCTACCTGATGAATGGTTATTCCAGAAACGTGTCGTGCGCACTAAATTTGATATCTATTGTATTAAGAACAATCAACACACTTTGTAAGTAAGTAATTTTTATTTTAAAGTCGGAAGCATATATATACAAACACAACATAGAACATGATTTCTTTAGAGCTTATTTAACCGACTTGATAATTTAAAAACAGAACAATTGACAAACATAACAAATCATCACATGGTTAAACATACATAAAATCATAGAGATAGAGAAACACATAGCATAAATAAAATACCTGCATAAATAAAAGCACAGAGGCGAGCACATTACATAAAAACTAATACATTTAAAGCAAGTACTTCAAAAATAGCACATTTAAAGCAAAGAAAGCTACTTCATATTTTAAACAGTGATTGTAAATCTAATTACCATGCTTTCGTGGCCATGAATGTCCAGGAACAACATCAGTGGACTGGCCAGTTTATTTACGTACCATTAACACTTTTGCATCTAAAAGAAACATAAAGCTCGACAAACAGAGCTATATATAGTAAGTAGAAGACAGTCTTATTAAGCATCCTTAGATTTGGGTACGATGTAATTTACATGTACAAATGGCGACCTTAGGAGGTGTAATGACCAATTTTTCTCTGTAAACCCTGCAGTGTGCTTTTGTGTGTACTTGAACAGCCAATTGGCTTAAGGCCGGTGTTACACATGTGAATACGAAAGTCATGCCAGATATGGATTAAGATAACTTTTCTGTGATTGATTTGTTCTTTAGGAGTGGATCCATGAATTTACATATTCACGAAAATGCGATTTTCATCAAACCATGGAAATTGGTATCCCGTTCCACAAATGTAATGATTTCACAATAAATTTTCATTTTTTTTTTTATAACATATAGATAATAGACGAAGAAACAATAGTGAGTCAACAAAGAAAATGTTAGAGCCTTGACTCAGTACGAATCCATTCATCCAATAATTAACTCGCATTGTACCACTACATGATTTTGAAAGGAGACACTGATGGCAGCTATGGAGAATTAGACATGTATAATAATAATGGTTAATGCTAAATATAATTTATATATATAGGGAAAGCTGTATAAATTTATCTTTAAATAAAGTCTCAATATAATTTTGTTAATTTAACCTATACAAACCGAACACCTGTGCTTTTCTGAACTCAAAGGTTGGTCTCAAGCAGGTTCGATTAGACAGGTCTCACTGTACATATATATTATCAGGTGTATATTTATTTGATTTTGTTTTTATATTGTGTGTTACGAAGATGTTTCAGTGAGCTAGCACTATAACAATCAAACTAAGCGTGTTGGTCTAGTACAAATCGTGCATCATCATCATCTTCTCATTGAAAAGTTACTTGTTCACGCCATGATATAGATGACAAATTCCCGAGTAGACGTTACACAACATCCTAACATGACGTCCTCCATTGGCTAAGGAAATAATGTTATCCATGGATACAAACTCACTCCCCAAAAAATTGGTCACTTGGCGTTAAACGACAATAACTAAATGACTCGACGTTTTGGAGTATGAGGACGAAATCAATATTAAATGTTTATAACTTCCTAATATGGAATTGTTATTTAGTTCAAATTTTTGGTTTGCTGTTAAAAACTTTTTTTAAGAATTTGTGGTAGTACTCGTACTCTTGGAATGGAAGGGAGATAACTCTTGGAATATCCGAGAGTTACATTGAGAATCAAAATACAATAAATCATTTCTTGTCAATTGTAAAATGTATTTATAAATACGTCTGATAATTAAACCAAATAGTGTTAGAATTAGATCTTTGAGCTGTCAAATTTTTGTTCTTCCCTCGACGGGATTTGAATTCACACCATTGATACACTGCAGCATCAATCGTTTAGCCTTATGTCCAGCGCCCTAGACCACTCGATCACATCCGCTATATAAAAATATAGCTTCAATAGTCTAAGTGTTACCTTGTCTCCTAAGTAAAATCTAGAGATAGACATAAGACATGTGTCTAAGCGTGTGTAGATGATAAAGACATGTGTCTAAGCGTGTGTAGATTGTACATATGTCATGGTGTCATTTTTATCATTAATTGAAATTTTTGTGAAATGTACATGTAGTTTCGAACAAAAAAATTATATATTTTAATTCAAACTTCAAAGATCGTTTCCATAAATTTTAAATTCCCGTTAGACATGCTTTTCATTATAAAGTAATTCATTTTAAAGAAGACTTAGTTTTTGATATTAAACAAATATTGTTTATTATTTGAAGTCCAAATTAAGGTGACATGCAATTACATGTATTTTTGATTAAGACCATTAATTGTTGTCTTCAAGATTAAGAAGTTCTTTGTGTAAGCAACATATGGCAGATTAGCGATGCAATTAGCAATTTTTATCTGAATTTACGCCCCTTTTTGTCTCAATCGATCTTCGTTCCCTAGGATTTTGATTGATTTTAAAATTTGATTGGACGAACCTGAAACAATTCCCAAAATTTGGACGTTGACTTTATTTCCAAAAAGCGTCACTTTTACATGCGCTTTGTTGAAATAAAGACCATAAAACTTATTACCAGTTTTATTTACAATTGTTTCAGGTGAGTCAAATATTTTTCGTTGAACTTTTTATTTTCTTTTTAAACCATGAAATTCATAATTTTAGTTAAGGCATTTCTATTTGATTATAATTCCAAGATAAGAAATTACAAGACTTAATAGGTAATTCTTTATCATCTTTTAAAGAAGGTTAATGCCTCTCTTGGATTTTGTTTTAAAGAAAGTTTCTCGTTATTATTTTTATTTATGAATTATTCCTAAAATTCATATAAATTATTATGTTAAAGGTAAAAATTATCTTGTATGTATATAAATTGAATTGTAAATATGTTTGACCAAAAAGGTCATTATTTCATATTTATATCAGGGGCGGATCCAGGATTTCAAGTTAGGGGCGGGGGGCGCACTTAAAAAGAATTGCGTCGAGAGGAGGGAGGGGCGAATTTTTTTGGGGTATTTCGTATGAACAATCACGATTTTACGCCAAACAATCAAATTTTTTCCAATTTTGTATATAATAATGTTGTGTTAGCAATGACTATGCCACTATATGACATAGTCATTGCTAACACAACATTATTATTATTATGCTGACTGTTATATGTAGACAAAATATATTGAGAACTATTACAATAAAGGAGGTACTGATATTGGTGACTAATATATTGGATCATAACGAAATGTATATTCAAAGTTCTACCTAATAATAATATTAAATCTGTTATTTATGCTTTTGAATGGAAATATATTATTCTTTGTTCGTGAATAGTTACATCATTGTATTTGTTTATTAAGTTATATTTGTATACATTATACATTATGTTATTTTAATATTTGCATTATTATCATTATTATTGCTTGTCACATGACTTTTTTACATGTCTTTGTTGAAATAAAGACCATAAAACTAATTACCAGTTTTATTTACTATTGTTTCAGACCTTAGCTCCAGTCTCCATAGACGTTAAGGTAGTCCGTTGAAAAGTCCGACTCCAAACCCAAAAATACACAATCTTCAATTCCGACACATATATACATGTGTTTAATATTATAATTTGACAGCAATCTGGCTCAGCAATTTTTAATATATTGCATAGGATAATGAAGAATTCATTATGCAGTCACAGGAAATAAAGTATATTATGCAAACATCTATATATATATATATATATATATATATAAACGTCTAAAATGGTTTGTAAAACAACACCAAGTACACAAAACAAAGTGATAAAGAATTAAACACTTCGTAGAATGACAAAATTTTCGTCCCACCGAGGGACTTCATCAATGTCTAATTAAATAAAATCTCGAAACAATATGGCGACTTTTCAAATTTAAGAAAAGGTTTTGATGGTCCATGTACGGCACAAAAGAACCAGAAGATGCACATATGAAACTACATGCATAAAAGAATGGAAATCCTACATATAAATTAATAAAAGTACAATAACAATAATATAAATATACAATAGGGCTACACATTTAAATAAATGTTAAATTAGAAATAAAAATAAATATAAAAATGAGACATTATTGGTAAATGTATCAAATAGCACTGTCAAAATATTGTTGAAAACGGTATGATACCCAAACTCATTAAAAAAAACGGCCCGCCACAGTGTGGAATATATACTTTGGGCCAATAGAGCAAACTGTATGTCCTAATACGACTGGAGGAGATCAACACGAATAGGAGTCAAGAGAGGATATTACTTTTTCTCATTGATTCCATTCGGTGATAAGGTCTTAAGTTTTCTATTCCAGAAGCTTTCCCTTTCCTGTCTGCTTTTATCATCCCACTTGGGGTTATGGTCAATTATGGTGACCTTCAGTTTGCCGAAAGAATCATGGTGGCCCGTCGATCTGAGATGTCTGCTGAGTGGAAGGTCAGGTTTGCAATTTGCATCGCTTCTGTGGCCATTCAAGCGTTTACTAAGTTGTTGTTTAGTTTCTCCGATGTATTGAAGACCACAAATTGCACATTCCAGGAGGTAGATAATATTTTCTGTCTTGTAGTTGGCATTGCAGTATATGATAAATTTTTCTCCTGTATGTGTGCTGCTGAATTTTTGTGTGCATTGGATGTTTTTGCACGTCATACATCGTCTCGAATCACATTTTTGACACTGACCATTGTAGGCAGATCGAGGGGAGATGTCAGCTCTCACCAAGATGTCTTTCAAACTTTTGGGTTTCCTGAAGGCCAAGACGGGTGGTTCTTTGAAGATTTTACACAGTTCTGGGTGTTTTTGTATGGTTGTCCAGTGCTCACGAACGATGCTGGATAAATTACTGAGCGCAGGATGGTATGTAATGACAAATGGCACTCTGTTGTTCGCGTTCTTTTCTTTATATTGGATGAGGTCTTTTCTGTCAATACCACTTGCTTTGTTAAAACAATGGTTAATGCTCGCATTGTTGTAACCCCTCTTTTTTAGATGACATTTCAGTTCCCCAAGCCGTTTTTTGGTGGTTTGTTTGTTGGAGCAGATGCGTTTGATTCGGAGAGCTTGGCTGTACGGAATACTTTTGGTGCAATGTTTAGGATGACAACTCTGTGGGGACAGGTACTGATGTTTATCTCTCGGTTTGTTGTATATGTCAGTTGACATAATACCATTTTCACAGGTGGTGTAAGTATCCAGAAAGGAGATGTTATTTCTAGATGTTTCATGGGTGAATTTTATAGTGGGGTGAACATTATTGGCGTGGTCAAAGAAACGATTGAGGTTTTCTTCCGACTCGGTCCACTTCATGTCAACGTCGTCTATGAAACGAAACCAGGAAAGTGGCTTGTGAGGTGCAGATTGTATGATGAGTTTTTCAAGCTTCCCCATGAAGTTGTTGGCGTATGAAGGTGCCATCTTTGTTCCCATAGCTGTTCCGTTGATTTGTAAAAAATGCTCTCCATTAAATGTAAAATTGTTATGCTTCAGTACCAATGTGAGCAACTGGACAAGACATTCCGTTGGTGGTTCTTTCACGGCTCTTTGGTCCCAGGCCTCTCGACATGCTTCGATACCGTCATTATGTGGGATGTTAGTGTATAATGACGTAACGTCCATCGAAACAAGAATGGTCCCCGAAGGAAGGGGGTTCATGGATTCCATTTTTAGAAGATAATCAGTAGTGTCTTTCAAATGTGAAGGTAACGCTTATATATATATATATATTATTAATTGATAAGTTTACGGTCATTTGATTTGTTCAATGCCCATCACGTGGTGTTCTGTCTTTTGGCAGGTTGACTTTTGCGGATTGCACGGTTACTAAAAATAGATTAAAAAATTCCAATATTTTCAAGACGTTTGCATACATTTTTGTTTTATTGTTATTCCTGTTGAATAGATTGTTTGTTGTTAAAGTTTGGGTCTTATATTATTTTTATACGACCACAACATTTTTGGGGTCGTATTATGGTATGGCGCAGTCGTCGTCGTCTGTGCACATTTTGTTTCCGTTGTCTTACTTTAGTTCTAGTTTCCAGTAGCAAGTACACCTAGTCCCGGCTGAATATCCATTTGTAGATTTTCTGTTTCATGTTTTGCGTGGCAATTAATAATATATAAAATATGTGATGGGCATTGAACAAATCAAATGACAGTAAAATTATCAATTAATAATATAAAACATACAGCCTTTCTAATCAGTCGATGCAAGTTGTATATCGACCTAGAGATGTATATCGACCTCGGACTACGTCCACGGTCGATATACATCTCTTAGGTCGATACAAACTTGTATCGACTTCATAGAAAGGCTGTATTTGTATATTATTACATAAGGCTCTATTTTACTGTTTTTCTATTGGCCAGAAGCAATACACGTGACATTCCATTTTCTAACATATTGATTAGCAAAAAATAATTTCTGTGCAAGAAATCACAGGTGCATGGGGCATGGATTTCGTTTCCTCCTCCCCCCTTTTCTCTACTACTCCCCTTTTTTCCAAAATTTTCATATAAATCATTCCTTTTTCAAAATTTTCATAATCTTCGTTTTTCTTCATTTGACAATACCAGTAGACGTCATACATCATGAATAATACGTGTATTCTGTTTCCGCAGTTTTTCGACTGATACAATATAAGAGAGAAGGTAAGCAACTCAATTTTAATATTTCGCGCCATAGCGCTCACCTCGGTTGGGAAACCCCCGTGTTTTTTTACACTTTTTACCTTGTCTACATATGGCACTGTCGCATTAAACTGTTTCTAAGACACTTACCTAATTGCCCATGTTCGAATTTCAGTCGGTACGTCGATCTTTTCCAAGAAGTCTCACCGAAAATAGCGAAGCAGCTTTGTTTCTAGGTCAAACTACATCATCTTAGACGGAAGTGCAAGAACGATAACCCTGGGTTTTAAACGAATGGATTACCTGCAATGAAAAACCCAGATGCGCTCCATATCCAGAAATTGATGGTACTTTCCTCATAAATATTCATCATATTTAAATTAGATTTTGATCACGTGACTGCCGTTTCAAGCTTGATGGATCGTTTATTAGATTTGTCAAAAAAAGCCTACAGTACGGAAATTCAATGTGTCCGTCAATGATTCGAAAATTAAAAGTTATTGTTTATTTCCGCAAAGTTTTTCTTCTGTCAAAACTCAAATATTTTTGTTTTGTAACGATTTTAGACATGTCTTTGATATCGCGATCATGCAAAAATGATCATATTATATTTAATGTGGGAACCCCGAGTTTAGAAGCTAGAAATATAAGGTTAGTCAATATAATTACATATATTATTGAGGAATCTAAATTAATTTCAGAAAATATGTCGCCAAATGTCATTCATTGTTAAATTCTGTGTCACACGCCACCAGTTTCATGTATTTCAGACATTTTTACATAGTCTCTTAAGGCCAAAAAAGGGTTCGTCGCCTCGGATTTTCATTTAGTCCAGGAACCTCGAATATTTAATTGTTTTCATTAATTTTTATTTCATTTAATTCAGCTTGATTCAATGTATCATTTTCAAGTTCAGAAAATGACACACATGCAATTATGAATGATATCGTCTATATAGATCATATAAAAATTGCAGACGTCCCGGCGTCGCCATCTTAGATATGCAAATGAGCAAAGTACCCATCATTTCTGGCTATGCCGAATACTTTTCCCGGAATTTGTTGGCGGAAAATATAAACCAATGAAAAAACATAACAGCAGATGGATTATTTCGTAAAAATGGCACCACGACCATCTGAATATGGAAACATTGAAATAATTTCATGGTAAATAACTGTTAACACATACAAAGAATTTCTCTGAGAGAAATTCAAACTGAGAAATAGATATGATTCAATGGTTAGAACTAAAGTCAAAATTTCAATGAAAAAGAAATATTCAGCTTGCCTCTACTTCAAATTATTAAAATCATACCCAAACAAATACATATACAGCTAAAAAAAATAAAAATAAAAATAAAAAAAACAAAGGAAGAAGAAGCTGAGAACAGCTATAGAATGGGACTATGGCATTTTACCACCTTCCAGTGCCTCAATAAAAGAACTCCCAACTGATACCAATGTGTAAGGGAGCCGGAGGGACCATTTAACTAAGGGGGCTATTTCTTTTTCATTTCATGTCACTGATTTTATAAAACAATAATCTGTCTTACAGGGGAAAAAAATAAATAACTTGTGTAACTCCACTTTTCAGCAGCGACAGAAATCAGTGTTGAAATCTAGAAAAAACCCTCCTATTTTACCGTATAAGTGATTATTTTGGTGGGTATTTAATTTTCGCTTTCTTCACGAGGATATTAAATGCGCGAAAAATGAAGTCCCCGAATTATTATTTCACGTTCAAATAGTTACACAAGTTATTCATTTTTTACCCCTGAAAAAGAAATAGCCCCCTTAGTTAAATGGTCACTCCGGCTCCCTTACGCATGTTTATCAGTTGGGAGCCCTTTTATTGAGGAAGGGGGTAAAATGCCATAGTCCCATTCTAGATATAGCTGTTCTCAGCTTCTTCTTCCTTTGTTTTTTTTATTTTTTTTTTTTAAGCTGTATATGTATTTGTTTGGGTATGATTTTAATAATTTGAAGTAGAGGCAAACTGAATATTTCATTTTCATTGAAATTTTGACTTCAGCTCTAACCATTCAATCATATCTATTCCTTAGTTTGAATTTCTCCCAGAGAAATTCTTTGTATGTGTTAACAGTTATTTACCCTGAAATTATTTCAATGTTTCCATATTCAGATGGTCGTTGTGCCATTTTTACGAAATAATCCATCTGCTGTTATGTTTTTTCAGCGGTTTATATTTTCCGCCACAAAATTCCGGGAAAAATATTCGGAGCGCATCTGGGTTTTTCATTGCAGGTAATCCATTCGTAAAAAACCCAGGGTTATCGTTCTTGCACTTCCGTCTAAGATGATGTAGTTTGACCTAGAAACGAAGCTGCTGCACTATTCTCGGTGAGATTTCTTGGAAAAGATCGACGTACCGACTGATATTCGAACATGGGCAATTAGGTAAGTGTCTTAGAAACAGTTTGATACGATAGTGTCATATGTAGACAAGGTAAAAAGTGTAAAAAACACGGAGGTTTCCCAAATGAGGTGAGCGATATGGCGCGAAATATGAAGATTTAGTTGCTTACCTTCTCTCTTATACTGTATCAGTCGAAAAACTGTGGACACAGAATACACGTATTATTCATGATGTATGACGTCTACTGATATTGTCAAATGAAGAAAAAACGAAAGATTATGAAAATTTTGAAAAGGAATGATTTATATGAAAATTTTGAAAAAAAAGTGGGGTAGTAGAGAAAAGGGGGTAGGAGGAAACGAAATCCATGCCCCATGCGCCTGTGCAATAAAATATCATATTGCACTCTCGTGCAAAATCAATGAATAAAATTACGTGGCACGAGAGTGCAATATGGCTTTTTATTGCACAGAAATTACTTTTTGCTAATCAATGTTAGAAAAATTCATAACATTTCAAAATTTTCTAAAAATTTCAAAATTAAAAAATTAAAAACAAAAAATTAAAAGGTCAATTTTTTTTTTAAAAATTTCAAAAATTTCTTAATATTTTAATTTTTTTTTAAAATTCAAAATTTTCATATAATTTCAAAACTTTCAAAAGTTTCAAAATTAAAGTAAAATAGAGCCGTATGTAATAAAACAATTATTACACTTGAACTTGATCAATATGAGGTTTTATGGAGCAGAGTACAACAATATTGAACTCTAGGTGCAGATGTAATGGAAAAATGCCACACTTAATGGAGGTCTAGTATATCAAAAATAGGGGAAAAATAGACCTTTTACATATCCCCCAAAGAGAAAGAGCAAATTAATTTTCAAAAATGGCTTAATGTTGAGTCGGCAATGAATGTCTGATTATCTTTTGATACATATTATATCATTTTTGTCTTTTTAAATTGTTTGTAATAGGTGTTACCTAACTTGGGACGTAGTCCAATATTTTTTTTAACAAAATATTAACTCAGATATATGGACCTATATTTTTTGGAAAAGTAGACCGGGGGCGGATACAGACTCTCTTAAAAGAGGGGGCAAATAGGGGGACCCAAACCCAACGTCTCAATTTCATAGAAAACATTATTTCGGACAGGAGGAGGAAGAAATGAAACTCTGTTTAATGATATTGTCAGTCCCATGGTATATGTTTAATGAGTTAGAACACACTGCGATTTTGAGTCATTTTGTAACATTCATAATCTGAAGTAGTTCCAGAGTTTCAACTACATACAACATTTTAATTAACGAGTTTATTACAAATCTATGAGTTGAAAAGTAGGTACGAAACGTCTCACTATACATTTTTACCCCGGTACGAAACGTTCCGATCTAGATACGAAACGACCTGGTACGAAACGACCAGGTTACGAAACGTCCTGCAACCTTCCAGATTACTGCACATCCGATTTTCTGCAGATTTAACCCATTCTCTATCCAGAGTTGTCGTTCCTGCTACGCTAGACTCTATCTAGAGAATTGATTTGAAATGAGTGATTTATTATCATCTTTATTAATATTTACAATAATTAAAGCAATTCTAAGTACATTTTTTTAACTGTTTCTAAATTTTACAAAAATCTTGTAAAATGGGCGTTGACAGAGATAGAGTCTAGCGTAGCAGGAACGACAACTCTGGATAAAGAATGGATTTAACCATGTATTGGTTTCCGGTGTATCATTTCCGGTGCAAGGAATTTAAGCCATTAGTGATATGGAAAATATTGCTATTTCTACCATATTAATTTGTATATTGTTCACCTATAGTGTATGTATTGAACTTCATTTGTATGACACTTTTCTATTTATAATAAACAATTAGAAAATTTTTTAATAAAAATAATAAAAAATGCTTATAAATACGTTTATTCATTCACATGCATACTAGTTAAATAAATATCTCACGATCCCAAAGAGATACATAATTTTAACTGTCTGTCGTTATCAGTACTGGCTACCAGAAGACATACATTCTCAATCGGAAAGAAAAACAAATACACAAGTAACATTAATTCTGTTCGACTGGAAAACATCAGAAGCATTCATTTATAGGACATATGAAGACTGATTATAAACCCAACTTATTTACAATAACTAAGCATATATATATATATATACAATGTATATCTTTACTTCTCAACAAACCATATCATACATAGGTATAGAGATGTACATTTTAGTTAGTATTTACAATAATTACAATTACATCAGATAAATAATGGTTGGTATGTTTCAGCCTGGCCCGCAAAATACCTTTTCTATTATCTTTATTAATTTGCATAATTTAGTAAGTACAGTTTTGCGTTTTGAAGTCATAAGATTTCTGAATTTTAATACATTCACATGATTGTAATAATACTTTGATAGTAATAATTTTCGACTAGGTTTAAAATATTTACACTGTAAAATATAATAGAATTCATCTCCGATATCACTATTACACAGAACGTATATTCGATTATTTCTATCCATATTTTTCCACCTACCCTGCTCAATTGGTAACGTATGATTTGTGGTTCTAAATCTGCAGAAAACGATGGCTTATTTGTGTTCCAGGAGTTCAAAAGAGTCTTCTATTTTGAAGGATGTTTTAAAAAGCTTATAATTATTAGCCTTTGGTGAATCATCTATCAATGAATGCCAAGTTTGTTCGAATTGATCAATAAGTTTAAGCTTTACTGTGTTTATTAACCAAGTGGAATTTAGAAAGGTTTGCGTATTCCAGATATTAGACATGCCGCATTCGTTCAATATATTGCTAATTTTATTCAACCACATAAAATTACATCTATCCACAACTGACATTTGGAAACACAATGTGTACATAATAGCTGATAACTATGATTCTTTACCACAACATAATTTTGTCCAGAATGAAATAAGTCTCACTTTAGCATCTATCTATATGAGGTATCTTCAAGGTTCTCCATAAACCATGCAAGAGGGGGTCGATGTCCTTAAATTTAACAATGATTTACAAAATGTTAGATGTACCCTTTCCAAAATATCATTATTACCCATACCCCATATTTCACAACCGTATACAGGTTTTACCATTTTATCAAAAAAGTCCAACTGACATTTAATTGAGAGGATGTAAAGTCTACCTAGTTTTAAACATTCATACAGGGCGGGTGTAGCTTTTTCTGCGTTGCCTTGTTTTGCATTCTTAAAATTCCCAGTTCGTGATAACCCAACACCCAAGTAATTGAAGTCATTAACAATATCTAGTTGTTTCCCTAGGAATAAAAATTGTACATTGTCTTGAGGTCGCCACCTAGAGAAATGTAATCCGAGAAACAATCTAAAAGTTTCTGAAGATCAGTTGCTGACTCTGCCATTAATACAGTGTCGTCAGCATACAAGATATAAAACAATTGTAAACATATTTCTAGCTTGTTTTCAAGTTCGTTTGAGACTATTTTTAAACCATGATTTAAATTACAAGTCTGTAAAAAAGATTCAAGGTCATTTAAATATAATGCAAAAAGAAATAATTATAAATTCTCCCCTTGTCTGACACCATTATTACATGGGAAAAAAATCAGATTTACAGTGATTGAAATTTTAAAATGAATATCTTCGTGTACATTTCAATATGTCTGAAAATATATGAGAATATATTCGATATTTTTCGTATTCGTCATGATCATAAGCCTCAAATTCTATATTTTAACATCTACCTTTTTTCTTCTCGTATGTAATTTTAATCTCACATAAACTTCGTCTTGTGTGCTCTAACACAGACATACACTTGACATCTCGAAGACGCGCAACCCCACCTCTGTCTATTAACACTCTCGTTTTAGCTTGTATATCATTATAGCAACGGATGCTGTTAACTAATCTGCACACGAGTGGTCTCCCTTTGTCAGTACAGTGGTTGATATCCAATCCTAACTTCAGTAGGCACTCCAGGTCGTCTCAATTTCCACCTAGTATATGATTCCATATTGCGTCAGATAGAAGTTCCTGCTTTCTTTGTTGAACAGACACATCACATGCTATTGAGCATTCATTAGTGAACATTTCAAACTGTCTTAGATCAGACAGTATCTGAAACAAATAGAGGTTTCCCTTATATTTCATATGTTGATTTTCTATTCGGATCAATTGATGAGCAACATCAGTTCTATTACACAATACTGCAATCTGTAACGGAGATGTACCATACTTAGAATTGAGTAAATAATCCGCTTCATGTTTGAGTAAAATATTCACAACTTCAACGCGGCCATTTTCTGATGCCACATACAGTTGGGACTTGTTTACTTGATCACACATATTAACATCAGCACCATTTTCTGAAAGATACTCAACGATCTTACTATGCCCATGCTTTGATGCAAGATACAATGGCGTCATATTACATGTATGGCAAACATGAATATCAGCCCCATTTTGTACAAGGAGTTGAACGATGTCATAAAACCCCTCCTCTGACTCTGTGGTCAAAGGTGATGACCCTAAGCTTTCACTGTTCATATTTTCATTTGCACCAATCTCTACTAGATATTGGACAACATCAAAATGGTCGTTCACTGCTACTAGTGATACTACATACAATGGTGTCCTTGAAAACTCGTCTTGCATATTAACACTTGTATCATGTTTTATAAGTAATTCACCAATTTTGAAATTACCAGTCTCACAAGCCGCTATTGAAGGAGTCACACATTTGTGATCATTCGACCAAATCGATTGATCACTTAGTGCTGTTCTATTAATTGACTCGCTCTGTATATATT
This sequence comes from Bathymodiolus brooksi, assembly GCA_963680875.1. NCBI lineage: Eukaryota > Metazoa > Mollusca > Bivalvia > Mytilida > Modiolidae > Bathymodiolus > Bathymodiolus brooksi. Next base: position 28,082,889 of record OY804590.1, read on the forward strand.
TTAAAATCACTTCGCACAATTCTACATTGCCACTGTAAACTGCCAGTATAAGGTACCTTGTTTGTTCTTCCATTTCGGTACCAAATATTGCACTAATAGACTCGTTGCTACTCAGTACACGTTCTACAATATACTGCAAGAGTCGAGTGTGTCCATAATACACAACCCAACACAAAACACGGACACAATAAGTAATTGTATATTCATCCTCATCCTTGCACATGAACATATCCTCTAATAGAGAATCGTAATCAGTAGTTACATCTAGTAATAGTTTTTGCCGAAACCATTCAACCCATTCTGTTATTGAATCATTGTTCTTCAAGCTAATACCAGTTTTAACAACATGGTCAAAATTTACTTGTTCAGATAAAAACAATTCTTTAAATTCCATGTATGGTTTTTCACTCAATATTTCAATGAAGACATTCATGAACTGTGGGTGACTTAATGCGCTGTTCATGAACACATCGTATAACCCTAAAGATAGGATATCTTTGCAAAGTCTGTTGGCTAACATTGGATATTGATCCTCGTTAAGTTCTATTTATAAATCATCATTGGATATTTGTTTACAAACCACTACCTTGTTCGCCACGAAATTGCTTGACATATACCTTAAAATCTGATGAGGATAATCTTTACCATAATGATAGGCAACTACCTCCAAAATAGAGTCATGTATCAAAGTATATTCACTTCCTGATTTTACAATATAAGTTCCTATCATATGAGATAATGCGTCTGTTATCGTTCTATCTAATGTACCTTGATTTATTCCACAGTCATTATAGATATCGCTCTTCAGTTGTTTTAGAGAAAGATTTTCATTTGATACTTTGTTATTGTTTACTAAGCATAAAGCGAGTGCTGCATATTGAATCGTGTTTATAAGCTGTAGTTTAGCCACCTCTTCTATTAGACACTCGTGTGGTTTGTTGAAAAATCTTGCACCAAGTTCCTGATATTTTATATCTGACGAGAACAATTTACATAAAGATGGAAACATGACTCTTGCAGAGGCAAAGGACATTTTCTCAAACAATTTTATTTCAACATCTGTATATTTGCAATGTTGTGTCAGAATATTTATTTTCTCGCTTTCATTTAATTCGTTATCTACACTTTGTAAGTCAACGACGTTTTCTGTCACAAACGAATTTTGTCTTTTTGCTTCAACATATACTGTTTTTCTACATGTGAACAAAAGATTTGATTCTTCTCCAATAGCTTTGAAAATGCTACTCATATGGCTAATTATACTATTATATATTGTCATGTCAACAGAATAAATTCCTAGCACATCATCTAGTACAAACACTTGTTTTCTGTCGAAATTTCCATACAATAAAATATCTTCCGGTTTACATACGGGTACTACCTCAAAACTGTCGCTTTCGAACTTCAAAGCAATATGGCGAGCAGTGGCGCTTTTTCCAGATGCCGGACCACCAATTAATGTAATGTATGCATTAGAATTCACCATATTCCATGCAGCTTCAAATGCACGAGTTCTGTCATAAAACACGATATCTTCTCTTTTCCATTCTTCAATAAGTCGAAGCTGGCGTTCTGGAAAAAAAAGCAATCGGTCTTTCGAATCAATAATATATATAGTCAATAGAACTGTCGCTATGATATATGTAGTTGCAATATTGTTGAAAGTGTCATTTTTATGGCCATAATGCGTAAGTTTTTATCCACGTCCATATGTCTGTCCTATATTTGGTTTCCTTTCAATAACTTATTATCCCCTTAAGACGAAAGGTTAGGGAACATAATAGTAGGTCAAGTTCGATTTTAGATTTAAAAACTTTTTCTATTCATTCTAGAGTTATGTCCCTTGATATGTTGAAAAATGCCTAATTATCAGGTTTCTGTGGAACAATTTAAGTTCGCCATGAACATTTTTTTTAATTGTTACGAAAGGTCAAGGACCATAAAAGAGAGGTCAAGATCAATATATACTTCTTTTCTGTTCACTCTGGAGTTATGTTCCTTGATATGTTGAAAAATGACAAATTAACAGGTTTCTGTTCAACAATTTAAGTTCCCCATAAGCAAATTATTTGAAATTGATATCCAAGGTCTGGAACCATAATAGACCGGCCAAGTTTTATTTTGGACATTTAACTCTTTTTTTTCTGTTCTGGAGTAGTACACCTAGATTTACTGAAAATACCCTTTTATCACATTTCCACTCAATAACTTAAGTTCCCCTCTTACCAAACCATTTGACATCCATTAACGAATCCTTTTGGCCACAATCACATGGCAATGCGGATGTCAAGGACAAATTTGGTTATTATTCCTTTTATGGTTCCATAGTTGTGTCCGTTAATTGAAAAAGGGGCAAAATTGTGGTTTCTATGTTCTTACTTTAGTATTCCATGACATGTGGGGTGACATGTCTATCTGTGTACTTGTTTCAGTGAGCTAGATTTATAAAACATTTAGTTGGTCTAATACGAAGTGGACATCATCATCATCTCATTCAAAAGAAGCTTGTTTCACTTAATCAACAAAAGTTAAATGTATTTTGTAAAACTTAGTTTAAAAACTCGAGGCCTATATCACTCACCATGGAAGAATGTTGATTTTATTGCCTGCTGTACTATAATTTAAATTTTGATTCCCCATGACTTGATTGAGCATAATAGCCCCAGGCATTCATTGTTAAAAAAATAAATCTTCGTATCACAATGTTGCTCCATACCAAATACAATTACAGAAAAGTAGAGTAATTCCCCTTTTGTCCCAAAATTGTTACAAAATGCTCAAGGCTTAATTATATATTAATATACATGTTTGTGGACATCGTGTGTGAAATGAAAACAAATTAAAACTAATAATAAACTGTTAGACTTGTTACACAGGTGTTGTATATATTATTTTTATAATGATATTGATCAAGTGCTATACAAGTCATTAAAAAATATAGGACTATCCTGGGTGCAGCTATGATACGATCATGGCCACAGCACAGGGCTTCCTTCTGGACAAGTTGTACTGCAATCAAGTTTTATTGGATAACCATCACTAATAGATGAAATCCACTAGAATACTAACTGAAACCCTTGCAATTCACAGAAAAATACTGCATCAAAATTAGATGAAAAAAACCAGTTGTGTATGTATTCCTTTTCATGTCAAAAACGGTAAAAGTTACATAATAACACTGCGCATTTTTATGAAAGGGATTTACCCAAGGAATTCAATAAAAAAAACCTCATAAAAAGATGAATAATAAATGCTCCATATACTAAAGACAGAAAAAACCTTTTTGCCGCATCGGGGCCTCTTGTTCGGAATCGTGTAGCGCTACAATCCGTAAAATCATCCCAACCATTATTCCTGTGAATGATAATTGTGTCAAAATGTCAGATCGAGAAGTCAACTAGAACTGAAGGTATTGCTCGTCTACAGACAAACGACAGACGCATAGCTTAATACGACCGCAAAATTATGCAAGCCAATTATTCGACAGAATAAAACAATAAATAAAACTGTTTGTTTCTATGATGGGAGAGACAGTCCGTGGTCATACGCAAGGTACATGAATTTTTCTCTACCTGCGCACTGTGTATATCACCACCAATGGTACGCGTTCGATTCCGTTTACTTGATACAACTGGCAAATAAAGTTGTAAGTACATATTTTGTACCTTTCGACAGGTCAATGGTTTTCTCTTGGTACTTGGGGTTTCAACCACCCACCAATTAAAAAAATTATCGCCATGAAATAATCTTTAATGTGATCCGAGGCGTTTATGCACAGGTGTTACAATCACCATATGGTGTAGGAACATTGATACATGTGATAGGAATACTTTGGATTCGTTTATTTACTAGTAAATGTACTTTGGACTATTTAAATTTTTTGTACTATGTACTGCGAAGGATAGGCAGTTACTGTTCTACATGTGGCACACGTCGTGTTACTCTTGTTACTTTGGACTACTTTATTTGTTATTACTAAGGATTACTCTATTCTCATATCCGAACATCCGGATATTTGATAATTCATTGGGGTGAGGTCAGCAGGAATCTTCTAGATTTTACCTAGATTTCAATGGAAAATTTGAATTTTATTTTCTTAATTTAAACGAAAAGCTTCATCCGAGCGACAGTAATCTGATCATGAAGATGTATGTCTTCTGCGTGTAATTCATCAATTTGTATCTGGTTAGGGACCGACCATTTAACTTGCAGGGGAGGGATTATGGGGGTTTTTTTTGCGTTCGGAATTTTTTTTCGGACAACACGAGAGTTAGAATGTATATTTTTGTTGTCGCGCAAAGCGCGAAATTTTTTTTCCAGAATTTAGCATTAGGTTATATGACAAAAACTCTGAATCAGATAAAAAAATTTTCCTCCACCAAAATCAGAATATTTTTTCAGGAACATTGGGAATCAGAATATTTTTTTAGAAAAAAACCATAGCCACCCTCCCCCCTGGAAGTTAAATGGTCCGTCCCTTATGAATGATACTGATGTTGAAAGAACATCAGTATTAGGATTTAAGTTTACTAAATGCTTTGATCTGTAAAGATTTGTTTTTCTTATAGTTGTAAAATTGACTGAAGAAATAAGGTTTAATTAGCGTGAGGAAATAGTTGATGTCTGGTACCTCGGAACCAATCAGAATGGATTAATCTTTGAACTACTGACAGCAATCCATATATGAATCAGCGAACACACCCAACGTGTATTTACAATGTGTAGGAATATTTTACTACAGGTCACGAGTCAACCATTCATAAAAAAGTTGTTTGTTGAACTGCTTAATTAACGTTGTATAACATATGCTTTGCGAATTTTAGGGGGGCGCACGCCCCGCACGCCCCCTCTAAATCCGCCTCTGGAATCGGTCCCATTCAACGTATGGGAGCAAATTAAAATTTTCGTTAAGTGAATATTTCAACTTTCTTTTTGCATATCTGGTCATAACTTATTATTCCCTACAATTGTTAAGTAATGGTGATACGAAATAAGTGTTACAATATTCGAAAATTCTTTCTTGTCCGCTATGACACCTTACCTAGACTCTCGCGATGGGCGGAACCTATCCATATATGGATCTCAATGCCAAATATGGAAAACTTTTAATACGATTTCACTATGATTTTACGGCAATCGATCCAAATAAGATCTCCAAAACGAGGCAAATCCACGTGAAATAGCAACTTGTATACAAAATGTCGGACAGAAAGAAGATTTCATGCATTCAAATTTTCAGATGGATATAAAGTCTACCATGGATTGATGCAGCGTTTACTCAACACCTCAAGGTTTACCTAAATATATTTATCTTTCATCCCCGTTAATTTTTCCAACCACTTACAGCGGAATTAGGACAAAAAACCGCCCGGTGTGAATCACCCCGGGCGCTACTCCCATACGTTGAATGGGACCGATTCGTAACCCACGCTGGGAGCAAAAGCGGACTGAGGGTTACGTTATCGTATCTAGGAATATACAGTTCTCCTAGCTGTTACAATTCTCTTTTTAATTACCATTTTTGTTCCTGTAGCTGATTGATTATCTCTTTCAATTTCAAGATGAGTTGAGTTGGAAACTGTTGACATTGATTTACCATTTAAATACCAGGTGTTGCTGTCATCATCATTGAATACCAAAATAACCGATTTCTGCTCGTTGATTTGGTATCTTAATTTATTTGAATGCTGTGATTGGATGTCAAGCATTGTTTGAAGCTCACGAGGATCATTTGAGATAAGGGTTACGTCATCAGTTACCGTTGGTACGCCACAAAAAATTGGCTTTATATGCATCCCTATTTGATTCTCCTCAAAAATGTCCAGTAAAGAGTTAACATATAATTTATAGGCAGAGTGTGACCAAATTCCTCCTTGACGCGCACCCTGTTTTTCTACAATTTTGTGTGATAGCAGCTAGCCCATTCCACTTTATTTTCGATGTTAAATAAATTGTCGAAACATTACATTATATTTAAAAAATAATAACATTTTAACCTTTAATTCACTCAGTAATATGCTTTTCCTCGCCGTAGAGCAAAAATACTTACATCGTTGGAAAGCTGGAGAAAGATTCTATATTTATGAACGATTGACCTGAGTAACCTTGCTAAACGGGGTCAGTGTGTTTTAAATCGGTTATCCAATCAGGACGCTCATTATTCTTGTCCAAGATAAAAATACATCGCTAAAATTAGCATGGTACTCACAGTGACCCGTGACCCATATTAGCAGATCCAACCAGTTTTTTCTAAATAATGTTGATTAAATAAACCCGCCTGATATAAATTGACGAAAACCAAACTAGATATCTGATTTAGTGTCTATAAGGACCAGAGGTGATTTTAATTAAAATATTTAACTTCTGTTGGAAGATAGCGAATAAATTAATATACATTGGAGTCTATGTAGAATCCCGAGGATTGTGCTTGGCTTCACCTCCAAATATTTTCTTCATCTCAAAATTGATAATCATTGATTGGTCAATTGTGTGATCACTGTGTATCATTGACACCGGAAATTGTGTACCAGGCAAGCGGGAGAACAATGACGAATCGCAAACACGAGGTGGGAATTTCATAATTTATTCCTGTTTATACTTGTATTATGTTGTCAAGGAGTTATATGCCAATTTGTAAGAAATTTAGCAATGAATCGCAGCATATATATCCATGCAGAATGTTTTATGCGTCGTTTTAAATTTAAAATAAGTGCATCTGGTACCTGTCAAAACAATCATGAGACGCTTTAAATCGACTCGAGCGTCATTGTTTGGACGCATATCGCGTATTTTACGGAAAAAGTAGCAACTATTGGTCATTATAACTTAGTGTCAATTGCACATTTTGGTAGAAATAGCATATTCTGGTCGATTTTAATCAAAATATGTTCATTGCGTTGTACAGCGAATTGAGAGCTGAAACCATGTGACAGTACGGCGGCTTGCAAATGTTATGTACAGCGAATTGCCATACGAAAATCCTGAAAACGGGATCTTCAATCTGAGATGTTTCTTTTTTTCTCATTCTTTTGTGCATTTTTTGTGCAAAATTTTGATTTTTCATTGATCACATATACATGCACACGCAAGTATGGGAACCCAAGAGTATAGGGGAATAGGGAAGATGAAAATCACATTCTTCATTGAAGTTCATATGGTGACCTCTAGATGTCTATTTTTTATGGGCCTGTCACTTGGGAGATGGGCTGTTGTTTCCTTGACTTTTTCATATATTAACATAATGACACTCCCACTCCGATGAAGGGTGTATAATGCCTCCGTCACTCTAAGTTCTGTAACATTTTTCTTAGACAGCTATACCGTTTAACTTTAAGCGGAGGGGTTATGTTTTTTTCTCGCGAATGGAAAATATTTTTTAACACGGAAAAACTTATTTTGGGGGAGGGGGAATATAGCATCAGTGCTGAAAACTGCAGAAACAAAATATATTTTTTTAAACATATTTTTTTCCTTCATAACCAAGAAACAATTTGTTTAGAAAAAAAACATAGCCCCCTCCTTAAATGGTCTGTGCCTTAGCAAATACATATCGGAGCGTTTTCAAATTTGGCATCATGTTTTGTATTGTTTCAGCTTATACGTGTACTATATGATCAATCTTCAATTTTCTCTGCTCATCAAATTCCTATTTGGCAACTACGTATACCTGTGTATGTTCCGGGGGGCCTTACACGCATATGGCATAGACGTGAATTTTGCATATATTTTTGTTACAGCTCCTTGGTCCTTACTACCAACATTTCTGTTGCTAAGTTTTCCTTTGTGACACGTTTTCATATGGTACTGACTGGGATTACGTGGATTATGTAATCGTAGACTGTGCATTTTAATATCTCTCACTTCTCCATCTATTCTGTCCTAATAGCATTTTTCTCAGAAACTACATTGTACATGGCTGAAGCCTCCGTATATTCTGTAAATTTCTAAAATTGCTGTCAAGTTTAGTCTTGCAATTCATTTTAAAAGTATAGCGTGTTTTGTGTTTTTCAGATGGAACTAGATCAATCTTTTGAGATATCTCCATTGGAGGAAAATCGACATCTTCATCATGTGTGTGGCCACTGCTCTTATTCCACTGCTGATAAAAGTAACTTGTATGTTTGTCCTAAGCAGTATTCATTTTTAAGAAGCCAGTGAGGTTGACATGGATCTATGATTTATTTGGCCTGTACAAGTATTCTACATACATACATGTAGTTATGTTTTATATTGTGCCAAAGATTGTCTATCAGTTGTTAGTGAATGTTTGTTAATTTTATTTATATTTTATTGGTTTTTCCTAAACAAGTAGATAATGCTTTCATAAGTTTTGTTTATTATTTCTTGTTTGTATTTTTATAGCAATCTTTAATAAAAAGTTAATTTGAAACTCTTTATTTATTTTTTGCTTTTGTATCTCCCTTATGCATTGCTTTGTCCTTAGCTGTTTTTATTTCCGTTAACTTTTCGGTCGTGTGACAAAAAGGACACATATTAGAACTATTGAAGATAAAAGTAAGGTGATGTGGTGTGACTGTCATTGAGAAAGCTATCCACAATTAAAGTAAACACCCTGTTGATTTGAAGATCATGTGGCTACCTCTAAATGTTTATTAACTGCGTCGCCACCGCCGAACGTAGGTCTAGGAACCGTTCCACAAGGTGATACCTAGTTTGCGTAATCTGAAACTCCAACAGTTTTCATTCCTCATCATTCAAACTTTGCACATTGATTACACATGTACTGACGATGTGCACCTCCTATTTTGAGCAGATTTCAGTTAATATGTCGGCGACGCGGGTCAAGTAAAGACTTTGGTCTTGTTTTTGATAAGCCAGTCACTTTGGAGATTGGATGCTGTCTCCTTGAAATATACTCCATATCCATTCTTCTTCTTACCTAACGTTGGATCAACAACTAGAAAAAAGCATGTCCATTAAGTTAAACATGTGTGAACGCACTATCCCCCAAATACCTATTGTAACATCCAAAGAAGAGCTACAAACAAAAGAATATTTAAAACTAGTTCATCTCACTAAGTCAAGCTTTGGACAACAATAGCAAGAAGAAAATATAAATAAGAAATAAACAACAAATGTCTTAGAAAAAAATAATTTGTTCATAGATTTAAATTATTTTGATTTGTTTTGTAACTGGATAACGCTAATGTCTCTGCAGCTAACTGGTCGTTACTGTCAGTTATGAAACAGTTACTAGTATGCCTATGAAACATATCTAGCCAAGTGAATGAAAGCTCAGGTAATTTCATTAGATCAGACCTAATCCGAGTCTCTTGTGTTGTAGTATCTTGCTTTCATAGGCACTTGTGAAACTGTCGTATGGGTGCCACACCTTTTGCAGCATCGTCAGGATCTGAAATCGTGGCCACTTTGCGATGTGCTTTCCGCTTGGATCTTGCCTGCAGGTCGAAGATATGATTTCTGGAAAAAACAAAAAAACAAATGCCAAATTAACATGTCTAAAGCTAATTTAAACAATTCGATTATAGGAATTATCACTGTCCAAATTTATAATATAATGTTTTCTAACACTTACATCTAATCTGTACTTGATTTTGTTAATCAATGAATTAAAATAGTAATCTGTATACACTGGAAAATGTGCTTGGAAAAGCAGGGTTTATTTAATATTTCCTATTTATCCTGTTTTTATATATGACTGCAAAAACAATGTGCGGGTCATATTATGGTATGGGCATCATTGTTGAATGAGAACACTAATTACTTTTTTTCTGAGTTTTGTTTTCTAATTTATTTTTTATTTGTATTGTCTTAAATCCAGGTTTTTAATTTAGGAATATTCCATACAATTTCGGTACACGTCACCTGTTCACTTTATTATTTTAGAATGTTTTAAATTATCTGTCAGCTATTTAACTATATCTACCATAGTTTTCCAATCATTTGTGATCAAAATTCTGTCTGCAATTTTCTATTGATATTGTTTTAGATTGTACAATAATATATAAACATGACATTTATGGAGTGTTTTGCCATCTTTCACTTTCCAGTATAATTTACATGTAATAATGACAATGAATTTACTTTAATTTACTTATAAATTGAACATACCATTTCATGATTCAAGAAGGAAGAGAGGCAAAAGACTTAAGTGCATTTGTTATGCTTAATATTGAAATATAAGACTGTTTCAGTCATTATACATTAGTTATTCAAAAAACGATTGTTGTCTTACATTTATTTTTTATCTAAAAAATGTAAATAAGGGGAATTTCTGTGAAGATTTCTTGCTAAAAAGTTGTCTTAATGTTCAAGCAATGTATCAAGACTATGTGCAAGAAAAAATATGGAAATTTAGATTTTATATGATTTTTTCTATTTGATTTGTGAATTTGACATTTTTCTTGATAAAATGTGGAAAAACATTTAAGGTTACAATTATTTTATATTATAGTTTATTTTATCAACTTGAATACATTTACATTTGTAAATAATATTGTCATCAGGATATTTGTGCTTTAATTGATCTGATTTATTAATAACTCTTCATAATTGTCAGTGTTAACATTTATTATTGTGCTTTGACTTAAATGTTGTTTCCATCTGCTGTGGTATCAACCCTAGAATAACATTATATTACAAAATGTGTCATGTCTTCTTTATTTGTTTTTTTCATTCCTTTATATGTTGATCTTTGTATGCCCCTTGTGGGCCCAAAATTGGAAAAAATAAAATTCTTGATTCTTCTCGATTCTTGATTTATAGAAATAGAAATAAGTTTATTAATCAAATCAGGGCCCCCGGAGGGCATATACAAATAACAATTATGATTGATACACAACAACAATACATCAAACTAAATATTCGCGGTGAAATATCAAAAATTGTGGTGCAGTCACATTCGGGCAGGAAAAGAGATATATGCACATAAACGTAACACACTTACTCACATATATATGAGGGGGTGGGGGTGGGGGGGGGGGGGGTGAGAGAAAACATATACATATATCTGGTGATTCATCACCAAACTGCAAGAGACACATTGAGTCGATGCTAAAAGGAATAAAGTCCTACTTGTGTCTAGTACATGTGTTTAAATAGCCACAACTTCATCAATGTAACAGATATCTTGCTCAAATAAATTGCATTTCACTTCAGAAATGATATAGATAACATCTGATTTCAATATATTCTGCTCATCATTCAGCACAAATTTCCGTTACCATCCCTGCATTTAACTATTGAATTAAAATGACAAGCAGGTTGAAAATGTTGCTACTGTATGACGACCCCCAAGTCTGACATAAATTTAACGCGAAAGAAGTGTAGAGTTTTATTGTTACCCTTTATATATAATATAGCATACATGTCAATGTATAAGCCCCTAGCCCTAGGCTGTGGTAAATGGGATAATTCCCTGGTCAGAAATGGCGGGAAAATAGTCTTATAAACAACAGTTCGAAGTCGGTTTCTATTTTCCGGGTTTTATACTGGAGCCTTTTCTCTGGTAAATACATTTTATTCGGTAATTGTTGTCAGATAAATTCAAGAATCGGTTTTCAATCAATATTGGAACAGTCTTTTTCCCCCAAAAAGTTAAATAAAGTACGACGAAATTTTAATAACAACAACCACGGTGAATTGTGGAATTAGCCGTTGTAAACCAATCAATCAATCAATCAATCAATCAATCAATCAATCAATCAATCAATCAATCAATCAATCAATCAATCAATCAATCAATCAATCAATCAATCAATCAATCAATCAATCAATCAATCAATCAATCAATCAATCAATCAATCAATCAATCAATCAATCAATCAATCAATCAATCAATCAATTTTACCGAATGACAAAAAAATCTATCCCGTTACAATACAATACAATAATACAATACAAATATTTTTATTTCCAATGAAGGAGCCCTTTCGTTACAACATTGCTCATCGGTTAAGAATAGAAACGGGACGTTATGAACGTATCCGAAACTCCGAAGGAAATTTAGTTATGCTAGATAGAGGGGAAAGAAAATGCCTTCATTGTACATTAAATGAGGTTGAAGACGAAAGTCATATGTTATTCAAATGCCCAATATATGAAACTGAAAGGGCTACATTACTGATATACATTCAAGATAATTGTATAAAATTTGAACATCTGAGTCCGAACAATAACTTGATTTGGCTTCTTAGTTGTGAAGAAACTCTGTTATCAAATAAACTTGCTGTCTTCCTAAACAAAAGTTTTGAAATACGGAAGAACCATGCATTGCAAATTTAACCTTACTTAAGATGAAATAGTATTCGTGATATGAACAGCATGTTATATCTGCATCATATTATATTTGTAAAATATATATTTTTTTATGTATATCATAATATTAGCTATAAACTGCCATAGTTTGTTCTGCCTATGGGTGTGCCCCCCCTGCAGTGTCGATCATCTATACTTGTTTTTATTCTTTTTATATATGTCATATATGTTACTAATCATCAAAATCATTGTAAGTGTAAAATGCAAATGTCTGTAATTCTGTGCTCTCACGGGCTTCTTGATTGATTTAATAAAACTATTATATTCTACAGTTATAAAAGCGTCTATTAAAATATACATGCAATACAATATACTTCTTCATGTCCAACTATTTTCCTCAGTAGAAGACAGTACGACTGAGTTATCTCGCATGTTTTCAGTGTTTTCTTTTGTCAAGTTTTTATCTTGTATGGATAATGCTACGTCTTATCAGACGGCCTGCTGTGTTGTGATAGATAATGTCGCCATCCTTCACTGATTAAATATTATCAGTTACGCGTATCATCATGACATGTTTGTTAATTAAATCTTCGTGATCATCATGAATAAAACCTTGTATAACTTGTATATAAAGACTACCAAAGAAGACAAAACCAAAGTGTATGCAATGCACATGTCCGGAGAAATGCAACCAAACAAAACCAAAGCTGTATACAATACACATATCCGGATAAATACAACCAAACAAAACCTGTAGAAACAATGAAAAATATGTAATTTCTTTACTTTTATTTGTCATACATGTTTATATTGACATTGTACATATTTGTTGAAGCAATATATCAACATTATAAGGGACCGACCATTTAACTTGAAGGGGGGGGGGGGGGGGGGGGTTATGGTTTTTTGTTTCGTTCAGAATTTTTTTTTCGGACAACACAAGAGTTAGAATATTTATTTTTTGTCGCGTAAAGCGCGAAATTTTTTTCCAGAATTTAACATTAGATTATATGACAAATACTCTGAATCAGATTATTTTTTTTTTCCTTCACCAAAATCAGAATATTTTTTTCAGCAACATTGGGAATCAGAATATTTTTTTAGAAAAAAAACCATAACCCCCCCCCCCCCCTCCCCCCCCTTCAAGTTAAATGGTCGTTCCCTAAAATTTAACTACTAATAAAAATCACTGATGCAGATAATAGTTTGTCTTTTCATGGGAGGACATGACACTTCAATAAAATCAATATTTGATTTTCGTACATCTCTTCCAATAAATGAGATATTATATCTATCGTACAATACATAAATACCTATATACAACAGATACATTATTTATTTCCGGGGAAATATTATCGGCGACAACACAGAATTTGGGTATTTGTTTCTTTTGTACAGAAAATAGCAATATAAGATGAAGAATAATTCGTAGTTATACTTTTGACTACCGATAAATCGGTTCCTGACATGTTACAACAGAATCATTGTCATTTACTCTTTAAAAGGTCTAAAAGTTTATCTCTGTTTTTTAATCTCGCTTTAACGCCTATTTTTTTCAATTCGTCTCTAATCTCGGTTACGGAAAGATCGTCGATTGAACAAGGGACTGGGTCATTTTCAGAATATTTGTCAGATACGAGTGACATATTCTCAGAAATTTTAGCCTTTTTAGCGGCTCTTTGCTTAAAAATTATATCACTCCAATACTCGTTCGTACTTTTGGTGTAGTTTCGCTTATCACGCTCGCAGTTCTCTGATGTCAAATGTTCTATCCTTTTTCGAACTTGCAAGGCATCGACCGTTGCGTCCCATTTGTTTGTTTTTGAATGATGAATTTTTTTTTATATCATCATTGATCTTTTCTACGCCCTGCCCACTGAAACGTAAAAGTTTTCCATACTTTTTAGTGAAAAACGGAACATGGTATACAAGACAATGCATATAAGGAGTAACGCTATCAAAACCTTTTCTCCCCAATGATCCTAAAGCAAGAAAGTCATTTACCCACCCTTTACATTTTTCAATGATATTACCAAGGACAGTTCCTGCAAAACTATATGTGAGAATATCCAGTCTTGTCGGTGAAATATACAAAGCCGGTGCTAAAGTCGTTTTTGTTGCAGAAATATGCCAAAGGGGTAATTTCACCAAGGCATCAGGATTGACATTTCAAACTTATAGCAAAAATAAGAACTCTATCAACAGGACATTACAGAAACTCTTTGGTGACGATTTTGTGAAATTTAAGGACATAAGCTTTCCTGGTGATTTTGATAAAGATTTGGTGCACTGGAGCACTCTTCACCTTCCGGAATGAAGAAGTACTTTTTTCGTATTAGGAGGATTTTTCTAGGATTCAAATGTACTTCTTAGTGGAACATTTTATATCTGTGGTTATCAAATACTGAGATTAATATTACAGTTAATATTCTTCCAATGTCAATAGTACTAGCATTGTATTTGAATGATAATAAATTAAATCCATTATCTTGTATTTTAGATTTTCATTTTTTATTTTCTGTGTGTATGCAGGAAACATTTATTATTCATTTTACCTGGGACGAATATTTATTTATCCTGCAATCAGTACATTTGCTGTACAAATATGCTATACGAATAATGTTTTGCTTTATTCGTACTAGACGAATAAACTTTTCGTACTATACGAATGAATTTTTCAGCCTACGAATAAACTTTCCTGGTACCCTGTAGCTATGTACTGCGGAGGGCGCAGACAAGTATGAAACTGGTAACGCGGACCACGAAGAAGACACCCTTGACAACATTCATGAAAGGCGAGGAATGACGCTTGTTTCTGTCCTTTTTGTCTAAATCTGACAAGTTTTCCGACTTTTTTGACATTGCAGGATAAACACAATATACGTACATTGTCGTTAAATATAAAATTCATTTGTACTCGCTGCGAAACAGGCATGAAAAGCTCGCCAAAGGCTCGCTATTCTGCCTGTTTCTAAGGCTCGTACAAATAAATTTTATATTTACCGACAATGTACGTATATTGTATATATACACTTCCTTGATATCACACAACATATAACGCCAAAATAAAATATGTGTCTGTTTAGGGATACAATGTCATAAAAATATAGGTAGGAAAAATCATTTGATTAATTTTTTTACATAGACCACTGTCGTCAAAGAGCTCCGGTCGGAATTGTTCTGTCATTTTCCGGTACAAGTCAATTAGGCATTTTTGACATACAGGCGACGACAAAAAGTAAGTATTATGATCATATAGTATTATTATATCTTGAATCCAGAAGATGTCGTTATCAGTCGATTATTTTTGTTTGTTTTTACCTATATGTTTCTGTAGTTAGCTTAATAGATTACTCAGATATAGATAAAATGATGGACATAAACAATGAAAAATGCTAATAATGAGATTGAAATCATCAAATAAAGCTATAAAAAGTAGTCTATATGTGTAATTAAAGTACACAAACCCTTTGTAATGCTTATATACATGATAGTTTGCACTGGCGTGCCACCATGAATAGATTTAGACTTACTACAGTAAAAAACACAATGCTTATTTACGTACATTCGTTCCGGCTCTGTCAGCCACTACTTTCCGGTTGGGTCCCAAAAATTGTTTTTCAGTAGAACCGGTTTCGTCTATATAAAAAATTGAAAGAATAGCGAAAACAGCTCAATATCACAATTATGTTTCCTTTTTGTAATTTATTTAAGGTTCATTATAACACTTGTCAAGGGTATGTTCGACTTGCAAATTGATAAAAAAAAAAAATAAAAAAAATTGTCTTCAATGAATAAAAGTTGTGAAAAAAACAACAGCACATAGTCAAAATATTTTACATGTGAATGTTTTGTATAACATTAAAAGAAAGAAATACAAAACGGTTTGTGCAGAATTGGCATTCGCCAAGTCACCTTCGACAGAATGGTCATGATTTTGTATTGAACTTATAATTCGTTTTCTTTATTTGCTATGCAGTTGGATTATTGCAATATTCAAAGAGTGTTTGAACAAAAGTAGGAACTCTCACTGTTTATATAGATATCAAGTAACTCTTATTGTTTTAGATTAATTTTTGTTTTCAAATAATATATTGAAGGACAATAAGAAATTTTTATTAAAAAATTAATAGAAATAAAATAAAAATAGGGAACCGCATCGGTAGCGTAATGGCTTACGTGCTCGCCTCGAGTGCGATATATTGTGGGTACGAACTGCAGTCTTGTCAAACAAAAGAATATAAAATTGGTATTTGTTGCTTCTCCGCTAAGAACGCAGCATTAAGGAGAAAGAGCAAAGACTGGTTGGCTCGGAATCAGAATAATGTGTCCGAGTGGAGCGACATATCTACCCAATGACTGTTGTTAGCTCACCTTGCCGAAGGCAATGTGAGCTTTTACCATCACTTGGCGCCCGTCGTCCGTCGTCTTTCGTTCGTCGTCTGTCGTCCATTAAATATTCACATTTTAATCTTCTCATCTGAAACGCCTCAACCAAATAAAGTGAAACTTAGTAGGAAGCATCTATGGAAGGTCCTCTGTAACGATTACTCATTTCGTCCAGATCCGTTAACAAATATGGTCGCCACAAGCGATTCTTGTTTCTGATTGGCAGATTTAAAAATAATAACCTCTCCAATATAACTTCTTAGCCAAATTAACCGAAACTTGGTATGAAGCAACTATGGAAGGTATTCTATAAAGATTGCTCATTTCATCCCGATCCGTTAACAAACATGGTCTCCACAGACAATTCGTGTTTCTAATTGGCCGATTTTATAAAATCTTCTCCTCTCAAACTGCTTAGCCAAATGAACCGAAACTTGGTAAGAAGCAACTATGGAAGGTCTTCTATAAAGATTGCACATTTCATCCTGATCCGTTTACAAACATGTTCGCCACAGAAAATTCTTGTTTCTGATTGGCCGATTTCTAATAATCTTCTTCTCTGAAACTGCTTAGCCAAATGAGCCGAACTTTGGTGGAAAGCACCTATAGAAGGTTCCGTCTGTATTAAGTTTCCTCAAAGCAGAATGAGAGGTGAACGACATAGGCTCAGTGATTTTCAGTGAGCAAAGCACGAACATTTGTCGTATTACAACTTGTAACGAACGTTGCATTAATCGAGTACACCTAACATTTTCTTTGTATACAAACTGCCAAAATCGTCCGTGCGGAAAGGAATTCAATACTACAGCCTTTGTTAATTTGCTTATCTGTAATGTTAATGTAAACATTATACTGTGAAGAAACTTAAATATCGTATCCATGAAGTTATTTCCACAGAGTGACTTACTTCGTTATCAACGAGTAAAAAATTAAACCATTGCGTTATAAAAAGAATCTCCCACTACTCAATTGATGCGCCTGGACAGCTACTTAAAGTGAGTGTAGCGTATTGAGCACCAACCGTGATGTCAGTGCCACAAAAAGCATAAAAAAAAATCAAGTGTTCGCGACAGTAGCAATTTAACATAGAAATAACGATTTTTTTATTGTACAAAGTAGCTGAAATTAGCAACCATGGCGAATATTCATACTATGGATCAGTATTTATCGCCTTTAAGATATTTCCTAATCATAACTATTGTTAAATTGCAATATAATGCTCAATAACAATAAGATCAGTGGTATTTACATACTGACAAACCCGGTTATTTATAAATGACCCAACCGGTTTGTATACATGTTTACATTTTGACCAAGCCGGATTTCAAAAACATCAGTTGACATCATGTTTTAGGGTATAACTAGTTACTAATTTACTTTTCATCAACAAAATAGTATTTTTAAGTAAAATCAATCATTCGTCAATATTATTTTCTTTTTGGGCAACATTTAATTCATTTGTAAATGCAAGATATAGCGATATTTCAGTTGATTGTAATGATTTTGAAGCCGGATTCCTAATAACTTATAGAAAAATCTAATTTTACACTGCAAAAATAAATGCTATTTGGACAAAAAATGAAATTAATAATAATAACAATCATAAAGCATCATAATTCAAAACATTATATACACAGTATATTTATAAATACTTACGATAATTATCGTGTCTGCTTTAAGAATACCGCTTTAAAATATCCCGGATGTTGACCAAACATTTTCGATCGGAGCTCTTTGACGACAGTATAGTATGTATTGGAGAAAAATGCTCACTTTAACGGTCCTGGTCTAAAAATTGAAATGAAATGAACTAGGATATGCATTTTTGACACAAAAAAATATGGTAGGTGACTGGTTCCAGGTCCGTTCGCCCTAATTCCCGTTCGCCCTATTACCTGTTCGCCCTAATACACGTTCGCCCTGATAATTATATATATGCAGAATATAAAAAAATTCTAACATATATTTATGTTCATTCTTCTCTGAATAACACTATATTAAGGGTATGAAGAATGAACATAAATATATGTTAGAATTTTTTTTTCAGGCATCACACGTCATTTTAAAATACTCATTTGATTAACAATAATCATTTTAATTCATAAATATATTTCACACCCTTCACACGAAATAGCAGGAGATCAAAGAACACAAGCTGTGAGGTATATAATTCTTTTGTGTTTGCAGTTTGTTTCAACTGCAACGAAGGGGTTCGGGCGCTTGGGGAATCTAGCATATAAAGGAATGAAAACACATGTAAATTCGAAAGCCTGTTTTCTTCAACTTTGCAAAACACAAGAAAGAGAGTACATGACAGATGGATACGATATAATTACGGAAATATCAACAACTTATAACAGTGAACACAGTGAGGTAGCTCAAGCATTCTGACCATGCAAACACCAGAATACAACATCCCGCCCCTCTAAAAAACAAATCTTATTTGTTTTCGATGGTCTGAATGTCTGAACCACCTAATAAAAAAAAACATTAAAATATTTTACAATCATGAAAAATAATACTTATAGATCTACATACAAAACCAATAGGTTTTCTCATTTCTGAAATACCTAAAAATATCATGACAGCAACTCCCAAATTTCAAGTATAACTTAACCAGCGGAGTCCTTTTGCTCCTAAATTATATGTAAAGGCTGTCATTAACAATAAGTCAAATATTGTAAAGCCGCTTACGTAATGGTTGTTTCTGGCGTTTTTAATACTTTTAGAAATTGCATGTGTCATTTCAAAGCAAACTTAGTGTCTTATCGTACAATACATGAAACCAATAGTAATGTCAATAAAAATGTTATCAAAGCAAAGATGAACGAAATTGGTAAAATATGTACCAAAGAAATGTGAATTGTACATGAACATTTTTCCTCCTGTTCAACTTGACTAAAATGAAAATATATAAGTTCATTAACAAATTTAATCTATATGAACCAGCAATACCAAAGTTAAAATGTCAGGTAATCTTTGGTGGCGGTTTAAGAATCACCTGCTTCTGAGTTTGTCTATTTAAATCATGAAAGGGAATCCAAATTGCATTTTGAGCAGGTTCCCCCTTAAATTGTACAAAGTATTCTATTGCATTTTGTCCTTGTCGTTGTCCTAATATTCGTCTGATCTTGTAGAATTTGGATGTGTCACTTGTTTCAGAAATACTTTCACTGTAGTCACGAAATCGTACTGGTTCGTTACATTTCCGAGTAGATCGACGTCGAGTGATGTCGTTTTGTGGTTCGGTTACATCCACGATGCTCCGTATTTGGAGGTACAATTGCATCCGATTGCTCAGTGGTATCGGTTTTGTGTTGTTCATTGTCACTTTCTGATAATTCTTGTTCACTGTCTGTCTGTGTACGTGTTCTCAATTTTGGTACAAACTAATCAATCGGGTCAAGTTCCCGTACATATGCTACTTTGAGTCTATCTTTGTGAACTGGTTTAAAAACTTTTCCAGTGTGAGGGTCTCTGACTGTCACCATGTGGTTTAACAGCAACTTATAAACAACAAAAGGGCCGGAATATTTTGGTTTAAACTTTTTACCGGGCCCTATTGGTTCTTTCAATAAATAGACAAAATCACCAATTGTAAGACACAAAGGATTGACTTTTTTATTATATCTCTCCTTCATTTGTTCTTCTGATTTTTGAGGATTTATCACAATGTCATCTCTAATCAATTCGATTTTGTTCATGTGATCTTTTATATATTCATGATAGTCTTCATGCAATGAATCAAAATTGATCTGGTGTGCAGAAAACGACAGGGGAAATGCCGGTCGAAATCCGTATAGTACTTCATAAGGAGAGTACTTGATGGACGAATTAACGGAACTATTAATGGCAAAGGTAATGGCTGGTAATATATCATCCCATTGTTTACCCTGAGAAATGTATGGCGTTATCCTCTCATTAAGAGTCCTATGAGTCCGTTCGCACGCACCCAAACAATGGTGGACGAAACTTGGTGTAAAGTTTTGGTGAATATTGAGCATTTCGCAAAATTTGTTTGTACATTGGGATATAAATTCACTTCCGCGATCACTAATAAAAGTATTACATAATCCAAATTGTGTAATTAGTTGAAAAATTGCGGATGAAACTGTCATGCTATCAGATGCTTTCAGAGGAATTGTAAAAAGAAATTTGCTGAACATATCGACAGCCGTGAAAATGTACGTGTGGCCCTTATTGGTAATTGGAAGCGGACCAACCAAATCGATCTGCCACACTTGGAAAGGTTTAGTTGGTGTCGGATACGAAATGATACCAGATCTTGTATGGGCTTTGGTCATTTTTCTAGCCTGGCATGCATGGCAATATTTCACAGAATTGGAGACTGTAGATGGTAATTTTGAAAAATAGAAATGTTCACTAATTACATCTATGTGCGGCTAATGGAGACTCGTGGTATATTTTCAAAATTTCTTTTATCATCACTTTCGGTAAGACTAATTGATAACTTCGATGACTTTGAGTTCTTTTAGATTTAGCAACCCTCGAATGAAACAACAGACCATCAATGAGTAGATAATCTGCAGATATAATTATAAGTCTTCTTTCTTTTTTCTGCAATAATTGTGTCCCATTTCAAATTGGAATCTTTGTTCGACAACAGACCTGATTCTGTACTTCCGAAATCGATTAAATTCTCTGTATACTGATAATTTGTGGAACTACAATAAGCTTCAAACTCGTAAACCTCGTTCTGTGACAAATTGGAACCACAGTTGGCTCCAGAACTAACCATTGGTGGCCATGCTGATTGTGGAAAACTTGCATTAACTATAACATTATCTTCCGAATCGCCTAAATAACCATTTTCTTGGTCCGATTCATATGTCACAGTGCATATTTTATGTGTTTCGCCTCCTAACATTTCTTGTAATGGAACATCTCCTGGTAAGTTTATATTGCGAACGTGTTCCTCTATATACGGGAAATACGGGTCACATTCACCCGGGCTCGTAAAACCTACTTCAGTATTTTCAATGTTACATCGTGATAAAGCGTCCGCTACTTGAACTTGAGATGCTGGCTTGTATTGTATGTCGAAATTGAATTGTTGCAACAAGGCAAGCCAACGTTCATAAATAGCACCACGAAATTGCTTCTGAAACAGCGGTCTGAGTGCCTGGTGATCGCACTCTACTATGCAATGATTTCCCCGTAAATACGACGAGCAGTCCATGACACTTGTCACTAGACCTAGTAATTCCAACTTTGTTGGTTCGTAGGAACTTTGCCAACGATTCAGTGACTTTGAACCAAATCTTATCACACGTATATGTTCAGCTTTGCTGTTCACATCTGGATGTTTCTGGAATAACATATACCCAATACCTTTTGATGATGTGTCAACTGACAAGTAAAATGGAAGATCAAAACGCGGAAAAGCAAGCACTTCAGAATTAATTAAGAGTTGTTTCAATCTAATAAAGACAGTTTCCTGTTGATTTGACCATACAAAATTTGCACCTTTCTTTAAGAGTCTATTTAGAGGTTCAGTCTCTGCACTAAAATTCGGAATGAACTTTCGAAACCAGTTTAGTAAACCTAAAACACGTCTGAGCTGTTGAACAGTCTTTGGAGATGAATAGTCCTTTATTGCTGATATTCGCTCTGGGGGCGGTTTTATGCGGTTTTTAGAAATGTGATGCCCTAGATAAATGCATGATTCCTGTGCAAAAGCACACTTTTTCGGGTTCAATTTCAATCCGGCAGATCGTAAACGAGCAAAGACTTCCTGTAAATCAGCTATGTGTTCACTAAATGTTTCTGAAAAGATCAGGACATCATCAAGGTAACATAAACATGATTGAAATGTCAATCCTCTGAGTACTTTGTCCATAAGTAATTGAAAAGATGACGGTGAAGATGAAAGTCCCATTGGCATGCGTAAAAATTTGAAGGAACCATAACATGTATTGAAGGCTGTGTATTTTGTGCTTTCACTGTCGATATTCATTTGGAAAAACCCAGAAGATAAATCTATGGATGTTATGTAGTTTGGTATCCGCTGAGTCAATGACTCGGTTAATTCCTGAAGATCGGGAATGGCATAGGTGAAATGTTTTACTTGAGAATTCAAGTAACGGAAATCAACACAAAACCTATATTGGCTTAAATTTGCTTCTCTATTGATTTCTTGATGTTCAGATGTGTTTTTCGATCGTTTAGTTATCAAGACAATCGGACTTGTAATTGGTGCACCTTCGTTAGGATCAAGAGGTTGGTCGAGGAGTTCGTCAAGCTGATGACGAAGAATTTCGTGTTTTTGCGGAGGCAACCTATACGGTCTCTGATGTTTTGGCTTGAAATCTGGTTTCAAAACAAGATGATGCTAAAAATGAACTATAAACGACATATTCAATGTACATTTTAGCTATTTTATATACCTCCACAGTCTTCCACCAACACCAAATTGAGCAGTTGTTTTGAGTATAGAGGGTTAATGATTGTATCAAAATATTTTGTTGGTGGAGAATTGTGGAGGTTGATAAATATTAATTTATTTATAACCTCAACCAGACCCTTAAAATCAATATTTTCACTCTTCTGATTGTATATATGATACCATTATGTATATATATACACAATCTCTGTACATTTTATGATTCATTTCAAGTAATAGAACTACTGTGGACGCTGGCTTACTTAACCACTAAGAAATGAAATTCATCAGTAAATAGCTTGTTTCTGTAAATAATTGTATCTATTTTAAATACAGTTTGTGTACATTGAAACCAGGAGAAAAACTCAGTGCATGCAGTCCGGGGTCAATGCGAGTAAAAGGAACTGGGGACTATATGGCCCCATATTTAATGAATCATTATCTTAATAGAAAATACTTCATTAAAATTTGATGTGTTTTATTTTATAGACATCATACTTTTGATGTTAAAACTTGTTTCTAACAAAATCGATACGTATTTGACGCCATTGTGACGTCATGAGCGTTATTTGTTTTCTGTATTTCGTGGAATTTTGTCCGCGATATTTCGACGGTTTTCGAAGAAATTAAGCACCTCCGTAGTCGTGCACCAGAAAATATTTTACCAGATTATTAAAATAGATAAAAAACAAATACTGTTAAAGTATTTTTTTGGTGCACGAGGTGTTAAATTTCTTGAAAAACGACGGGAAAATGTTCAAATATTACAAGCGCGATGACGTTTTGATGTTTGAGAAGCAATCTTTACCGTAAAAAACGATGATATGTCGGCACGTAACAGTTATATAACATAACAATAAAATAGACACCACTTCACCCAAAATAGTTTTCTTTTCATAAGCCCCCAATTATTGATTATATATTTTCTGCCGTTATACTGAAATAGTTATTACTACCGGGATACTGAGGTAGGCTTAATGGTCTATCGATGCTACTTCTAAATGAAGTAAAATAGTTTGATCCAAAAGGAGTAGATATTTTTTGGGCACAATCCAACATATCCTTGAGAAGAGTTTGCAGATACCAAAGGGGCAATCAGAATTCGTATATGTGTTCTGTCATGTGCATAAGTTATTGTTTGCATGATTGACAGACAATATTCATCATATTGTTTTCTAGCTTCTGAATTGTCGATCGAGAAAAAAATAAAATATTCTAGACAGGCAGCATATAGCCAGTCAATGGGGTTTGCAATTAATATTTCGCATGCACAATAGCGACCCAACACCACAATGTGTGGAAAATAGAAATATTCTTCTATGGCTTAAATGCGTATTAACTGCATTACATGTAAACTGTATGATTCTGTTTGATAAAGTCCTTTAACTAGAACTGAAAAAAAAACAAGGGTGAAAGCATTTCAATGTATATTTTAAATGAGGTTGAAACATGTCACCATTTGATATCAATTCGGTTGTATTTCATTTTGACGCTTTTAATTACGGAAGACGATCACAACCATATCTTTTTTTAACAATTGCAACTCATCTGTTTTTTTCCATAAATTATTATATTATATTAAATACTTGTTTTATAGACGTGCTCCAAAAGTTTCCTTCTTCACAAATCAATTTGTATGGTTTATCTGCTGAAATATCTAAACACCAATGTTACCGTAGCATTTTACATGTGTAGACCCTCGCTACTGCTTTTTGGATAATAACAATAGAAGCAGAGCCGTCTTAACAGCATCATGGGCCCCCGGGAAAAGCAGTGCACTGGGGCCCATATCTACACAACCACTCAAAGGAATAAAACTATAATAAAATGAAAAAATATATATCACACTGTCGGAACAGTTCCAACATTCAATAGAAATATTGTAGAAATATTATCATTTAGTGTCCGTCGTCTGTTATCCATATTTCATATTAATATTTAATCTTTTTCTTATGGACCGACCATTTAACTCTGAATCAGATTATTTTGTTTTCCCTCCACCAAAATCAGAATATTTTTTTCAGCAGCACTGGGAATCAAAACATTTTTTTTAGAAAAAAAACATAACTCCCCCCTTCAAGTTAAATGGTCGTTCCCTTAGAAACTGCAAAACCGAATGCTTTAACTATTTTACGTGATTAAGTTTTGGGACTATTTTGTAGCGCGTGCATATATCGTACATGTTTATCAGGGGCGGATCCAGGATTTCAAGTTAGGGGGAGGGGGCGTACTTAAAAACATTGCGCCGAGCGGAGGGAGGCGCGAACATTTTTGGGGTATTTCGTGTGAAAAATCACGATTTTACGCCAAAAAAATCATATTTTTTCCAATTTTATGCAAAACGCACATGCATCAACGCTTACCTCACCATAACCAGACCCAAAGGGTCTAAGGTATTCATGACCATCACATTGCGTCTAACGTGGTCTGTAAATCTTTAACATTAACATTGGAGGGATGTAGGAGAGGTGTGTATTCAGGGTCGTCTTAACGCATGGGCACTCGGGGCAGAACTTTGCCCGGGGGACCACGAGCATTGGGGCCCCATGCCTATCTATGTATGTTGTGTACTGTATGTTTTTCTAAGGTTTAAACACTGACTTTGCTGGAAATACCAATACAATATATATATGTTTAATTTTATATACATTAACAGTTTTATTCCTGTGAGTGATTGTGTAGGTATGGATCCTAGTGCACTGCTTTTCCCGGGGGCCCGTGACGCTGTTAAGACGGCTCTGCTTCTATTGTTATTATCCAAATAGCAGTAGAGAGGGTCTACACATGTAAAATGCTACGGTAACGTTGTTGTTTAGATATTTCAGCAGATAAACAATACAAATTGATTTGTGAAGAAGGAAGCTTTTGAAGCACATCTATAAAACATGTATTTAATATAATATAATAATTTATGGGAAAAAACATGTATTTAAGGAAAATTTTTACTACACTGATTATTAAATGAAAATGAAAACGACGATTGTATTACATGACGTTTACTGTGACGTAACTTATCCGGAATATTTACACGTCCGCAATCGATATTACAAAAACCCTACGTCCTTTAAGTGTTTTAAAATAATCGTTTTTCAGCATGTGTTTATTAAATTTAAAAAAATGCAATAGCACAACGGCATCCCGAAGACTGATCTTGGAAAAATTTTAACAGTCAACAGACTTTATCATTAAATACAATATTTCCATATGACAAAGAATACAGGGATTGAACGTAGCAAGAAAAATCCCATAGAACTTGAAGAATAGGATATCCCCAATCCGCCGGTTCCTTCATTACTTGTATCAGCCGGAAGCCAGCGACACAGGAGAGTTCACTTGACGTTTTTTGTCACGTGATTTTCGACGTAAATATTGACGTGATGGATGTCAGAAGACGGCCTCAGGAATTTGTTGCTTTGTAGCTTCAATTATGGTTATTTGTAATATTTTGTTGAAAGGATCATTTCTAAGGACATTCGGGAACGTAAATGTTTAAATTTGCATCGGTATTCTTACTTTCATACAAGTAATGACTCTCATAAAATGGACCTTCAAGATTTCTCAACCCTGTTCGACAACAGAAAACATCTTTTGTTTAATTTATTATTGAATATGCTGGTAAATTTCTTACTTTTAATACACAATTTATTATCGTGGGTGACATATATCCAGAAAGTTGCAAGATTTATCACCGGGGATACGATTGTGTCAGTTATAATCAGCACCCGTCAAGATGAAAATTGCGACGAAGCGGCGTAAATGAAGTGATTTTCGGGTACTCTCGGGATTTTCCTTTCCAGTTGACTAACATTACTGTAGTTTTAAGAACTCGAACATATATTTGTCAAGGCCGAAATGTAAATAAATCTTTTAAAAAATATGGAAAGAATGTACAGACTGTGTAAAGAAAGTTTGTGGATAAGGTCAGAATTAAGTGAAAATTGCTTCCATAGTGTTGTCAAAATCATATTAATAAATTATGCTAAAAAAACAAAACTTATTCATGCCTAGACTGGTGGGAAAGCACAAAATGGATAAGTTGGAAAGAATTTGCTCAGACTGGGCGAGAAAAAGTTTGTGATAAAATAAAAATTAACAATCTTCAGTGAAAATTAGTCAAAATCATATTAATAAATTTTGCTTAAAAAAAAAAAAACCTTTTTCAAACAAAAAATTAAAAAAAAAATTGCTTCCATAGTGTTGTTGTCAAAATCATATTAATAAATTTAGTTTAACAAAAAAAACTTTATTAATGCCTGGTGGGAAAGTACAAAATGGATGAGTTGGAAAGAATTTGCTCAGACTGGGCCAGAAAAAGTTTGTGATAAAGTAATAATTAACAAACTTGAGTGAAAATTTTAAATAATTTACTTTAAAGAAGCCAAAACCATATATCATTTCAGCTGCAAATTACCAAATTTCAGTTATTATATCTCTGATTTCACCTATTTCTGTTCACAGCATCTTGTGACTGATATATATGCAAGTTTGGTTAAATATTGAATCCTATGTTTTCTTCAATCTGCTTTCCAAATTTGAAGAAAAATCCCATAACATTGCAGATCCATATAATTTCAGTTATTTCTATTGACACAGCACCTTGCATTGTAAGAGACCTCAAAGGCAACTTTTTTGTAAGATTAGATAAATTTTGAATCATAACTCTTCTTTGCAAAGTTACTTTGGTTTTTTTCAGTGGTTATCATGATATCCCATGGGCCTTCCAAACACTCTTAAAATTAGAAAAAAAATTCTACAGCAGACATCATGAGCTGGTTGACAGCACCCAGATGACAAATGATCTGAGGCTGTTTTAGATCCTTTGCCCTTCTCCGGATTAGAGTCCTACCAAACTTGATGATGGACACACATAGATGTATTGCAATAGGCAGGAATTGCTTACCCTTCCGGATCACCCGAGTTCACTTTAGATTATTCGGGAGTTTGTGTTGTTCATGTGCATTTGTGATTTTTTGTGTTATATCGGTTGGTTGTTGTTGGTTTGTTTCTGTGCTTCCCTGGTTTATATTTTGTCCTCGGCTATTGTTTTTTTATAACCCCTCTCGGGCAATGGCAATCTCGTAGAAAAAATCAAATTGCCCGAGAGCGCTTATTTGTGAGAAATAGTTATCCGAGTCCCTGTGGATGGATGCACAGATAGGAGGTTGTAATACTTTACAACTTCATAGGTGAGGGGATACTAAAATATCATTATATTAACATCTAGTCAGCATATGAAAACAATCCTGTGGTAATTTGATTATTTAATTGTTTTGATGAGCGATGATTTTCCAAAAATAGTGAATGGCAACTTCCTAAAACATCTGCATCATTTCTGTATATCAGATGACCAAGGTTTTTC
Source organism: Bathymodiolus brooksi (assembly GCA_963680875.1). Classification (NCBI taxonomy): domain Eukaryota; kingdom Metazoa; phylum Mollusca; class Bivalvia; order Mytilida; family Modiolidae; genus Bathymodiolus; species Bathymodiolus brooksi. The sequence goes on from OY804590.1 coordinate 28,111,277, forward strand.
TTTTTTGGTACATAACACAATAAAGCTCTGCCAAGAAGAAGATTTTAACATATTAAATATCAATTGAGTGAAGTGTAACAATTTGGACATATCTTTGTCACTGTCATATTGTCAATAACAATGTTGAGGTCATTTTTATGTAAGAGAAGTTTATATCTGTCATAAACTTCAGGTAAAAGTAAAGAACTCTCTTCTTCAAAAGCTTTGACAACAAACTGCAATATCATCTGAAAAGTATAGATGTCAACATTCTGGCCTGTAACTTTATGTTTTTCAATAAACAACTGTTTACTTAAACAATCCTGCAAGTATGAAGAGGTTTGAGCCAATTTCTCCTCTGTTGCATCAGATCTAGAGAAAAAGTTAAAAGAATTATAACAATAGGGACAACATCTAAATCGATCATTCTCTATATTTTTATTAAAACTGAAATACTTCAAAAACAAGTCTCTCTTTTCCTCGCCTACAGTTTTAAAAACCATATGATGTCATTACTGCGACAATTTTTCTCACAAACAATGCACTGAACTCTGAATTGTTAATAAATTTGTTGTAATGAGAATGACAAAGTGAGGAAGAAAATGTATCATCATACTGTGAAAACTTCTCTGAAATTAAAACATTAAGGGACCAACCATTTAACTTGCAGGTGGGAGGGGGGGGGGGGGGGGGGGGGGTTATGGTTTTTTGCTTCATTCAGAAAAAATTTCCCGGACAACATGAGAGTTATAATATTTTTTTTTTTTGTCGCACAAAGCGCATTTTTTTTCTCTCCAAAATTTAACCTTAGGTTATATGACAAAAACTCTGAAACAGATTTTTTTTTCCCTCCACCAAAATCAGAATATTTTTTTCAGTAACAATGGGAATCAGAATATTTGTTTAGAAAAAAACCATAACCCCCACCTGGAAGTTAAATGGTCAGTTCCTAATTTCTTGCTGAAAAGATAAACAGTCAATTTCAGTTCTATGATTAGATTGGTTTGAGCAAAGGCTGAAATTGGATTAAAAAAAACATTTGTTATCTTCATTATCTGTGCATGCTCTCTTTGCATCTGATGCCTCATCAGGTTCACCTGCTTTAAATTTCAAAAATGAAGTTTAATGCACTTTCACATCTCCTACAAATACATGTAACAATCAGTATCAGTAATCTTATAATATTGCCTGTAAACATAATCTGAAAAAAAATGTACATATCTGTTTGAAGGATCAAATTTACCAATACCACATTTGGGCACACTGCATGGACCTGGATGGACCTTTGTACAGTTGGATTTTGACATAAATGTTTATAAATGTAAATGTTGCAAACTGAGAACAAATATAAAGAAAAGAGCTAGGGATCAAATAATATTCTTGCACATTAATATAAACCAATGAAGGAATCTGTAAATTAAATAATGAAATGTACACACACAGATATGGAATGGTTTACACCTGGAAAATGCTGCAAGAAGTGTGACACTAAGCCATTTTCAGGCTTTGAGCTGCAACATTTTTATGAATCTGTTTTTCCTTTAATTAGGGAATCAATAAGTGAAGCCATCAAGCGTAAACTTTCAAATAGAGACTAAAAATGGAAAACATGATTATGAGGGGTCACGTTGGAAATCTCACATGACGACATGGATGTGTGGTTCAAATGATGTTTATATCTTGGAATTTTTCCACGATGTAAGTCAACATTCACATCTAAAATACTGGAATTGAAACGAATGCAATATTAAAATACATGAGAACAATCTACAGATGTCATGCTTGCAGATATAAGCCTGAAACAAATAGAAATATCGCTATTTTCCTTCGAAAATATACTGAAATGGTGTCTGCCTTTTGAGGTCAAAATATAGTTTTTCGCTAAGCATGCTGGGATTTGATGTTTTGTATGGGATTCCTTACTAATTTTAGAGTTTATTTTGACCATCTTTGATGTGATTGGCTAAGGGGGATGTGATTGTGTCAGTTAAATATAGAGAGGTTTTTTCCCCGCCATATTTTTAGGCGACGAGATGCTTGAAATAGGTCACTGGAAAAATACCGATTTTCACCCTTTTTCTACACGGAAAAGCTGTCATAAACGATCAGTCATTAGCCTGTGAGAATAAACTTGTGATAAATATAAAAAAAACACGAATTACGGTTATTTCAACGTTTCCCAACAGGTTTTTCTGAGGTACCGTATCGCGAATGATTTTGTTTACGTAGTTATGAAGCGCCACCTGTGCGTTGAATCGAGGTTGTCTGTCCTTAGCGCGGCAATATTGACATCCAATGGATTGATTGATCGATTCAGTCTATGGCTTCCTAGTTTTTCTAAGGTTTAAACACTGACTTTGCTGGAAATACCAATACAATATATATATGTTTAATTTTATATACATTAACAGTTTTATTCCTGTGAGTGATTGTGTAGGTATGGATCCTAGTGCACTGCTTTTCCCGGGGGCCGTTACGCTGTTAAGACGGCCCTGCTTCTATTGTTATTATCCAAATAGCAGTAGAGAGGGTCTACACATGTAAAATGCTACGGTAACGTTGTTGTTTAGATATTTCAGCAGATAAACAATACAAATGGATTTGTGAAGAAGGAAGCTTTTGAAGCACATCTATAAAACATGTATTTAATATAATATAATAATTTATGGAAAAAAACATGTATTTAAGGAAAATTTTTACTACACTGATTATTAAATGAAAATGAAAACGACGATTGTATTACATGACGTTTACTGTGACGTAACTTATCCGGAATATTTACACGTCCGCAATCGATATTACAAAAACCCTACGTCCTTTAAGTGTTTTAAAATAATCGTTTTTCAGCATTTGTTTATTAAATTAAAAAAAATGCAATAGCACAACGGCATCCCGAAGACTGATCTTGGAAAAATTTTAACAGTCAACAGACTTTATCATTAAATACGATATTTCCATATGACAAAGAATACAGGGATTGAACGTAGCAAGAAAAATCCCATAGAACTTGAAGAATAGGATATCCCCAATCCGCCGGTTCCTTCATTACTTGTATTGAACATCATTATGCCGTTGTTCTGCTCGGCTTTAGTGGTCACGATGCTACTTTCTCTTTAATGTGAGTACGTGACCTCTGTCATTGATTCCTAATATATATTTTTTTCATTTTGAGTAGATCACACATAATTTTATTGGTTTATGGCTTAAATGATTAAAATTAATGCATTTTCGCGTGTATTGAACCAAAAAGTAAAAACACGTTGTTTTTTTATGGATTTCCATTACGGTTGTTTCGAATCATTTCCATTCCGTCAAAATGTTGTTATTTTCGTCCGCCAGATCACGTGATTTTGATGGAATGCATCCGAATCGTAGCTACTCGGCCATTCTCGCTACCCTTCCAATAATATATAATTATATGGCCGAGTAGTTACGATTGGGAATGCATAGCACTAGACTTCCGGTGTCAATGTACACAACAAAAACTTCAATCGATATGTGCCGTTTTAACGTTTGCTCAGCTTAAAAAATCTTAACATTTTCTGTTAAAGACAGATGCCAATTAAATTATTTTATTTGTATCAAAGACTTGAATATAGAGACAATTACTTCTCTAAAATGAAATTTGTTTTCTTTCTTTATTGGCTGCTGTCAGCATTATGAAACGAAAACGATCTGCCTTTATATATTTCTGATATCAGACAGATACTGCGGTACCGAACATCAGTATTTATTCGGCCGTTTCCTTGGCGTCTCCATATTACAATTACTTATAATCTACCGCATCTACGACTATGAAATTCTGACGTTGTCACAATAATAGCGTAAACACCGGAAGTCGTCTGCCAAGCACTTCAGACGTCAAGACACGAAAAAGACGGAACGTGGTCGGAATTGACATGATTCGAAACAACCGTATTGATGGACAACCTTAAGTGACATGACTGCGAATTTGGCATAAATAAAATAACAAATGGCTTCCTCTAGGAAAACGCCGACTTCATGTGAAATGGACACCAGACAGCTGTGAGGAACGAATTTAATACATCCCTTAGCGCGGGATGTAAAGGACACACTCCTTACACGTAAAAGACAACTTACAGCAGATTCTAATAGCAACATTTTATTATAGGAGTGTTGTTGTTGGTTTGTCACAAAGCAAAATAATATCTACCATCTCCTCTTTTTCTAGTGACAATAAAAACAATCATACATAGACTCATGGTAGCGACACACATTTTACATACACGATTAATCATATGGTTGTAAACTTGTTCTCATCGTAAATATATATGAAATACTTGATTGTAAAACAATTATCTATCGACAACCACTTTCCTTGGGATATCTGATTCCATGGCTTGTTATCAATTTATAGAAAAAAAAAACATCTCACAGGTTCCTAGCTAAAATCGTTACACATAAAACATTTTTCTTCACACCATTTCCCAAAATATTTCCATAGTATAGAAAAAACGATCTTTACATATTGGACTTCTCTCAACCCGCACCTTGGCATTTTTTTTTTTATAGATTTATGATGGTTGTCCGTAAAAATGTACTGGAATATTTCATCGCATTGGTTGTCGTTAAGAATAAAGTACGGTTGAAAAAGTGTTTAAATTTTTTTTCAAATATGACAAATTTCTATTGTCCAAATAAATCTAGCTATTACTTCTTTAAGGTTAATACCAAAATTTCGACCAGTTTTCGACAATCAATGTTAATAAGTTTCTGAATTGATATGACCTCAATATGTACATTATCAATGTCATAGCAGACGATGAAACCAAAATTGGTCTGTATGAGATATATTTTTTAAATGATTAAAGCTTTGTTAAGGTGACGAAAAAATGAACTACGAAAAAATACAATTTGAACGTGAAATAATAGATGTGGTACGTAGTTCTTGCATTTAAAGATGACATTTTTAGATCAGATTTCTTGAGATCATTCATGCAATTTCAGCATCATAATATAACCTCCGACAAATGAAGCGATCAAAATAATGAGAGATTTTATCACGTGAAACAATCCGTCGAAAACAGGAGACCGTCGAAAATGAGTGACGTTGCGACAGTACTATTCGTTCACTTTAATTTCATAATACAGTTTCGGAACATGTATTTTATTCCTGAAATCAATCCACATTGCATATTAAGTCAAATTTATTCTTTGTTTACAGAGTTTTATTATGCTTTGTGTTTGTTTTTTGTTTGTTTGTTTGGTTTTTTATTTTTAAAGATATGCATTATAATACAATGATACGTACGTTCTGTATTCTGAAAAAAATGGCGTTCAGTGCTTTTCATTACCTGATTTTGTCGGTCCGCTGTGAGGAATTAGATGCACATATTAACTAACTGTATTTATTTCTGAAAAGCACATATTGTGAATACATTTTGGAGAAAATTTTATCGACATCTGAGGTGGGGCCGATTTTGGCCCTTATAGCTCCCAGTCCTTTAGATTAAAACATAAAAACTTCAAAAATTTATTACATGGTGTTTTATTTTTTTAAATCTTTAAAAAATTTGTGAATCTATGGCAATACGAAAAAAATACGGACTTATCGGGACGTCCAATAGGGAAAAAATACGGCTTCCGGTTGTACAATACGGAAAAATAATGTACAGTTTTTATTATACAGCTATAATTTTAATCCAATCAAAAACACCCATTTAAGACATGTGACCGTACATTATTTTTCCGTATTGTACAACCGGAAGTCGTATTTTTTCCGTATTGGACGTCCAGATAAGTCCGTATTTTTTTCGTATTGTACATTATGTAAGGGAAGTAACTCGTTGATTTTTGTCGTCTGTTTTCTGGAGCTTGTATAAATGGTGAAACATTCAATGATAATTCTAATAGAATTAAAGTATATCGTTTCCGTGCCTTTTGATTGGACAAGGACAATGTCACCTATTTTTTTTTATTCGTTCATAACTCGATGAACTTTTCAATCTGTAATCCGTAACTACGAGGATCCACCATCTTGAAAACGTGAAGTTCTACATGTCATATTTACAACAATATACAAAAACAATTAAAATGCCTACCTTGTAAACTTATTTTAGTTAAATCATATTAAAATTGAAGTGTACACGAAGCCAAATGACGCCTGATCTTTACGTTTTAAACTGGAAGTCTTCATATGACGTCATGTTGTTAATGTTCCAAAGTCGTCAACAACATTCCGTGGAATCTTAATTTGTGCGATTTTTAGACCAGGGATATGCAAGAATAATACTATCTACAATATTGAATTTAAGAATTATAAGTATTAAACGCTTCTTTTCAAGAGTTCATGCATGTGTGCCGATGATTTTTAGAGTTTACGAGATCTGTATTGATACAGAACATTTTCCTAACGAAATACTGTTGTGCAGTTGTTCTATTTAGACTGTATTAAAAGTTAAACATAAAATAGTATTGATCATTTCAGCTGTATAATAAATAGGTTATTATACAGTGGTATGTACAATATGGAAATAGATTGTACTCGTCCGTATTGTATTGAAAACCCGTATTGGACTCGAAGCCTGCAGCTAGGTTTTCAATACAATACAGACTCGTACAATATATTTCCATATTGTACATACCACTGTATAATAACCTATTAATATTACATTTTACGTTTTTATTTTCCCTATTTGTCTTTGTTAGCGCAGCCGGTCACTATTTTCGTATATGGACCGGTAGTATATGGATAACCTGCATTATTTTAGATAAAAAGTATAATATAGCAAATAGTTCATGTCACTTCGGGTCATATAGCAGTATATGGACCGGTCCGTCACCAAAAAATTATTATATGGACCATCAGAAGCTTCGATCCATATAATATTTTTTTGGAGACGTACCGGTCCATATACAGTAAAACCCCGCTTTATTGCCCCTCGATTCACCGCCAAACTCACGTATCGCCAAGAATTTCTGCAGTCCCGTTTTCCGTATGTAGTAATAACCCCGTTAAAATGCCAAACTCGCATACCGCCATTCGCCACGGTAATTGAAGATCAAACGGTCAATTTACTGTTATTTAAACCTCGATCATAATGCCAATCAATAATGTCACACCTCGGTGATTTTAGAATGCCTTTCAATCAAGGTAAGTAAACAAGCAGTCAAGGCAAATAGATATCGCTGTGAAAACAGTTAATTGTTTACTTTACAATAAAATTTTACAACCCTGAACTGATTACTTTTCATTCTGAATAAAGCTTAATAAATTTGTTTGTGTGTTCTTTCATTTGTGTTGAAAATGTCGACGCCTAAACGTAAAAGAAATTTGCTTGATTTTCGACAGAAAAGAGAAATTGTAGAAATTAAAAATCCATCGATATATTGGAAAATGATGTCCTCCAGTGACCTCGACTTTCTGAACATTAATGAAGAAATAAGTGCAAGCCTTCCGTGTAATGGGTTATAATCCACGTGAACATGTTGTGAATTATTTGATTGTGAATGCATGCGTAAACACGACAGAAATGTTTATATGTGAATAGATTTTTAACAACTTCCGGTTATAGAAATCAAATTTTCTTCCAAACCATACACTGACGGTGACACGCTTCTAAGTGTTGTATAAACATTTTTCAATTAAAGTATAACACCCTTGCTTCTATAAACATATTTTATCACCTTTCTTTAAACAATTAATGATCAATTATCCATAAGTTAACTGTACATTTGCCCCGGGGACAGAATTAATCTTGTGACACGACAACGAGTGAGAAAAAAAACATTATTGTTCTTTTTTAAGTTGTGATAAACAAAAATTGAAAATAAAATGGAGAGTAAATATTTGTAAGACGTAAATAGTTATAGTAGTATAAATGTATTTTGCTACCGTTGTTTGTCTTTTAAACGTATTTTTCTAATGAGCGTTGAATTGTCTGTCTTTAAAATCTTCGATTAACGTATTCTGAGTACTCACAAACGTTTCTGATGGCTAGAGTTAAAAATGCGTAACGCCACTTTCAAGAATGGCTCAGTAAGACAGTGCGTGTCATTTTTATTAGTGACTCATGAAGCCAGAGTGTCTAGTAAACAGGAAAGATAATCCATACAAACTCAAATAAACATTCAAAGTTAAAGAACAGCGCTTTCTTCTCTTTGCTTTTACAATATAAAATACTTACCAATTGTATCCCTGTGATAGTAACAAAGGCACACGTGACACGGCAAATTATGATACCAACTTTCATGACAGCAGACGACTAATAAGATAAATAAAATTACATGTAATCAACTAAGATTAGAAAATAAATTACTGGCAGAGGCGGGCTGGCTAAAGGGGCAATGGGACAATGCTTGCTGGTCCGCTCCAATATCAGTGCTCTATGACTTTATTGTTCAGAGCATTCTGTCTTCATTGTTTTTGCTTTTTTATAACCTTATGATTATGAATGATTATGAATAAATTATAAATACAGTTTTTATCCTTCATTCATCATATGAAACACTACTAATAAGACAGAAATGTAAACAATATATATTGAAATGGGATGCAGTTGGTTCAATACTGAAACAAACAAAAAGAAAACATCAATTAACAATAAAAACATGCATCAAATACGTCGATAAAAAATCTCCAGTTATGAGACCAAATCTCCAGCCAAAAATTTACAAATCTCCAGTTGTAGCATAGCAACTCTATCACATGTATGCAACTACAAGGTACAATTTTGTGCGTTTAAAGGCGACGCACAAAATCTCCCCCTTAGAAGAGTTGGTAGGGGGGAGATCTCCCCCCTAGCAGTTCCCAGAGGTTAACAGGTATGAATATGTATATATATTATGCTTCACTGAGACATAATTTGTAAGTTTAACTTTGTGTATTTGTCATTTAAGGTAACAATAATTTTACAGACACTTTGAATTATTTATAATATCAATATTATTGATATTTATCAGCCAATGATATCGAATTAAAGTATGTAAAGTATGTCATGTTTATGTATAATTTAGTAAAATTTAGAAAAATTATGTAAATTTATACGAAATATAAATAAATCTTTTGTTCTCTAGGCTGTCTCACACCCATGTCTTTGTTGTATATACTGTATATATGTTTATATCTATTCTGTATTTATTATATGTATATTTATGTCTTCTCTGTACCGTTGTATATGGTTTATGAGAATAAAGATGATTGATTGTAATGTAAACAAATTCATTGAAATTATATTTTGGGATTTGTTTTATCATATTAAAAAAATGAGTTTTAAAAAGTTCATGTTTGTGGGAATATAATTAAATTGATGAATTTTTGTTTTGATTTAAAAAAAAATATTTTGAAGAATTTAATTCAACATTTAAAAAAAAGTGGTAACTTTTAACAATCTACGGTTTCTTGTCCAATCACAAAGGATTCTTATGTAATCCAAATATTACTAAGTGAAGCTATATTTTTATCTTGGCTCTTATCTTTACAAAACATAACCCCAGACTATTTGCTGTATGCAATATCAATAAAAAGTTATAAAAAGTATTAATTTCACTCTTCACCGTTATAGTAGCGCATTTAGTCGCCATATAATAATACATGTAGTGAGGACTCCAGTCACTCCACTTTTACTATCAAGTACCTCCAATATAGAAAAATTGCCATTTGGAAAGCCAAATAATCAATACGGTCGTCACTCATATAACAGTCATAGTACAATAATCTGTCATCCAACCGTCATAGTACAGTCATTAGTATTAGGTCATTGTATTGTCATCTGTCATACAATTGTCATGGTACGTCCATTCGTCATCCAACCGTCACAGTACGTTCACCAGTCACTTCCCTTTTAATCAGTGAGGTCATCTGCTATGCAACCGTCATGGTATGTTCATTCGTCATCCAACCATTATAGTACATTCACCCGTCACTCTACTTTTAATCAGTGTGGTCATCTGTCATACAACCATTATAGTACGTTCACCAGTCACTCCAGTGACTCCACTTTTAATCAGTGTGGTCATCTGTCATACAACAGTCCTATTACGTTCATCAATCACTCCACTTTTCATCAGTGTTTCTCATTTGTCATACAACCGTCATGGTATGTTCATCAGTCATCCAACTGTTATAGTACGTTCATCAGTCATTCCACTTTTAATCAGCATGGCCATATGTCATACAACCGTCATATACGTGCATCAGTACTACTTATCTCACATTAGTACGATCATCAGTCATTACACAATCATAGTACGATCATTTGTCATACAACCGTCATAGTACAGTCATTTGTCATCCAATCGTCATAGTGGGGTAATGATTCATCCTAGAGTCGTAGTGCGGTCAGGGGTAATTCCGGATTTATTTAGTAGTACGATCATCATTCATGCTTTCATCATTTCAATGAAATTGGACAAAGAAGCACAAATTTGGAAAACAGTTTTGTTGCCAGTAATCAGAGCGGATTGGGTCTGTAAACCGACACCGGCTGTCGTCACTTATCAGTTCGGTCCATTGTTAATTAATATGTTGCTTATTGGAGTGGACCAGCGAGCATTGTCCCATTGCCCCTTTAGCCAACCCGCCTCTGCCAGTAATTTATTTTCTAATCTTAGTTGATTACATGTAATTTTATTTATCTTATTAGTCGTCTGCTGTCATGAAAGTTGGTATCATATTTTGCCGTGTCATGTGTGCCTTTGTTACTATCACAGGGATACAATTGGTAAGTATTTTATATTTTAAAAGCAAAGAGAAGAAAGCGCTGTTCTTTAACTTTGAATGTTTATTTGAGTTTGTATGGATTATCTTTCCTGTTTACTAGACACTCTGGCTTCATGAGTCACTAATAAAAATGACACGCACTGTCTTACTGAGCCATTCTTGAAAGTGGCGTTACGCATTTTTAACTCTAGCCATCAGAAACGTTTGTGAGTACTCAGAATACGCTAATCGAAGATTTTAAAGACAGACAATTCAACGCTCATTAGAAAAATACGTTTAAAAGACAAACAACGGTAGCAAAATACATTTATACTACTATAACTATAAGATTGAGCAACGCCAACCCACTAAAATTATATCAAATCACATCCAAGCCAATCAAATCTATTTAATCCAATCAAATCCAAAAGTTGTCGCTCAAAAGCTCACTAGAGTTTGTGTTGTAGATGCACTTGTTGTTTTCACGTGCCGACTTTAAATAAAACTTTTAACGCAAATACTTTAAAATTATTTATGTTTCAAATCTTATTTATTGTTGACGGCTGTAGCTAAACACCTTAGCCACGAGACCACAAAGTGTCCTTAATCAGTTTACGATACAAAGAATGAAAAAACCTTATAATTACAATACAACACGATACAACTGAAATATTGTTGAAAGTGGCGTTAAACCCATAACCCTAACCTAACCTGTAATATGGTCTTAAATCGTTTTTCACTGTGCTTGCAATCATTTAATTTAGGTTGCTAGTACAATATCTATAGATTTTTTTCTTCTTTTTTTTAGTGTTATGCCGAATACGTGTATTATCCCAGCCTTAATAGATACTGTGTGCCATATCTTGGCTGTGGACAAGGTTAGTAAAATGTCTATGAGGAATTCAATACAAATCATTACAACAAAATAGTTTGTGTCAACAGGAAGTGAATTGAATTTACAACAAATGTCTCAAAGTTCAACAGACAACATGGTACAGCGGTACCAGAAACAACTATATATTTCGGTCAGTGACAGTATAAAAAAATTTATCCAGTCAATGTAATTTTTCTGCTCAAATAGAACAAGTGGAGGATAAAAATATATCAACAATCCACATAAGTGATAAAACAAATTCATCAAAAATATGTATCTGTCGTCTCATTACCGTTTCAGACCAAGGTGCAGATTGGTTAACTTCTGTCTGATCATGTCCCAAATCACGAACATGGAATCACACTCCAGTGCTCACCTCAAGTTTTAAGGTCTCTAAACTCTTTCTATTGCCGGGAATTCCATGGCCAATGAGTACATTATAAATGTCCAGGATTTTAGCCCCCATGAAATCACTGCCGGGGGTTCGCTGGCAGGTAAGTACATTATAAATACTCCGGATTTTCCCCGCCCAACTAAAGTCATTGTAGCTGAAAAAGTGCTGAATGTAGCGATAAACACAAATAAAGTAACACATATCACTGTTTCAGGTCATGCCATTGAGTCATGCAAGTCAAATTTCACTCGAGATGCTTGTGTAGACTGTAGCCCAGGCTATGTACAACCAGACGTCATATCATCAACAGCAGATCTCAACACTACTTCTTGTTTTAAACCAACCAGCGCATGTCTTTCTGAAGGTAATAATAACAAATTAGGTACACAAAGTTTTGTATATAAGCTTTCTCATAAATTGCAATTTTCAAGACCATTATAGGAATCATATCTCATGATCACATTGTAACCATTTAGTATAGAATAGCCAACTCATGACGGATCGATGGAAACATAAAATGTCTGAAGTGATGACTTAATGTTAGGTTTTCGTAACCCTAATTGAAAAATATTGAAGATTTCCTTGACAGAGGGTTACTGTTAACAAGAAAACCACTGAACCATGTATGTTGTTAAAGTCATCACTTCGTATTACGATCGCCACCATGACTTGGTTAACCGTTACTGAAAATCTGTGTCACAAATAACTACCATATGTTTCATTTGTCGTAATCACAATTCGATCATGTCCTCATCCATTACCTATATACCACCTTATTATTTTACGAGACGGGATAGTAAACAGTTTACAGGTGGGATTCCGTGACGCAGTCATCATATTGACGGCTGTATTCAAAGATACTGAAAAAATAGAGAACATTTTGATTTTAAAGTAACATTGATAATAAGTAATAAAAACGTAGATAATGAATTTAGTGCGCACGACGCGTTTCTGGAATAACCTTTATCAGGTACACTCAAAATCGAAAGATTGAAAAGTCAAATAATTTAAAGTTTTGGGAGCAATAATACCAAAGGGCCTGAACATGATAGCCAAAATCAGCTAAGGTCACCTATGCCTGGAAGAGGAGAACTTTTTGAACCATTTGAAGCTGTGCAAAACCAGATGACGAGAGAAAAATGGATGATGTTGGTTGTATAGGTAGAGGTAAATCTCCCTGCCATACTCAGCTGGACTCTATCTTTGTGATTACTTCCATTAGGAAGAGTTTGAAGATACCAATGGTGTAATCAGAATCAGTAAATCGAAGAAGGTTAGACAACACAATGGCGCAGAAGAAAACGGACAAAAGGAAAACCCAGATGACGAGAGAAAAACGGATGCTGTTAGTTGTATAGGTAGAGGTAAATCTAACTGCCATGCTCGGCTTGACTCGATCTTTGTGATTACTTCCATTAATCTTTACTTATTCTATGCTAATGTGAAATCACGTGTGGTCTTCAGCTAGTGATTAATTTTCGTGAGCTTCTTTTATGGAAAATGTCGTGGAAATATAAAAATAGTATAACACCGAAGTATTATTATCACCCTGGCATTAATGTGCTGTGGTCTTATTTATTTTCAATGAGTTAAGGTGAGAGGTGATTGTTCTTTTTGTTGATATTGGTAGAATAGTTGACCATCACTGTTTAAACTTTCTGTTCGTAATTGTAGATCTTATATACAGTCGAACTCCAGTCGAAGCTTTCTGTACAAGTTTGTCCGGATGTAAATGTAATACAGCCAAATGCTATTTTGGAGATCCTTGTTTGTGCTCAGATGGCACCGAATGCGGAATAGGACAATTCATGAATGATAAGGGAGGTAAGTTAACAGTAAGGTAATTTTTACAAGTAAAAATTCTTAGATGACCGCCTTTGCCGGATATAGTTGAACATAGAACAATATAAGAAAAAAAAAGTAAAAAGCATTTGTCTTTAAAGCTACAAAAGTGATGAAGCTTAAGATGAAGGATCATGGGGTGATAATATACAAAGTGTTTTTGGTGCAGATTATAAATCCAAGAGGACTGCAACCACAATGCATAATTTACATGTAACATATGATCATATTCCAATAGTGCTGAAACCTCTGATTTATTATAGTCCAACGTGGCATCAATGTTCCTTGAATGAGATGGGTTTCTACCAAGCTATGACAAGCGAAAATCCAAGATGACTTCCACCGTAGAATATAATTTACCATATCTCTATATGCCAAAAATTACAAATGTCATCTCAGAACCTTCTAAGCTGGCAGATTTAACCAAATTCTACATGGATAATCATTGATATGCTATGTGCAAAGTATGTGCTTCCCAATATTAGAAATCAAAGATGGCCGCTGCTTATGGTCATTGTTTAATAGACATATAAGATCATATGGGGGAAATATTTGACAACTTTACTTATCTGAAACCACAGAAATTACTTGAGCCAAGCATGTCATGAATATTCCATGTATGAATCTGTGCATTGTTTGTGTTTTAGATCGAGCAGAATCAATGTGGCCGCCTAGATGGGACATAGTTTAATAAAGGACACTACGGGAGAATCTCAAAATGTCTTCTTAGAAACTACAAAGTTAATGATTAAACCACACACTACACATGAATGACTATTTGATGATAAAGTTAAAAATTTGTGTTGTTGACTCATATGAATTCCAAAATGACCGCCAGGACAAAGGATCCTGCTATAGCTCTTTTACTTTGAAACCCGAAAAAGATTTTAAAACTAACCCAAGATATAATTAACACAGAACCTTATGTAAATATTTTCAGCTTCTCAGTTTTGATGCTGATCTGAAATCCAAGATAGCTGAATAAAAGGATGTATAGAAATGTTTATGCTTTTTCTAATATATATATTTTGCCTTTAATGTTTAAAAATATATGACCAGAATATACGAATATTATCAAAAGGTATGCATAAAACAAATACATTATACGGTATGGTGAACTATTACTAGACAAACTGCCTATAGCAGTATGAAAAATATTAAGAAATGCTTGAAGATACCTACGGGGTAATTAGAAGCCGTAAATAAGAAGAACAGACAATACAAAGAAAAAGGACTACAGACAAAATAATGATTGAGCAACACAAACGCCACAAAAACATATAAGAAGTATGAGTTTTAATTGTTTTGTTCCGAGAGTAATGGTCTTCAATCTACAGATTCTGTCTTTCCTTGTATTGTACTGGTACCGGTCATACTAAAGTATTAAGATTGTCATTCATTTTTATGATAATATGTTGCCTTTCTGAGTGAAAGCGAACCTATGAAGGTTTTTGTGGTTGTTCATATCTGTGTGGCCGTTGGAGATCCAATTATCAAAAGGAGAGGGTTAGTGCCATATATTGGTGTCTGTCCTATATCCCAACGTCATAACGTAGAGGTCTTTTCTATGTTGAAACTTTCCTTTCATAATTCATGAGTGGTGTTCTTTATCATATTTGATTGCCAGATGGATTTTGCTTTCCAATTGTTTTTGGGTTGGCGTCACTGAAGAATTGGTGCTAATCTTGTGCATATTTGGTGTACTTAATTTGCAATATTTACTTAAGTTATCGTTCCTAGCTCTGACATCATTGAGTCAGGAGCGATAACTCTGGTAGATATTGGTATATTTGATGTTTATTTTTAGTTAGAAATGTCTTACCTATATATGTAATTGTAAAGTAAAGAAAAGTATTCCAATTTTTTCTTCTTTTTAATGTTTATATAGAGTGTATTCCATGTCCAAAAGGAACAGAGAAGAATACGACAGGTTGTGGTCCATGCAGAGCAATAAGGTTTGTATCGTTGTCAGTATAAGTGAAACATATAGGGCATAGTATCACATGCAATGACTCAGTCAGTACTTCTTACCTCACTACAAGGTAACTAGCTTCGATTTATGCACATTCCGCTTCAATGTTTTTTTTTGCATATTAATATGGTTTCTATTATCTTACACACGGTATTTATGATTTCCTCAGTCAGTAATTGTTCTTAACAATCGTTAAGATATACTGAAAGTGTATCTCATATTCGCATAGCATCGTCTTGATCTAATGCAATCATCCGAAAGAGAGACCAGAAGAGCAAAGAATTTGAGTATACCTTTCTTAGAATTTCTTAATATTTGAAAATAAATGTCAGAGAAACCCGAAGGGGCAATGAAGAATGGACAATCTAGAGAAACCGTCAATACCGGGCACATAAGACACAGGATGAAGACAAACAACAAAAAAACACAACACAGAAAACGAAAAAGATGAACAACATGGACCCCACCAAAAACCGGGGGTGTATCCAGGCACCCGCGATTGATAAGTAGTCCCCGTCTCTCACAAGAAACCACCATGTCACTCATATAGTCAATATGTGTTGGACACCACTATGCACAAATAACGTAAATAAGACATGATTTCTCCTGCAAACAACTGGAGGAAAAGACGAACCAAACATCATTTTATGCAGATATCGTAGCGGACATCACAACATGGAACATAGAACGTAAAGACATATAATAGAACAAAATGTTGGACATCACTATAGCAATCATACACAAATAAGACAATAAGATATGAACACTCCTACAAACAACCGGAAGTAAAGACAAACCGAAATAACGAAAAGGATATAATTAGAAACATCCCTATTAAATTGTTATTTAATATATATCTAAGAGTATATATATATCTAATCCTCTGAATAAGACGTCTACTTCTGCCAATTATTTCCTGCTTACATTTAATTATGACTATGGGGAAAAAGAACAATGTCCGTCAACAATCATGCGACTGCCGATTATGGGTGATTACGAAAAATATATACGATAATTCTTGACATTTCCGTATTTGTTTCCAGGAAAATCATACATCATTTAATACTGACCACAACGGATGGATTATCTACGGGGCAGAGGACGTACACGCCAACAGTCAAATACAATAAATCTGTTATATCACCAGTAGGTTAGTTTGTTTGTTTCCTTTGCTTATTCGTAATTACGTCAATCTAGCACGATAGGCAATTGAAATTTACAGTTCTTAAATTATATGAATAATGACAAAATACCACACAGTGAGAAATTGCTCATATGAGAAATTTGATGAAAATGCATATACGCATATGAAACGAAAAGCTCACGTGAGAATTTGCACGTACATGTAAGTGTTTTAACATGCAAATTAGATTAGTTTCTCAAGTGCATTTTATTTTACGCTCACGTAAAGCTCACATATTTTACATGTTAAAAATATTATTATTTCAAGTTCTATCAATAGATGATATATTATGATTTGTTCGTGGAATTTGTTAGCATAATTTGGTAGGTGTTATTTTTAAGTTCGATCATGATTATGCGGTATGAATCTTAGTTAAAATAACATGCTCAACGAGTTACTGTCACCGACATATAAGCATAATGATGCATTTGTATATTCATTTAGTTTGAATGCAAGATTTAAAATAATGTGCTTTACATTTTCAGATAACACGGATATCCATGCAGAGAAACTAAATGAAGGAACAGTTAGTTTCATGTACATTTTGTAAGTATTTCAAAGTGATTTGTAAAAATAATATTAATATGTATTCTGGTGTCTTACGGCCAATGTGTAAACCGGATATCGGTGACGATTCCAAGAGCTCGACCCACAGGGCTGACCAGACGGTGGACATGGGTATCGTCTAGATGGGAGCTATAATACGGAAAACCTAGCCGTGAACCATATAGTTATGTGGAGAGTTGTCACACTTTCTGCCCGTTCAAGACCTCTGTTGTAGATTTCACCTAAAGAGTAGGCTCGTTGTAGCTGTTACAGAAGACTAAATCTGTCGTCTCTATCAAACGCTCCATACTTTTCCAGTGGCAGTCAACAGTTGTTGTCCAACCCTAGGGGCCGTCGGTGTTCGTATGGTATGGTATGCTATGCAATCAGTGCCTATCATCACTAACGTTGTGAGCTCTAATCTTGCTCAAAGGAGGTGTACTCGATACAACATTATGTGATACAGTTTTTCTGTGGCTTACGACAGGTCGGTGGTTTTCTACGGGTACTCCGATTTCCTCCACCAATAAAACGGACAGCCACAATATAAGTGGCGTTAAACATCCTAACCCCACCTCCTCATTCTGTATAGCATTTATATAGTGTTGAACTTGTTCTCGTCCCGTTTGGCCGTTGTATTGTCTGTATTTTGTATTGACAGTTTTTTTTATTACCCTTTGATGTCTTCAAATTTTCTTACAAAAATTCAACTACCGTTATCAGAAATTTCACTGTGTATACCTAGTGTCTTGTAAATTCTAAATTGACCAATAGCAAACTCCAAGGTATATATCTACCTATTGTGCATTTCAAAGTTATAACTCCGGATTGTAATACATCTACATTGCATCTGTGCAACAAGTGCCTTAGACATAACGAGATGTATATACATGTAATGGACTATTATGTGATAAACCTTGTCTGCTAATTGAGACAGAGCGGCGGTTTTCTTGGGAAATTCCGTCAATAAAACTAACCGCCACGACGATAAGTTAAATAATTGGTGTTAAATGTGCAATATGTCTGACACATGCAATAAAGTATATATTTGGAAACTTGTTGCTTGATTGTGTTTTTTCCTTTTTGTGTTTTAATTTGATGGTTCATTGTTGTTGTTTTGTCTAACAAGACTGGACATGTTTGTATTGTCTATTTATATTAATATTAACATTGTCTATTTATATTAATATTAATATTGTCTATTTATATTAATATTAACATTGTCTATTTATATTAATATTAACATTCATTTCCCAGCTATATAGGCCTAGCACTCATCATTACAACAGCACTGGTAATCTCCTTGGTAGTGTACAGAAGATCTATTAACATTGTCTATTTATATTAATATTAATATTGTCTATTTATATTAATATTAACATTGTCTATTTATATTAATATTAACATTCATTTCCCAGCTATATAGGCCTAGCACTCATCATTACAGCAGCACTGGTAATCTCCTTGGTAGTGTACAGAAGATCTATTAACATTGTCTATTTATATTAATATTAACATTGTCTATTTATATTAATATTAACATTGTCTATTTATATTAATATTAACATTCATTTCCCAGCTATGCAAGCCTAGGGCTATTCACCATTACAGCAACACTGGTAATCTCCTTGGTAGTGTACAGAAGATCACACAAAATATGTGCTTGGTGTAAATGTGCCATCAAAGGTCAGTGTTTCTACATATTTTCATTTCCTCTATTAGAGTCGATTTCTTTAAGCGATAAAAGTGATAAAATGAAAAAAAAAAAAGAAGAAAAGCTCACTATCGGAACAGTTCCAAAATCCAATAAAAAACATCGTAGCAAGAGGCAAAATCGATACCTTCAACAACAAAAACACCTCACATCTTCCTGGATTGGCACAGCACTTCACTAAAAAGACTAAAACTAGTTGCATGGGCCCAACCCTCCTCTTTCCACAAGTTAGTACAATGCCAACCCTCGGTTTTTAGTGGGGTTCGCGTTAATCGATCTTTAGTTTTATGTGTATGTTTTGTAGATCGTAGTAGATCCTTTTTAATTTGGCCATCTTGTTGTCTGTCCTTCGATTTACGGATTCTGATTACTCCTTTGGTATCTTAGATTTACGGATTCTGATTACCCCTTTGGTATCTTCAAACTATTCTCACATGTAAAACTGATTACATTTAATATGTACTACATAAAGGGATTATCCGAAGAAATGTTGCAACACGTGAAGAACGCGAGTTTAAGTTACTGTTCCTAAATAAAGTAATTATTATTATACCCCCCGCAAACATAGTTTGGGGGTATATAGGAATCGGTCTGTCCGTCTGTCCGGACCAACTTCCACATCTTTTGTCCTATTTCCACCAAACTTTGTGGAATTGAAGATTATGATGTGTGAACTTTGCAATATAAAGGATTGTATTGTCCATTGAGTTTTACCTCTGTTATGCCTCTTTGGACTTATACATTTTGAGACAATTCAGTATGCACTTTGTCATCGCAAATTCTCCTACATGATTAAACAGAAGTTCATGAAACTTTGTATATTGCAAGATCCTAATATGAAGATGTGCACATTAGTAGGATATCCTGGTCTTTTGAGCTTTACCCCTGTTATGCTTCTTTGGACGTAGAAATTTTGAGACAATTCAGTATGTACTTTGTCATCGCAAATTCTCCTACATGATTAATCAGAAGTTCATGAAACTTTGCATATTGCAAGATCCTAATATGAAGATGTGCACATTAGTAGGATATCCTGGTCTTTTGAGCTTTACCCCTGTTATGCTTCTTTGGACTTAGAAATTTTGAGACAATTCAGTATGCACATTGTCATCGAAAATTCTCCTACATGATTAATCAGCAGTTCATGAAACTTTGTACATTGCAAGATCCTAATATGAAGATGTGCACATTAGTAGTATATCATAGTCCATCAAGTTTTTCCAGAATTATGAGTCTAAAAGTTGTGTTCCAAATATGTTTTGGCTCAATTAAGATGATGGGGACGCGGGGGGTATTAGTCTCGCGTAGCGGACAGTTATGTTATTCCATATATGTATCAATGCAGGACTCCTGCGTCCAGCAGTACCTCTAGTTAAAACTGAGGTTCTCCTCCCTCATGAATAGATAATCTAAGCCGATGTTGGTATCCTGTTTAGGCACTTCTGTGTTCTTGCTCCCAAAACTTTTATATTATTTGGCTTTCAAATATTCTGGCTCGCTCTGAGCCTACCTGATGAATGGTTATTCCAGAAACGTGTCGTGCGCACTAAATTTGATATCTATTGTATTAAGAACAATCAACACACTTTGTAAGTAAGTAATTTTTATTTTAAAGTCGGAAGCATATATATACAAACACAACATAGAACATGATTTCTTTAGAGCTTATTTAACCGACTTGATAATTTAAAAACAGAACAATTGACAAACATAACAAATCATCACATGGTTAAACATACATAAAATCATAGACATAGAGAAACACATAGCATAAATAAAATACCTGCATAAATAAAAGCAGAGGCGAGCACATTACATAAAAAATAATACATTTAAAGCAAGTACTTCAAAAATAGCACATTTAAAGCAATGAAAGCTACTTCATATTTTAAACAGTGATTGTAAATCTAATTACCATGCTTTCGTGGCCATGAATGTCCAGGAACAACATCAGTGGACTGGCCAGTTTATTTACGTACCATTAACACTTTTGCATCTAAAAGAAACATAAAGCTCGACAAACAGAGCTATATATAGTAAGTAGAAGACAGTCTTATTAAGCATCCTTAGATTTGGGTACGATGTAATTTACATGTACAAATGGCGACCTTAGGAGGTGTAATGACCAATTTTTCTCTGTAAACCCTGCAGTGTGCTTTTGTGTGTACTTGAACAGCCAATTGGCTTAAGGCCGGTCTTACACATGTGAATACGAAAGTCATGCCAGATATGGATTAAGATAACTTTTCTGTGATTGATTTGTTCTTTA
Organism: Bathymodiolus brooksi; assembly: GCA_963680875.1. Lineage (NCBI taxonomy): Eukaryota > Metazoa > Mollusca > Bivalvia > Mytilida > Modiolidae > Bathymodiolus > Bathymodiolus brooksi. The sequence continues at coordinate 28,132,710 of OY804590.1, forward strand.
GGAGTGGATCCATGAATTTACATATTCACGAAAATGCGAATTTCATCAAACCATGGAAATTGGTATCCCGTTCCACAAATGTAATGATTTCACAATAAATTTTCATTTTTTTTTTTTTTATAACATATAGATAATAGACGAAGAAACAATAGTTAGTCAACAAAGAACATGTTACAGCCTTGACTCAGTACGAATCCATTCATCCAATAATTAACTCACATTGTGCCACTACATGATTTTGAAAGGAGACACTGATGGCAGCTATGGAGAATTAGACATGTATAATAATAATGGTTAATGCTAAATATAATTTATATATATAGTGAAAGCTGTATAAATTTATCTTTAAATAAAGTCTCAATATAATTTTGTTAATTTAACCTATACAAACCGAACACCTATGCTTTTCTGAACCCAAAGGTTGGTCTGAAGCAGGTTCGATTAGACAGGTCTCACTGTACATATATATTATCAGGTGTAAATAAACAATATTTATTTGATTTTGTTTTTATATTGTGTGTTACGAAGATGTTTCAGTGAGCTAGCACTATAACAATCAAACTAAGCGTGTTGGTCTAGTACAAATCGTGCATCATCATCATCTTCTCATTGAAAAGTTACTTGTTCACGTCATGATATAGATGACAAATTCCCGAGTAGACGTTACACAACATCCTAACATGACGTCCTCCATTGGCTAAGGAAATAATGTTATCCATGGATACAAACTCACTCCCCAAAAAAGGCGTTCTACCTACTAAAGACTTAATTACCTTATTCCTATAAATATGATAAGAATGCTGAACAGTCTAATACAAACTCATATCAATGCACAAGTCTAAATAAACGACTTCTCTTTAAATATAATGGCAATTGCTCTCAATAAGATGGATATTAAACCTATATTTACCGTAGATTATTATCTCTGTCAATTTAGTGTCAAACACATACTATATAAGTGCTCTTCAGTGTGCTGGTCTAGTGCAAACACATATCGATACAGAAGCCTTATTGGACCCCCACTCCCTCCCCCAAAAATAATAATGATAAAATTGGTCACTTGGCGTTTAACGACAATAACTAAATGACTCGACGTTTTGGAGTATGAGGACGAAATCAATATTAAATGTTTATAACTTCCTAATATGGAATTGTTATTTAGTTCAAATTTTTGGTTTGCTGTTAAAAACTTTTTTAAGAATTTGTGGTAGTACTCGTACTCTTGGAATGGAAGGGAGATAACTCTTTGAATATCCGAGAGTTACATTGAGAATCAAAATACAATAAATCATTTCTTGTCTATTGTAAAATGTATTTATAAATACGTCTGATAATTAAACCAAATAGTGTTAGAATTAGATCTTTGAGCTGTCAAATTTTTGTTCTTCCCTCGACGGGATTTGAATTCACACCATTGATACACTGCAGCATCAATCGCTTAGCCTTATGTCCAGCGCCCTAGACCACTCGATCACATCCGCTATGTAAAAATATAGCTTCAATAGTCTAAGTGTTACCTTGTCTCCTAAGTAAAATCTAGAGATAGACATAAGACATGTGTCTAAGCGTGTGTAGATGATAAAGACATGTGTCTAAGCGTGTGTAGATGATAAAGACATGTGTCTAAGCGTGTGTAGATTGTACATATGTCATGGTGTCATTTTTATCATTAATTGAAATTTTTGTGAAATGTACATGTAGTTTCGAACAAAAAAATTATATATTTTAATTCAAACTTCAAAGATCGTTTCCTTAAATTTTAAATTCCCGTTAGACATGCTTTTCATTATAAAGTAATTCATTTTAAAGAAGACTTAGTTTTTGATATTAAACAAATATTGTTTATTATTTGAAGTCCAAGTTAAGGTGACATGCAATTACATGTATTTTTGATTAAGACCATTAATTGTTGTCTTCAAGATTAAGAAGTTCTTTGTGTAAGCAACATATGGCAGATTAGCGATGCAATTAGCAATTTTTATCAGAATTTACGCCCCTTTTTTTCTCAATCGATCTTCGTTCCCTAGGATTTTGATTGATTTTAAAATTTGATTGGACGAACCTGAAACAATTCCCAAAATTTGGACGTTGACTTTATTTCCAAAAAGCGTCACTTTTACATGCGCTTTGTTGAAATAAAGACCATAAAACTTATTACCAGTTTTATTTACAATTGTTTCAGGTGAGTCAAATATTTTTCGTTGAACTTTTTATTTTCTTTTTAAACCATGAAATTCATAATTTTAGTTAAGGCATTTCTATTTGATTATCATTCCAAGATAAGAAATTACAAGATTTAATAAGTAATTCTTTATCATCTTTTAAAGAAGGTTAATGCCTCTCTTGGATTTTGTTTTAAAGAAAGTTTCTCGTTATTATTTTTATTTATGAATTATTCCTAAAATTCATATAAATTATTATGTTAAAGGTAAAAATTATCTTGTATGTATATAAATTGAATTGTAAATATGTTTGACCAAAATGGTCATTATTTCATATTTATATCAGGGGCGGATCCAGGATTTCAAGTTAGGGGCGGTGGGCGCACTTAAAAAGAATTGCGTCTAGTGGAGGGAGGGGCGAATATTTTTTGAGTATTTCGTATGAACAATCACGATTTTACGCCAAACAATCATATTTTTTCCAATTTTGTATATAATAATGTTGTGTTAGCAATGACTATGCCACTATATGACATAGTCATTGCTAACACAACATTATTATTATTATGCTGACTGTTATATGTAGACAAAATATATTGAGAACTATTACAATAAAGGAGGTACTGATATTGGTGACTAATATATTGGATCATAACGAAATGTATATTCAAAGTTCTACATAATAATAATATTAAATCTGTTATTTATGCTTTTGAATGGAAATATATTATTCTTTGTTCGTGAATAGTTACATCATTGTAATTGTTTATTAAGTTATATTTGTATACATTATACATTATGTTATTTTAATATTTGCATTATTATCATTATTATTGCTTGTCACATGACTTTTTTACATGTCTTTGTTGAAATAAAGACCATAAAACTAATTACCAGTTTTATTTACTATTGTTTCAGACCTTAGCTCCAGTCTCCATAGACGTTAAGGTAGTCCGTTGAAAAGTCCGACTCCAAACCCAAAAATACACAATCTTCAATTCCGACACATATATACATGTGTTTAATATTATAATTTGACAGCAATCTGGCTCAGCAATTTTTAATATATTGCATAGGATAATGAAGAATTCATTATGCAGTCACAGGAAATAAAGTATATTATGCAAACATCTATATATATGGATGTAGTCGAGTGGTCTAGGGCGCTGGACGTAAGGCTAAGCGAATGGTGCTGCAGTGTAACAATGGTGTGGGTTCAAATCCCGTCGAGGGAAGAACAAAAATTTGACAGCTCTAAAATCTAATTCTAACACTGTTTGGTTTAATTTTCAGACGTATATATATATATATATATATATATATTATTAATTGATAAGTTTACGGTCATTTGATTTGTTCAATGCCCATCACGTGGTGTTCTGTCTTTTGGCAGGTTGACTTTTGCGGATTGCACGGTTACTAAAAATAGATTAAAAAATTCCAATATTTTCAAGACGTTTGCATACATTTTTGTTTTATTGTTATTCCTGTTGAATAGATTGTTTGTTGTTAAAGTTTGGGTCTTATATTATTGTTATACGACCACAACATTTTTGGGGTCGTATTATGGTATGGCGCAGTCGTCGTCGTCTGTGCACATTTTGTTTCCGTTGTCTTACTTTAGTTCTAGTTTCCAGTAGCAAGTACACCTAGTCCCGGATGAATATCCATTTGTAGATTTTCTGTTTCATGTTTTGCGTGGCAATTAATAATATATAAAATATGTGATGGGCATTGAACAAATCAAATGACAGTAAAATTATCAATTAATAATATAAAACATACAGCCTTTCTAATCAGTCGATGCAAGTTGTATATCGACCTAGAGATGTATATCGACCTCGGACTACGTCCTCGGTCGATATACATCTCTTAGGTCGATACAAACTTGTATCGACTTCATAGAAAGGCTGTATTTGTATATTATTACATAAGGCTCTATTTTACTGTTTTTCTATTGGCCAGAAGCAATACACGTGACATTCCATTTTCTAACATATTGATTAGCAAAAAGTAATTTCTGTGCAATAAATCACAGGTGCATGGGGCATGGATTTCGTTTCCTCCTCCCCCCTTTTCTGTACTACCCCCCTTTTTTCCAAAATTTTCATATAAATCATTCCTTTTTCAAAATTTTCATAATCTTCGTTTTTCTTCATTTGACAATACCAGTAGACGTCATACATCATGAATAATACGTGTATTCTGTTTCCGCAGTTTTTCGACTGATACAATATAAGAGAGAAGGTAAGCAACTCAATTTTAATATTTCGCGCCATAGCGCTCACCTCGGTTGGGAAACCCCCGTGTTTTTTTTACACTTTTTACCTTGTCTACATATGGCACTGTCGCATTAAACTGTTTCTAAGACACTTACCTAATTGCCCATGTTCGAATTTCAGTCGGTACGTCGATCTTTTCCAAGAAGTCTCACCGAAAATAGCGAAGCAGCTTTGTTTCTAGGTCAAACTACATCATCTTAGACGGAAGTGCAAGAACGATAACCCTGGGTTTTAAACGAATGGATTACCTGCAATGAAAAACCCAGATGCGCTCCATATCCAGAAATTGATGGTACTTTCCTCATAAATATTCATCATATTTAAATTAGATTTTGATCACGTGACTGCAGTTTCAAGCTTGATGGATCGTTTATTAGATTTGTCAAAAAAAGCCTACAGTACGGAAATTCAATGTGTCCGTCAATGATTCGAAAATTAAAAGTTATTGTTTATTTCCGCAAAGTTTTTCTTCTGTCAAAACTCAAATATTTTTGTTTTGTAACGATTTTAGACATGTCTTTGATATCGCGATCATGCAAAAATGATCATATTATATTTAATGTGGGAACCCCGAGTTTAGAAGCTAGAAATATAAGGTTAGTCAATATAATTACATATATTATTGAGGAATCTAAATTAATTTCAGAAAATATGTCGCCAAATGTCATTCATTGTTAAATTCTGTGTCACACGCCACCAGTTTCATGTATTTCAGACATTTTTACATAGTCTCTTAAGGCCAAAAAAGGGTTCGTCGCCTCGGATTTTCATTTAGTCCAGGAACCTCGAATATTTAATTGTTTTCATTAATTTTTATTTCATTTAATTCAGCTTGATTCAATGTATCATTTTCAAGTTCAGAAAATGACACACATGCAATTATGAATGATATCGTCTATATAGATCATATAAAAATTGCAGACGTCCCGGCGTCGCCATCTTAGATATGCAAATGAGCAAAGTACCCATCATTTCTGGCTATGCCGAATATTTTCCCCGGAATTTGTTGGCGGAAAATATAAACCACTGAAAAAACATAACAGCAGATGGATTATTTCGTAAAAATGGCACCACGACCATCTGAATATGGAAACATTGAAATAATTTCATGGTAAATAACTGTTAACACATACAAAGAATTTCTCTGAGAGAAATTCAAACTGAGAAATAGATATGATTCAATGGTTAGAACTAAAGTCAAAATTTCAATGAAAAAGAAATATTCAGCTTGCCTCTACTTCAAATTATTAAAATCATACCCAAACAAATACATATACAGCTAAAAAAAATAAAAATAAAAATAAAAAAAACAAAGGAAGAAGAAGCTGAGAACAGCTATAGAATGGGACTATGGCATTTTACCCCCTTCCAGTGCCTCAATAAAAGAACTCCCAACTGATAACAATGTGTAAGGGAGCCGGAGGGACCATTTAACTAAGGGGGCTATTTCTTTTTCATTTCATGTCACTGATTTTATAAAACAATAATCTGTCTTACAAGGGAAAAAAATAAATAACTTGTGTAACTCCACTTTTCAGCAGCGACAGAAATCAGTGTTGAAATCCAGAAAAAACCCTCCTATTTTACCGTATAAGTGATTATTTTGATGGGTATTTAATTTTCGCTTTCTTCACGAGGATATTAAATGCGCGAAAAATGAAGTCCCCGAATTATTATTTCACGTTCAAATAGTTACACAAGTTATTTATTTTTTACCCCTGAAAAAGAAATAGCCCCCTTAGTTAAATGGTCACTCCGGCTCCCTTACGCATTTTTATCAGTTGGGAGCCCTTTTATTGAGGAAGGGGGTAAAATGCCATAGTCCCATTCTAGATATAGCTGTTCTCAGCTTCTTCTTCCTTTGTTTTTTTTATTTTTTTTTTAAGCTGTATATGTATTTGTTTGGGTATGATTTTAATAATTTGAAGTAGAGGCAAACTGAATATTTCATTTTCATTGAAATTTTGACTTCAGCTCTAACCATTCAATCATATCTATTCCTCAGTTTGAATTTCTCCCAGAGAAATTCTTTGTATGTGTTAACAGTTATTTATCATGAAATTATTTCAATGTTTCCATATTCAGATGGTCGTTGTGCCATTTTTACGAAATAATCCATCTGCTGTTATGTTTTTTCAGCGGTTTATATTTTCCGCCACAAAATTCCGGGAAAAATATTCGGAGCGCATCTGGGTTTTTCATTGCAGGTAATCCATTCGTAAAAAACCCAGGGTTATCGTTCTTGCACTTCTGTCTAAGATGATGTAGTTTGACCTAGAAACGAAGCTGCTGCACTATTCTCGGTGAGATTTCTTGGAAAAGATCGACGTACCGACTGATATTCGAACATGGGCAATTAGGTAAGTGTCTTAGAAACAGTTTGATATGTAGACAAGGTAAAAAGTGTAAAAAAACACTGAGGTTTCCCAAATGAGGTGAGCGATATGGCGCGAAATATGAAGATTTAGTTGCTTACCTTCTCTCTTATACTGTATCAGTCGAAAAACTGTGGACACAGAATACACGTATTATTCATGATGTATGACGTCTACTGATATAGTCAAATGAAGAAAAAACGAAAGATTATGAAAATTTTGAAAAAGGAATGATTTATATGAAAATTTTGAAAAAAAGGGGGGTAGTAGAGAAAAGGGGGTAGGAGGAAACGAAATCCATGCCCGATGCGCCTGTGCAATAAAATATCATATTGCACTCTCGTGCAAAATCAATGAATAAAATTACGTGGCACGAGAGTGCAATATGGTTTTTTATTGCACAGAAATTATTTTTTGCTAATCAATGTTAGAAAAATTCATAGCATTTCAAAATTTTCTAAAAATTTCAAAATTACAAAATTAAAAACAAAAAATTTAAAGGTCAATTTTTTTTTTTTAAATTAAAAAAATTTCTTAATATTTTAATTTTTTTTTAAAATTCAAAATTTTCATAAAATTTCAAAACTTTCAAAAGTTTCAAAATTAAAGTAAAATAGAGCCGTATGTAATAAAACAATTATTACACTTGAACTTGATCAATATGAGGTTTTATGGAGCAGAGTACAACAATATTGAACTCTAGGTGCAGATGTAATGGAAAAATGCCACACTTAATGGAGGTCTAGTATATCAAAAATAGGGGAAAAATACACCTTTTACATATCCCCCAAAGAGAAAGAGCAAATTAATTTTCAAAAATGGCTTAATGTTGAGTCGGCAATGAATGTCTGATTATCTTTTGATACATATTATATAATTTTTGTCTTTTTAAATTGTTTGTAATAGGTGTTACCTAACTTGGGACGTAGTCCAATATTTTTTTTAACAAAATATTAACTCAGATATATGGACCTATATTTTTTGGAAAAGTAGACCGGGGGCGGATACAGACTCTCTTAAAAGAGGGGGCAAATAGGGGGACCCAAACCCAACGTCTCAATTTCATAGAAAACATTATTTCGGACAGGAGGAGGAAGAAATGAAACTCTGTTTAATGATATTGTCAGTCCCATGGTATATGTTTAATAAGTTAGAACACACTGCGATTTTGAGTCATTTTGTAACATTCATAATCGGAAGTAGTTCCAGAGTTTCAACTACATACAACATTTTAATTAACGAGTTTATTACAAATCTATGAGTTGAAAAGTAGGTACGAAACGTCTCACTATACATTTTTACCCCGGTACGAAACGTTCCGATCTAGATACGAAACGACCTGGTACGAAACGACCAGGTTACGAAACGTCCTGCAACCTTCCAGATTACTGCACATCCGATTTTCTGCAGATTTAACCCATTCTCTATCCAGAGTTGTCGTTCCTGCTACGCTAGACTCTATCTAGAGAATTGATTTGAAATGAGTGATTTATTATCATCTTTATTAATATTTACAATAATTAAAGCAATTCTAAGTACATTTTTTTAACTGTTTCTAAATTTTACAAAAATCTTGTTAAATGGGCGTTGACAGAGATAGAGTCTAGCGTAGCAGGAACGACAACTCTGGATAAAGAATGGATTTAACCATGTATTGGTTTCCGGTGTATCATTTCCGGTGCAAGGAATTTAAGCCATTAGTGATATGGAAAATATTGCTATTTCTACCATATTAATTTGTATATTGTTCACCTATAGTGTATGTATTGAACTTCATTTGTATGACACTTTTCTATTTATAATAAACAATTAGAAAATTTTTAATAAAAATAATAAAAAATGCTTATAAATACGTTTATTCATTCACATGCATACTAGTTAAATAAATATCTCACGATCCCAAAGAGATACATAATTTTAACTGTCTGTCGTTATCAGTACTGGCTACCAGAAGACATACATTCTCAATCGGAAAGAAAAACAAATACACAAGTAACATTAATTCTGTTCTACTGGAAAACATCAGAAGCATTCATTTATAGGACATATGAAGACTGATTATAAACCCAACTTATTTACAATAACTAAGCATATGTATATATATATACAATGTATATCTTTACTTCTCAACAAACCATATCATACATAGGTATAGAGATGTACATTTTAGTTAGTATTTACAATAATTACAATTACATCAGATAAATAATGGTTGGTATGTTTCAGCCTGGCCCGCAAAATACCTTTTCTATTATCTTTATTAATTTGCATAATTTAGTAAGTACAGTTTTGTGTTTTGAAGTCATAAGATTTCTGAATTTTAATACATTCACATGATTGTAATAATACTTTGATAGTAATAATTTTCGACTAGGTTTAAAATATTTACACTGTAAAATATAATAGAATTCATCTCCGATATCACTATTACACAGAACGTATATTCGATTATTTCTATCCATATTTTTCCACCTACCCTGCTCAATTGGTAACATATGATTTGTGGTTCTACATCTGCAGAAAACGATGGCTTATTTGTGTTCAAGGAGTTCAAAATAGTCTTCTATTTTGAAGGATGTTTTAAAAAGCTTATAATTATTAGCCTTTGGTGAATCATCTATCAATGAATGCCAAGTTTGTTCGAATTTAAGCTTTACAGTGTTTATAAAGCAATTGGAATTTAAAAAGGTTTGCGTATTCCAAATATTAGACATGCCGCATTCGTTCAATATATTGCTAATTTTATTCAACCACAGAAAATTACATCTATCCACAACTGACATTTGGAAAAACAATTTGTACATAATAGCTGATAATTTTGATTTTTTACCACAACATAATTTTGTCCAGAATGAAATAAGTCTCACTTTAGCATCTATCTATATGAGGTATCTTTCAAGCTCTCCATAAACCATGCAAGAGGGGGTCGATGTCCTTAAATTTAACAATGATTTACAAAATGTTAGATGTACCCTTTCCAAAATATCATTATTATCCATACCCCATATTTCACAACCGTATAATAATACAGGTTTTACCATTTCATCAAAAAAGTCCAACTGACATTTAATTGAGAGGATGTAAAGTCTACCTAGTCTTAAACATTCATACAGGGCGCGTGTAGCTTTTTCTGCGTTGCCTTGTTTTGCATTCTTAAAATTCCTAGTTGGTGATAACCCAACACCCAAGTAATTGAAGTCATTAACAATATCTAGTTGTTTCCCTAGGAATAAAAATTGTACATTGTCTTGAGGTCGCCACCTAGAGAAATGTAATCCGAGAAACAATCTAAAAGTTTCTGAAGATCAGTTGCTGACTCTGCCATTAATACAGTGTCGTCAGCATACAAGATATAAAACAATTGTAAACATATTTCTAGCTTGTTTTCAAGTTCGTTTGAGACTATTTTTAAACCATGATTTAAATTACAAGTCTGTAAAATAGATTCAAGGTCATTTAAATATAATGCAAAAAGAAATAATTATAAATTCTCCCCTTGTCTGACACCATTATTACATGGGAAAAAAATCAGATTTACAGTGATTGAAATTTTAAAATGAATATCTCCGTGTACATTTCAATATGTCTGAAAATATATGAGAATATATTCGATATTTTTCGTATTCGTCATGATCATAAGCCTCAAATTCTATATTTTAACATCTACCTTTTTTCTTCTCGTATGTAATTTTAATCTCACATAAACTTCGTCTTGTGTGCTCTAACACAGACATACACTTGACATCTCGAAGACGCGTAACCCCACCTCTGTCTATTAACACTCTCGTTTTAGCTTGTAAATCATTATAGCAACGGATGCTGTTAACTAATCTGCACACGAGTGGTCTCCCTTTGTCAGTACAGTGGTTGATATCCAATCCTAACTTCAGTAGGCACTCCAGGTCGTCTCAATTTCCACCTAGTATATGATTTCATATTGCGTCAGATAGAAGTTCCTGCTTTCTTTGTTGAACAGACACATCACATGCTATTGAGCATTCATTAGTGAACATTTCAAACTGTCTTAGATCAGACAGTATCTGAAACAAATAGAGGTTTCCCTTATATTTCATATGTTGATTTTCTATTCGGATCAATTGATGAGCAACATCAGTTCTATTACACAATACTGCAATCTGTAACGGAGATGTACCATACTTAGAATTGAGTAAATAATCCGCTTCATGTTTGAGTAAAATATTCACAACTTCAACGCGGCCATTTTCTGATGCCACATACAGTTGGGACTTGTTTACTTGATCACACATATTAACATCAGCACCATTTTCTGAAAGATACTCAACGATCTTACTATGCCCATGCTTTGATGCAAGATACAATGGCGTCATATTACATGTATGGCAAACATGAATATCAGCCCCATTTTGTACAAGGAGTTGAACGATGTCATAAAACCCCTCCTCTGACTCTGTGGTCAATGGTGATGACCCTAAGCTTTCACTGTTCATATTTTCATTTGCACTAATCTCTACTAGATAAATAAAGGTAATAACAAAATTACCGAACTCCGAACAATCTTACAAAGGGAAAGTCAAAACTCATAATTATATAAACAGACAAAATCAGTCAACAACCGAAAAACTGTGAAAACCGTAATGACCCTGACTTGGTACAGGCATTTCTAAAGAAATGGTGGGTTGAATCAGATTTTAAGGCGCCAAACCTCCCGCTCTCATTACGGTTCAAAGGTTCCGGCTGTCACTGTAACAGTATTTAAATACAGGAACAAAATAGGTAAAATAGTTGTCAAAGCAGTACCATATTCGGTGACGTAAATGTCAAAAATACGTTTACGTCACACATTGACAAAAAAATTATTGACATTTGCGACTTCTTTATCTTTATACATTTTCACTATATGAAAATGCATCGCTTATAATTTTTTCTGCAGAGACGGAATATATTTCGACAAGATATTGGTATCGGAATATAAACTTTTTAAGAGATCGAATAAGGCGAATCTTTTTATAGCCCTGGTCCAGTAGCCTGTTTCTCAGATGAAGATGACGTTTCAGGAAATCAGAATAATTGCTACTGGCCCTTGCATAGCGAATCAATTGTGAGATGTAAACACCATATGCAGGAGAAGCTGGTATATTGCTGCACATGTTTGGAAAATTTATGATTTTAAAATTGAAGTCGTCCCGCTTATCATAAATTTTAGTACTGAGTTGACCACTGTCGTCAAATTCGAGGTATAAGTCCAAAAATGATGCGGACGAAGCTGTATCGGTGGTCTCTTTAACTTCCAGCTCTGGAGGATATATCAATGGAAGAAATTCTGCAAATCTAGAATTATTGATAGATAAAACGTCATCAATATACCTGTATGTGAAATTAAAGGCTCTAGCCTCATGAATCTTCTTATCTTTTACAAGCTTTTGAAGAAACTCCGACTCATATGAGTATAAAAATAAATCGGCTAGAAGAGGGGCACAATTCGTACCCATTGGTATGCCGACGACCTGCTGAAACATTGGACAACATCAAAATGGTCGTTCACTGCTACTAGTGATATTACATACAATGGTGTCCTTGAAAACTCGTCTTGCATATTAACACTTGTATCATGTTTTATAAGTAATTCACCAATTTTGAAATTACCAGTCTCACAAGCCGCTATTGAAGGAGTCACACACTTGTGATCATTCGACCAAATCGATTGATCACTTAGTGCTGTTCTATTAATTGACTCGCTCTGTATATATTTTAAAATCACTTCGCACAATTCTACATTGCCACTGTAAACTGCCAGTATAAGGTACCTTGTTTGTTCTTCCATTTCGGTACCAAATATTGCACTAATAGACTCGTTGCTACTCAGTACACGTTCTACAATATACTGCAAGAGTCGAGTGTGTCCATAATACACAACCCAACACAAAACACGGACACAATAAGTAATTGTATATTCATCCTCATCCTTGCACATGAACATATCCTCTAATAGAGAATCGTAATCAGTAGTTACATCTAGTAATAGTTTTTGCCGAAACCATTCAACCCATTCTGTTATTGAATCGTTGTTCTTCAAGCTAATACCAGTTTTAACAACATGGTCAAAATTTACTTGTTCAGATAAAAACAATTCTTTAAATTCCATGTATGGTTTTTCACTCAATATTTCAATGAAGACATTCATGAACTGTGGGTGACTTAATGCGCTGTTCATGAACACATCGTATAACCCTAAAGATAGGATATCTTTGCAAAGTCTGTTGGCTAACATTGGATATTGATCCTCGTTAAGTTCTATTTATAAATCATCATTGGATATTTGTTTACAAACCACTACCTTGTTCGCCACGAAATTGCTTGACATATACCTTAAAATCTGATGAGGATAATCTTTACCATAATGATAGGCAACTACCTCCAAAATAGAGTCATGTATCAAAGTATATTCACTTCCTGATTTTACAATATAAGTTCCTATCATATGAGATAATGCGTCTGTTATCGTTCTATCTAATGTACCTTGATTTATTCCACAGTCATTATAGATATCGCTCTTCAGTTGTTTTTCAATTGATACTTTGTTATTGTTTACTAAGCATAAAGCGAGTGCTGCATATTGAATCGTGTTTATAAGCTGTAGTTTAGCCACCTCTTCTATTAGACACTCGTGTGGTTTGTTGAAAAATCTTGCAGCAAGTTCCTGATATCTTATATCTGAAGAGAACAATTTACATAAAGATGGAAACATGACTCTTGCAGAGGCAAAGGACATTTTCTCAAACAATTTTATTTCAACATCTGTATATTTGCAATGTTGTGTCAGAATATTTATTTTCTCGCTTTCATTTAATTAGTTATCTACACTTTGTAAGTCAACGACGTTTTCTGTCACAAACGAATTTTGTCTTTTTGCTTCAACATATACTGTTTTTCTACATGTGAACAAACGATTTGATTCTTCTCCAATAGCTTTGAAAATGCTACTCATATGGCTAATTATACTATTATATATTGTCATGTCAACAGAATAAATTCCTAGCACATCATCTAGTACAAACACTTGTTTTCTGTCGAAATTTCCATACAATCAAATATCTTCCGGTTTACATACGGGTACTACCTCAAAACTGTCGCTTTCGAACTTCAAAGCAATATGGCGAGCAGTGGCGCTTTTTCCAGATGCCGGACCACCAATTAATGTAATGTATGCATTAGAATTCACCATATTCGATGCAGCTTCAAATGCACGAGTTCTGTCATAAAACACGATATCTTCTCTTTTCCATTCTTCAATAAGTCGAAGCTGGCATTCTGGAAAAATAAGCAATCGGTCTTTCGAATCAATAATATATATAGTCAATAGAACTGTCGCTATGATATATGTAGTTGCAATATTGTTGAAAGTATCATTTTTATGGCCATAATGCGTAAGTTTTTATCCACGTCCATATGTCTGTCCTATATTTGGTTTCCTTTCAATAACTTATTATCCCCTTAAGACGAAAGGTTAGGGAACATAATAGTAGGTCAAGTTCGATTTTAGATTTAAAAACTTTTTCTATTCATTCTAGAGTTATGTCCCTTGATATGTTGAAAAATGCCTAATTATCAGGTTTCTGTGGAACAATTTAAGTTCGCCATGAACATTTTTTTTAATTGTTACGAAAGGTCAAGGACCATAAAAGAGAGGTCAAGATCAATATATACTTCTTTTCTGTTCACTCTGGAGTTTTGTTCCTTGATATGTTGAAAAATGACAAATTAACAGGTTTCTGTTCAACAATTTAAGTTCCCCATAAGCAAATTATTTGAAATTGATATCCAAGGTCTGGAACCATAATAGACCGGCCAAGTATTATTTTGGACATTTAACTCTTTTTTTCTGTTCTGGAGTAGTACACCTAGATTTACTGAAAATACCATTTTATCACATTTCCACTCAATAACTTAAGTTCCCCTCTTACCAAACCATTTGACATCCATTAACGAATCCTTTTGGCCACAATCACATGGCAATTCGGATGTCTAGGTCAAATTTGGTTATTATTCCTTTTATGGTTCCATAGTTGTGTCCGTTAATTGAAAAAGGGGCAAAATTGTGGTTTCTATGTTCTTACTTTAGTATTCCATGACATGTGGGGTGACATGTCTACCTGTGTACTTGTTTCAGTGAGCTAGATTTATAAAACATTTAGTTGGTCTAGTACGAAGTGGACATCATCATCATCTCATTCAAAAGAAGCTTGTTTTACTTAATCAACAAAAGTTAAATGTATTTTGTAAAACTTAGTTTAAAAACTCGAGGCCTATATCACTCACCATGGAAGAATGTTGATTTTATTGCCTGCTGTACTATAATTTAAATTTTGATTCCCCATGACTTGATTGAGCCTAATAGCCCCAGGCATTCATTGTTAAAAAAATAAATCTTCGTATCACAATGTTGCTCCATACCAAATACAATTACAGAAAAGTAGAGTAATTCCCCTTTTGTCAACTAGAACTGAAGGTATTGCTCGTCTACAGACAAACGACAGACGCATAGCTTAATACGACCGCAAAATTATGCAAGCCAATTATTCGACAGAATAAAACAATTGTATAAATAAAACTGTTTGTTTCTATGATGGGAGAGTCATATGCAAGGTAGATGAATGTTTCTCTACCTGCGCACTGTGTATATCACCACCAATGGTACGCGTTCAATTCCGTTTACTTGATACAACTGGCAAATAAAGTTGTAAGTACATTTTTTGTACCTTTCGACAGGTCAATGGGTTTCTCTTGGTACTTGGGGTTTCAACCACCCACCAATTAAAAAAATTATCGCCATGAAATAATCTTAAATGTGATCCGAGGCGTTTATGCACAGGTGTTACAATCACCATATGGTGTAGGAACATTGATACATGTGATAGGAATACTTTGGATTCGTTTATTTACTAGTAAATGTACTTTGGACTATTTTAATTTTTTGTTAGTATTATGTACTGCGGAAGGATAGGCAGTTACTGTTCTACATGTGGCACACGTCATGTTACTCTTGTTACTTTGGACTACTTTAT
Source organism: Bathymodiolus brooksi (assembly GCA_963680875.1). Classification (NCBI taxonomy): domain Eukaryota; kingdom Metazoa; phylum Mollusca; class Bivalvia; order Mytilida; family Modiolidae; genus Bathymodiolus; species Bathymodiolus brooksi. The sequence continues at coordinate 28,148,573 of OY804590.1, forward strand.
TTGTTATTACTAAGGATTACTCTATTCTCATATCCGAACATCCGGATATTTGATAATTCATTGGGGTGAGGTCAGCAGGAATCTTCTAGATTTTACCTAGATTCCAATGGAAAATTTGAATTTTATTTTCTTAATTTAAACGAAAAGCTTCATCCGAGCGGACAGTAATCTGATCATGAAGATGTATGACTTCTGCGTGTAATTCATCAATTTGTATCTGGTTAGGGACCGACCATTTAACTTGCAGGGGAGGGACTATGGGGTTTTTTTTCTTTCTGAATTTTTTTTCGGACAACACGAGAGTTAGAATGTATATTTTTGTTGTCCAGAATTTAGCATTAGGTTATATGACAAAAACTCTGAATCAGATTATTTTTTTTTCCTCCACCAAAATCAGAATATTTTTTCAGGAACATTGGGAATCAGAATATTTTTTTAGAAAAAAACCATAGCCCCCCTCCCCCCTGGAAGTTAAATGGTCCGTCCCTTTTGAACGATACTGATGTTGAAAGAACATCAGTATTAGGATTTAAGTTTACTAAATGCTTTGATCTGTAAAGATTTGTTTTTCTTATAGTTGTAAAATTGACTGAAGAAATAAGGTTTAATTAGCGTGAGGAAATAGTTGATGTCGGGTACCTCGGAACCAATCAGAATGGATTAATCTTTGAACTACTGACAGCAATCCATATATGAATCAGCGAACACACCCAACGTGTATTTACAATGTGTAGGAATATTTTACTACAGGTCACGAGTCAACCATTCATAAAAAAGTTGTTTGTTGAACTGCTTAATTAACGTTGTATAACATATGCTTTGCGAATTTTTTTTTGAGGGCGCACGCCCCGCACGCCCCCTCTAAATCCGCCTCTGGAATCGGTCCCATTCAACGTATGGGAGCAAATTAAAATTTTCGTTAAGTGAATATTTCAACTTTCTTTTTGCATATCTGGTCATAACTTATTATTCCCTACAATTTTTAAGTAATGGTGATACGAAATAAGTGTTACAATACCTTTTTCAACCTTCACGGTCGATTTCGTATTCGAAAATTCTTTCTTGTCCGCTATGACACCTTACGTAGACTCTCGCGATGGGCGGAACCTATCCATATATGGATCTCAATGCCAAATATGGAAAACTTTTAATACGATTTCACTATGATTTTACGGCAATCGATCCAAATAAGATCTCCAAAACGAGGCAAATCCACGTGAAATAGCAACTTGTATACAAAATGTCGGACAGAAAGAAGATTTCATGCATTCAAATTTTCAGATGGATATAAAGTCTACCATGGATTGATGCAGCGTTTACTCAACACCTCAAGGTTTACCTAAATATATTTATCTTTCATCCCCGTTAATTTTTCCAACCACTTACAGCGGAATTAGGACAAAAAACCGCCCAGTGTGAATCACTCCGGGCGCTACTCCCATGCGTTGAATGGAACCGATTCGTAACCCACGCTGGGAGCAAAAGCGGACTGAGGGTTACGTTACCGTATCTAGGAATATACAGTTCTCCTAGCTGTTACAATTCTCTTTTTAATTACCATTTTTGTTCCTGTAGCTGATTGATTATCTCTCTCAATTTCAAGATGAGTTGAGTTGGAAACTGTTGACATTGGTTTACCATTTAAATACCAGGTGTTGCTGTCATCATCATTGAATACCAAAATAACCGATTTCTGCTCGTTGATTTGGTATCTTAATTTATTTGAATGATGTGATTGGATGTCAAGCATTGTTTGAAGCTCACGAGGATCATTTGAGATAAGGGTTACGTCATCAGTTACCGTTGGTACGCCACAAAAAATTGGCATTATATGCATCCCTATTTGATTCTCCTCAAAAATGTTCAGTAAAGAGTTAACATATAATTTATAGGCAGAGTGTGACCAAATTCCTCCTTGACGCGCACCCTGTTTTTCTGCAATTTTGTGTGATAGCAGCTAGCCCATTCCACTTTATTTTCGATGTTAAATAAACTGTCGAAACATAACATTATATTTAAAAAATAATAACATTTTAACCTTTAATTCACTCAGTAATATGCTTTTCCTCGCCGTAGAGCAAAAATACTTAATCGTTGGAAAGCTGGAGAAAGATTCTATATTTATGAACGATTGACCTGAGTAACCTTGTTAAACCATACGGGGTCAGTGTGTTTTAAATCGGTTATCCAATCAGGACGCTCATTATTCTTGTCCAAGATAAAAATACATCGCTAAAATTAGCATGGTACTCGTGACCCGTGACCCATATTAGCAGATCCCACCAGTTTTTTCTAAATAATGTTGATTAAATAAACCCGTCTGATATAAATTGACGAAAACCAAACTAGATATCTGATTTAGTGTCTATAAGGACCAGAGGTGATTTTAATTAAAATAATTAACTTCTGTTGGAAGATAGCGAATAAATTAATATACATTGGAGTCTATGTAGAATCCCGAGGATTGTGCTTGGCTTCACCTCCAAATATTTTCTTCATCTCAAAATTGATAATCATTGATTGATCAATATCCAGATGTAATTGTGAACAAAAATAAAATAAAACATAATTTCATGCAGGGACAGTAAATAAATCATCACTATTAAAAAGCGTCCTTCGCTTAATAAAATAAATCATCACTATTAAAAAGCGGCAACATCTTAAAAAAAAAAAAAGGGAGCAACATAGGGTCCTGTCCACAAGTACCTGTGGGTCATGTTTGCGCTGGTCGGATTACTCGTCCATGCATTGTCCATACTGAATTTTGACGGATTGTAACGCCAAGAAAAATATGTGTCTGTTTAGGGTTACAATGTCATAAAAATATAGGTTGGAAAAATTATTTGATTAATTTTTTTACATAGACCACTGTCGTCAAAGAGTTTCGGTCGGAATTGTTCTGTCATCTTCCGGTACAAGTCAATTAGGCATTTTTGACATACAGGCGACGACAAAAAGTAAGTATTATGATCATATAGTATTATTATATCTTGAATCCAGAAGATGTCGTTATCAGTCGATTATTTTTGTTTGTTTTTACCTATATGTTTCTGTGGTTAACTTAATAGATTACTCAGATATAGATAAAATGATGGACATAAACAATGAAAAATGCTAATAATGAAATTGAAATCATCAAATAAAGCTATAAAAAGTAGTCTATATGTGTAATTAAAGTACACAAACCCTTTGTAATGCTTATATACATGATAGTTTGCACTGGCGTGCCACCATGAATAGATTTAGACTTACTACAGTAAGAAACACAATGCTTATTTACGTACATTCGTTCCGGCTCTGTCAGCCACTACTTTCCGGTTGGGTCCCAAAAACCGTTTTTCAGTAGAACCGGTTTCGTCTATGTAAAAAATTGAAAGAATAGCGAAAACAGCTCAATATCACAATTATGTTTCTTTTTTGTAATTTATTTAAGGTTCATTATAACACTTGTCAAGGGTATGTTCGACTTGCAAATTGATAAAAAAAAAAAATTGTCTTCAATGAATAAAAGTTGTGAAAAAAACAACAGCACATAGTCAAAATATTTTACATGTGAATGTTTTGTTTAACATTAAAAGAAAGAAATACAAAACGGTTTGTGCAGAATTGGCATTCGCCAAGTCACCTTCGACAGAATGGTCATGATTTTGTATAGAACTTATAATTCTTTTTCTTTATTTGCTATGCAGTTGGATTATTGCAATATTCAAAGAGTGTTTGAACAAAAGTAGGAACTCTCACTGTTTATATAGATATCAAGTAACTCTTATTGTTTTAGATTAATTTTTGTTTTCAAATAATATATTGAAGGACAATAAGAAATTTTGATTATAAAAATAATAGAAATAAAATAAAAATAGGGAACCGCATCGGTAACGTAATGGCTTACGTGCTCGCCTCGAGTGCGGTATATTGTGGGTACGAACTGCGGTTTTGTCAAACAAAAGAATATACAATTGGTATTTGTTGCTTCTTCGCTAAGAACGCAGCATTAAGGAGAAAGAGCAAAGACTGGTTGGCTCGGAATCAGAATAATGTGTCCGAGTGGAGCGACATATCTACCCAATGACTGTTGTTAGCTCACCTTGCCAAAGGCAATGTGAGCTTTTACCATCACTTTGCGCCCGTCGTCCGTCGTCTTTCGTTCGTCATCTGTCGTCCATTAACTATTCACATTTTAATCTTCTCATCTGAAACGCCTCAACCAAATAAAGTGAAACTTAGTAGGAAGCATCTATGGAAGGTCCTCTGTAACGATTACTCATTTCGTCCAGAACCATTAACAAATATGGTCGCCACAAGCGATTCTTGTTTCTGATTGGCAGATTTAAAAATAATATCTTCTCCACTAAAGCTTCTTAGCCAAATGAACCGAAACTTGGTATGAAGCAACTATGGAAGGTGTTCTATAAAGATTGCTCATTTCATCCCGATCCGTTAACAAACATGGTCTCCACAGACAATTCTTGTTTCTAATTGGCCGATTTTATAAAATCTTCTCCTCTCCAACTGCTTAGCCAAATGAACCGAAACTTGGTAGGAAGCAACTATGGAAGGTCTTCTATAAAGATTGCACATTTCATCCCGATCCGTTTACAAACATGGTCGCCACAGAAAATTCTTGTTTCTGATTGGCCGATTTCTAACAATCTTCTTCTCTGAAACTGCTTAGCCAAATGAGCCGAACTTTGGTGGAAAGCACCTATAGAAGGTTCTGTCTGTATTAAGTTTCCTCAAAGCAGAATGAAAGGTGAACGACATAGGCTCACTGATTTTCAGTGAGCAAAGCACGAACATTTGTCGTATTACAAACTTGTAACGAACGTTGCATTAATCGAGTACACCTAGCATTTTCTTTGTATGCAAACTGCCAAAATCGTCCGTGCAGAAAGGAATTCAATACTACAGCCTTTGTTAATTTGCTTATCTGTAATGTTAATGTAAACATTATACTGTGAAGAAACTTAAATATCGTATCCATGAAGTTATTTCCACAGAGTGACTTACTTCGTTATCAACGAGTAAAAAATTAAAATATTGCGTTATAAAAAGAATCTCCCACTACTCAATTGATGCGCCTGTACAGCTACTTGAAGTGAGTGTAGCGTATTGAGCACCAAACGTGATGTCAGTGCCACAGAAAGCATAAAAAAATCAAGTGTTCGCGACAGTAGCAATTTAACATAGAAATAACGATTTTTGTATTGTACAAAGTAGCTGAAATTAGCAACCATGGCGAATATTCATACTATGGATCAGTATTTATCGCCTTTGAGATATTTCCTAATCATAACTATTGTTAAATTGCAATATAATGCTCAATAACAATAAGATCAGTGGTATTCACATACTGACAAACCCGGTTATTTATAAATGACCCAACCGGTTTGTATACATGTTTACATTTTGACCAAGCCGGATTTCAAAAACATCAGTTGACATCATGTTTTAGGGTATAACTAGTTACTAATTGACTTTTCATCAACAAAATAGTATTTTTAAGTAAAATCAATCATTCATCAATATTTTTTTCTTTTTGGGCAACATTTAATTCATTCGTAAATGCAAGATATATCGATATTTCAGTTGATTGTAATGATTTTTAAGCCGGATTCCTTATAACTTATAGAAAAATCTAATTTTACACTGCAAAAATAAATGATATTTGGACAAAAAATGAAATTAATGATAATAACAATCATAAGCATCATAATTCAAAACATTATATACACAGTATATTTATAAATACTTACGATAATTATCCGTGTCTGATTTAAAAATACCGCTTTAAAATATCCCGGATGTTGACCAAACATTTTCGATCGGAGCTCTTTGACGACAGTGTAGACTGTATTGGAGAAAAATGCTCACTTTAACAGTCCTGGTCTAAAAATTGAAATGAAATGAACTAGGATATGCATGTTTGACACAAAAAAATATGGTAGGTGACTGGTTCCGGGTCCGTTCGCCCTAATTCCCGTTCGCCCTATTACCTGTTCGCCCTAATACACGTTCGCCCTGATAATTATATATATGCAGAATATAAAAAAATTCTAACATATATATGTTCATTCTTCTCTGAATAACACTATATTAAGGGTATGAAGAATGAACATAAATATATGTTAGAATTTTTTTTTCAGGCATCACACTTCATTTTAAAATACTCATTTGATTAACAATAATCATTTTAATTCATAAATATATTTCACACCCATCACACGAAATAGCAGGAGATCAAAGAACACAAGCTGTGAGGTATATAATTCTTTTGTGTTTGCAGTCTGCAACGACGGGGTTCGGGCATTTGGGGAATCTAGCAAATAAAGGAATGAAAACACATGTAAATATACAATATACGTACATTGTCGGTTAATATAAAATTTATTTGTACGAGCTTTAGAAACAGGCAGAATAGCGAGCCTTCGGCAAGCTTTTCAGGCCTGTTTCGCAGCGAGTACAAATGAATTTTATATTTAACGACAATGTACGTATATTGTGTTTATCCTGCAATGTCAAAAAAGTCGGAAAACTTGTCAGATTTAAACAAAAAGGACAGAAACAAGCGTCATTCCTCGCCTTTCATAAATGTTGTCAAGGGTGTCTTCTTCGTGGTCCGGGTTACATTAGTACCAGTTTCATACTTGTCTGCGCCCTCCGCTGTACATAGCTACAGGGTACCAGGAAAGTTTATTCGTAGGCTGAAAAGTTTATTCGTCTAGTACGAATAAAGCAAAAATTTATTCGCATAGCATATTTGTACAGCAAATGTACTGATTGCAGGATAAATTCGAAAGCCTGTTTTCTTCAACTTTGCAAAACACAAGAGAGAGAGTACATGACGGATGGATACGATATAATTACGGAAATATCAACAACTTATATTAGCTCAAGCATTCTGACCATGCAAACACCAGGATACAACATCTTGCCCCCCTAAAAAACAAATCCTATTTGTTTTCGATGGTCTGAATGTCTGAGCCACCTAATAAAAAAAAACATTAAAATATTTTACAATCATGAAAAATAATACTTATAGATCTACATACACAACCAATAGGTTTTCTCATTTCGGAAATACCTAAAAATATCATGACAGCAACTCCCAAATTTCAAGTATAACTTAACCAGCGGAGTCCTTTTGCTCCTAAATTATATGTAAGGGCTGTCATTAACAATAAGTCAAATATTGTAAAGCCGCTTACGTTAGGGTTGTTTCTGGCGTTTTTAATACTTTTAGAAATTGCATGTGTCATTTCAAAACTTATTGTCTTATCGTACAACACATGAAACCAATAGTAATGTCAATAAAAATGTTATCAAAGCAAAGATGAACGAAATTGGTAAAATATGTACCAAAGAAATGTGAATTGTACATGAACATTTTTCCTCCTGTTCAACTTGACTAAAATGAAAATATATACGGTTCATTAACAAACTTAATCTATATGAACAAGTAATACCAAAGTTAAAATGTCAGGTAATCTTTGGTGGCGGTTTAAGAATCACCTGCTTCTGAGTTTGTCTATTTAAATCATGAAAGGGAATCCAAATTGCATTTTGAGCTGGTTCCCCCTTAAATTGTACAAAGTATTCTATTGCATTTTGTCCTTGTCGTTGTCCTAATATTCGTCTGATCTTGTAGAATTTGGATGTGTCACTTGTTTCAGACATACTTTCACTGTAGTCACGAAATCGTACTGGTTCGTTACATTTCCGAGTAGATCCGACGTCGAGTGATGTCGTTTTGTGGTTCGGTTACTCCACGATGCTCCGTATTTGGAGGTACAATTGCATCCGATTGCTCAGTGGTATCGGTTTTGTGTTGTTCATTGTCACTTTCTGATAACTCTTGTTCACTGTCTGTCTGTGTACGTGTTCTCAATTTTGGTACAAACTAATCAATCGGGTCAAGTTCCCGTACATATGCTACTTTGAGTCTATCTTTTTGAACTGGTTTAAAAACTTTTCCAGTGTGAGGGTCTCTGACTGTCACCATGTGGTTTAACAGCAACTTATAAACAACAAAAGGGCCGGAATATTTTGGTTTAAACTTTTTACCGGGCCCTATTGGTTCTTTCAATAAATAGACAAAATCACCAATTGTAAGACACAAAGGATTGACTTTTTTTATTATATCTCTCCTTCATTTGTTCTTCTGATTTTTGAGGATTTATCACAATGTCATCTCTAATCAATTCGATTTTGTTCATGTGATCTTTTATATATTCATGATAGTCTTCATGCAATGAATCAAAATTGATCTGGTGTGCAGAAAACGACAGGGGAAATGCCGGTCGAAATCCGTATAGTACTTCATAAGGAGAGTACTTGATGGACGAATTAACGGAACTATTAATGGCAAAGGTAATGGCTGGTAATATATCATCCCATTGTTTACCCTGAGAAATGTATGGCGTTATCCTCTCATTAAGAGTCCTATGAGTCCGTTCGCACGCACCCAAACAATGGTGGACGAAACTTGGTGTAAAGTTTTGGTGAATATTGAGCATTTTGCACAATTTGTTTGTACATTGGGATATAAATTCACTTCCGCGATCACTAATAAAAGTATTACATAATCCAAATTGTGTAATTAGTTGAAAAATTGCGGATGAAACTGTCATGCTATCAGATGCTTTCAGAGGAATTGTAAAAAGAAATTTGCTGAACATATCGACAGCCGTGAAAATGTACGTGTGTCCCTTATTGGTAATTGGAAGCGGACCAACCAAATCGATCTGCCACACTTGGAAAGGTTTAGTTGGTGTCGGATACGAAATGATACCAGATCTTGTATGGGCTTTGGTCATTTTTCTAGGCTGGCATGCATGGCAATATTTCACAAAATTGGAGACTGTAGATGGTAATTTTGAAAAATAGAAATGTTCACTAATGATATCTATGTGCGGCTAATGGAGACTCGTGATATATTTTCAAAATTTCTTTTATCATCACTTTCGGTAAGACTAATTGATAACTTCGATGACTTTGAGTTCTTTTAGATTTAGCAACCCTCGAATGAAACAACAGACCGTCAATGAGTAAATAATCTGCAGATATAATTATAAGTCTTCTTTCTTTTTTCTGCAATTTCGGTAGACTATTTCCATCAAGATAGTCAATGATGGGTCGTAAACACTGTCATTTCGCTGAAGCTCTTTGACACTTTCGGGACTGAAATCGGTTGTTTTGAACAAGTCAATACTAGTCTTGAGCATTTCGCTTGCACTTAAAGATGTATTTTCATCAGTTTCATGGTCGTTAACATCACTTGAAATTTCAGAAAAATCTGACTTTGAGTTTGTACGAGTCACATTATTACATTCAATTGTTTCATTTACATTGGAAATTCTATTATTTCCATAATGTTCATTAATTTGAGAAAACTGAGATTGTTCCATTGAAGTCATAATCGGTGTTGGGTCAAAGAATGGTGATTCTAAATCAATAGGTTGATTATTGTTTGTGATTGACATATTCGGGGAAACACTATTGTTTCCATAACAATGATCAGTAACCGGAGTCATAATTGGTAATACATTGTCCACTGAGCAAGCGAGCGGTGATGCAGTTAAATTATGAAATTCACCACTATTCTCGTTTCGAGGGGTATCCGTATGATGATTGTTCGGACTGTTCAATATACTGGAACTACAATTAGCTCCACTTGAACAATCACCAATAATTGTGTCGACAACAGACCTTATTCTGTACTTCCGAAATCGATTAAATTCTCTGTATACTGATAATTTGTGGAACTACAATAAGCTTCAAACTCGTAAATCTCGTTCTGTGACAAATTGGAACCACAGTTGGCTCCAGCACTAACCATTGGTGGCCATGCTGATTGTGGAAAACTTGCATTAACGATAACATTATCTTCCGAATCGCCTAAATAACCATTTTCTTGGTCCTATTCATATGTCACAGTGCATATTTTATGTGTTTTGCCTCCTAACATTTCTTGTAATGGAACATCTCCTGGTAAGTTTATATTGCCAACGTGTTCCTCTATATACGGGAAATACGGGTCACATTCACCCGGGCTCGTAAAACCTACTTCAGTATTTTCAATGTTACATCGTGATAAAGCGTCCGCTACTTGAACTTGAGATGCTGGCTTGTATTGTATGTCGAAATTGAATTGTTGCAACAAGGCAAGCCAACGTTCATAAATAGCACCACGAAATTGCTTCTGAAACAGCGGTCTGAGTGCCTGGTGATCGCACTCTACTATGCAATGATTTCCCCGTAAAAACGACGAGCAGTCCATAACACTTGTCACTAGACCTAGTAATTCCAACTTTGTTGGTCCGTAGGAACTTTGCCAACGATTCAGTGACTTTGAACCAAATCTTATCACACGTATATGTTCAGCTTTGCTGTTCACATCTGGATGTTTCTGGTATAACATATACCCAATACCTTTTGATGATGTGTCAACTGACAAGTAAAATGGAAGATCAAAACGCGGAAAAGCAAGCACTTCAGAATTAATTAAGAGTTGTTTCAATCTAATAAAGGCATTTTCCTGTTGAATTGACCATACAAAATTTGCACCTTTCTTTAAGAGTCTATTTAGAGGTTCAGCCTCTGCACTAAAATTCGGAATGAACTTTCGAAACCAGTTTAGTAAACCTAAAACACGTCTGAGCTGTTGAACAGTCTTTGGAGATGAATAGTCCTTTATTGCTGATATTCGCTCTGGGGGCGGTTTTATGCGGTTTTTAGAAATGTGATGCCCTAGATAAATGCATGATTCCTGTGCAAAAGCACACTTTTTCGGGTTCATTTTCAATCCGGCAGATCGTAAACGAGCAAAGACTTCCTGTAAATCAGCTATGTGTTCACTAAATGTTTCTGAAAAGATCAGGACATCATTAAGGTAACATAAACATGATTGAAATGTCAATCCTCTGAGTACTTTGTCCATAAGTAATTGAAAAGATGACGGTGAAGAGGAAAGTCCCATTGGCATGCGTAAAAATTTGAAGGAACCATAACATGTATTGAAGGCTGTGTATTTTGTGCTTTCACTGTCGATATTCATTTGGAAAAACCCAGAAGATAAATCTATGGATGTTATGTAGTTTGGTATCCGCTGAGTCAATGACTCGGTTAATTCCTGAAGATCGGGAATGGCATAGGTGAAATGTTTTACTTGAGAATTCAAGTAACGGAAATCAACACAAAACCTATATTGGCTTAAATTTGCTTCTCTATTGATTTCTTGATGTTCAAATGTGTTTTTCGATCGCTTAGTTATCAAGACAATCGGACTTGTAATTGGTGCACCTTCGTTAGGATCAAGAGGTTGTTCGAGGAGTTCGTCAAGGTGTTGAAGAAGAATTTCGTGATTTTGCGGAGGCAACCTATACGGTCTCTGATGTTTTGACTTGAAATCTGGTTTCAAAACAAGATGATGCTAAAAATGAACTATAAACGACATATTCAATGTACATTTTAGCTATTTTATATACCTCCACAGTCTTCCACCAACACCAAATTGAGCAGTTGTTTTGAGTATAGAGGGTTAATGATTGTATCAAAATATTTTGTTGGTGGAGAATTGTGGAGGTTGTTAAATATTAATTTATTTATAACCTCAACCAGACCCTTAAAATCAATATTTTCACTCTTCTGATTGTATATATGATACCATTATGTATATATATACACAATCTCTGTACATTTTATGATTCATTTCAAGTAATAGAACTACTGTGGACGCTGGCTTACTCAACCACTAAGTAATGAAATTCATCAGTAAATAGCTTGTTTCTGTAAATAATTGTATCTATTTTAAATACAGTTTGTGTACATTGAAACCAGGAGAAAAACTCAGTGCATGCAGTCCGGCGTCAATGCGAGTAAAAGGAACTGGGGACTATAAGTACCATATATATATGGCCCCATATTTAATGAATCATTATCTTAATAGAAAATACTTCATTACAATTTGATGTGTTTTATTTTATAGACGACATCATACTTTTGATGTTAAAACTTGTTTCCAACAAAATCGATACGTTTTTGACGCCATTGTGACGTCATGAGCGTTATTTGTTTTCTGTATTTCGCGGAATTTTGTCCGCGATATTTCGACGTTTTCGAAGAAATTAAGCACCTCCGTAGTCGTGCACCAGAAAATATTTTACCAGATTATTAAAATAGATAAAACACAAATACTGTTAAAGTATTTTTTTGGTGCACGAGGTGTTAAATTTCTTGAAAAACGACGGGAAAATGTTCAAATATTACAAGCGCGATAACGTTTTGATGTTTGAGAAGCAATCTTTACCATAAAAAACGATGGTATGTCGGCACGTAACAGTTATATAGCATAACAATAAAATAGACACCACTTCACCCAAAATAGTTTTGTTTTCATAAGCCCTCAATTATTGATTATATATTTTCTGCCGGGATACTGAAATAGTTATTACTACTGGGATACTGAGGTAGGCTTAATGGTCTATCGATGCTACTTCTAAATGAGGTAAAATAGTTTGATCCAAAAGGAGTAGATATTTTTTGGGCACAATCCAACATATCCTTGAGAAGAGTTTGCAGATACCAAAGGGGCAATCAGAATCCGTATATGTGTTCTGTCATGTGCATAAGTTATTGTTTGCATGATTGACAGACAATATTCATCATATTGTTTTCTAGCTTCTGAATTGTCGATCGAGAAAAAAATAAAATATTCTAGACAGGCAGCAAATAGCCAGTCAATGGGGTTTGCAATTAATATTTCGCATGCACAATAGCGACCAAACACCACAAGGTGTGGAAAATAGAAATATTCTTCTGTGGCTTAAATGCGTATTAACTGCATTACATGTAAACTGTATGATTCTGTTTGATAAAGTCCTTTAACTAGAACAGAAAATGTATATTTTAAATGAGGTTGAAACATGTCACCATTTGATATCAATTCGGTTGTATTTCATTTTGACGCTTTTAATTACGGAAGACGATCACAACCATATCTTTTTTTAACAATTGCAACTCATCTGTTTTTTTCCATAAATTATTATATTATATTAAATACATGTTTTATAAACGTGCTCCAAAAGTTTCCTTCTTCACAAATCAATTTGTATTGTTTATCTGCTGAAATATCTAAACACCAATGTTACCGTAGCATTTTACATGTGTAGACCCTCGCTACTGCTTTATGGATAATAACAATAGAAACACAGCCGTCTTAACAGCATCACGGGCCCCCGGGAAAAGCAGTGCACTGGGGCCCATATCTACACAACCATTCATAGGAATAAAACTATAATAAAATGAAAAAATATATAACACACTGTCGGAACAGTTCCAACATTCAATAGAAATATTGTAGAAATATTATCATTTAGTGTCCGTCGTCTGTTATCCATATTTCATATTAATATTTAATCTTTTTCTTATGGACCGATCATTTAACTTGAAGGGGAGGGGGGGGGGGAGGTTATGGTTTTTTGTTTCGCTCAGAATTTTTTTTCCGGACAACACAAGAGTTAGAATATTTTTTTTTGTCGCGCAAAAACTCTGAATCAGATTATTTTTTTTTCCTCCACCAAAATCAGAATATTTTTTTCAGCAGCATTGGGAATCAGAAATTTTTTTTAAAAAAAAAACATAACTCCCCCCTTCAAGTTAAATGGTCGTTCCCTTTGAAACTGCAAAACCGAATGCTCTAACTATTTTACGTGATTAAGTTTTGGGACTATTTTGTAGCGCGTGCATAGATAGTACATGTTTATCAGGGGCGGATCCAGGATTTCAAGCTAGGGGGAGGGGGCGCACTTAAAAACATTGCGCCGAGCGGAGGGAGGCGCGAACATTTTTGGGGTATTTCGTGTGAAAAATCACGATTTTACGCCAAAAAAATCATATTTTTTCCAATTTTATGCAAAACGCACATGCATCAACGCTTACCTCACCATAACCAGACCCAAAGGGTCTAAGGTATTCATGATCATCACATTGCGTCTAACGTGGTCTGTAAATCTTTAACATTAACATTGGAGGGATGTAGGAGAGGTGTGTATTCATTGTCGTCTTAGCGCATGGGCACTCGGGGCAGAACTTTGCCCGGGGGACCACGAGCATAGGGGCCCCATGCCTATCTATGTATGTTGTGTACTGTATGTTTTTCTAAGGTTTAAACACTGACTTTGCTGGAAATACCAATACAATATATATATGTTTAATTTTATATACATTAACAGTTTTATTCCTGTGAGTGATTGTGTAGGTATGGATCCTAGTGCACTGCTTTTCCCGGGGGCCCGTGACGCTGTTAAGACGGCTCTGCTTCTATTGTTATTATCCAAATAGCAGTAGAGAGGGTCTACACATGTAAAATGCTACGGTAACGTTGGTGTTTAGATATTTCAGCAGATAAACAATACAAATTGATTTGTGAAGAAGGAAGCTTTTGAAGCACATCTATAAAACATGTATTTAATATAATATAATAATTTATGAAAAAAAACATGTATTTAAGGAAAATTTTTACTACACTGATTATTAAATGAAAATGAAAACGACGATTGTATTACATGACGTTTACTGTGACGTAACTTATCCGGAATATTTACACGTCCGCAAACGATATTACAAAAACCCTACGTCCTTTAAGTGTTTTAAAATAATCGTTTTTCAGCATTTGTTTATTAAATTTAAAAAAATGCAATAGCACAACGGCATCCTGAAGACTGATCTTGGAAAAATTTTAAGTCAACAGACTTTATCATTAAATACGATATTTCCAAATGACAAAGAATACAGGGATTGAACGTAGCAAGAAAAATCCCATAGAACTCGAACATAGAACTTGAAGAATAGAATATCCCCAATCCGCCGGTTCCTTCATTACTTGTATTGAACATCATTATGCCGTTGTTCTGCTCGGTTTTAGTGGTCACGATGCTACTTTCTCTTTAATGTGATCACGTGACCTCTGTCATTGATTCCTAATATATATTTTTTTCATTTTGAGTAGATCACACATAATTTTATTGGTTTATGGCTTAAATGATTAAAATTAATGCATTTTCGCGTGTATTGAACCAAAAAGTAAAAACACGTTGTTTTTTTATGGATTTCCAATACGGTTGTTTCGAATCATTTCCATTCCGTCAAAATGTTGTTATTTTCGTCCGCCAGATCACGTGATTTTGATGGAATGCATCCGAATCGTAGCTACTCGGCCATTCTCGCTACCCTTCCAATAATATATAATTATATGGCCGAGTAGTTACGATTGGGAATGCATAGCACTAGATTTCCGGTGTCAATGTACACAACAAAAACTTCAATCGATATGTGCCGTTTTAACGTTTGCTCAGCTAAAAAAAATCTTAACATTTTCTGTAAAAGACAGATGCCAATTAAATTATTTTATTTGTATCAAAGACTTGAATATAGAGACAATTACTTCTTTAAAATGAAATTTGTTTTCTTTCTTTATTGGCTGCTGTCAGCATTATGAAACGAAAACGATCTGCCTTTATATATTTCTGATATCAGACAGATACTGCGGTACCGAACATCAGTATTTATTCGGCCGTTTACTTGGCGTCTCCATATTACAATTACTTATAATCTACCTCATCTACGACTATGAAATTCTGACGTTGTCACAATAATAGCGTAAACACCGGAAGTCGTCTGCCAAGCACTTCAGACGTCAAGACACGAAAAAGACGGAACGTGGTCGGAATTGACATGATTCGAAACAACCGTATTGATGGACAACCTTAAGTGACATGACTGCGAATTTGGCATAAATAAAATAACAAATGGCTTCCTCAAGGAAAACGCCGACTTCATGTGAAATGGACACCAGACAGCTGTGAGGAACGAATTTAATACATCCCTTAGCGCGGGATGTGAAGGACACACTCCTTACACGTAAAAGACAACTTACAGCAGATTCTAATAGCAACATTTTATTATAGGAGTGTTGTTGTTGGTTTGTCACAAAGCAAAATAATATCTACCATCTCCTCTTTTTCTAGTGACAATAAAAACAATCATACATAGACTCATGGTAGCGACACACATTTTACATACACGATTAATCATATGGTTGTAAACTTGTTCTCATCGTAAATATATATGAAATACTTGATTGTAAAACAATTATCTATCGACAACCACTTTCCTTGGGATATCTGATTCCATGGCTTGTTATCAATTTATAAAAAAAAAAAACATCTCACAGGTTCCTAGCTAAAATCGTTACACATTAAACATTTTTCTTCACACCATTTCCCAAAATATTTCCATAGTATAGAAAAAGCGATCTTTACATATTGGACTTCTCTCAACCCGCACCTTGGCATTTTGTTTTATAGATTTATGATGGTTGTCCGTAAAAATGTACTGGAATATTTCATCGCATTGGTTGTCGCTAAGAATAAAGTACGGTTGAAAAAGTGTTTAAAAAATTTTCAATTATGACAAAGTTCTATTGTCCAAATAAATCTAGCTATTACTTCTTTTAGGTTAATACCAAAATTTCGACCAGTTTTCGACAATCAATGTTAATAAGTTTCTGAATTGATATGACCTCAATATGTACATCATCAATGTCATAGCAGACGATGAAACCAAAATTGGTCTGTATGAGATATATTTTTTAAATGATTAAAGCTTTGTTAAGGTGACGAAAAAATGAACTACGAAAAAATACAATTTGAACGTGAAATAATAGATGTGGTACGTAGTTCTTGCATTTAAAGATGACATTTTTAGATCAGATTTCTTGAGATCATTCATGCAATTTCAGCATCATAATATAACCTCTGACAAATGAAGCGATCAAAATAATGAGAGATTTTATCAGGTGAAACAAACCGTCGAAAACAGGAGACCGTCGAAAATGGGTGACGTTGCGACAGTACTATTCGTTCACTTTAATTTCATAATACAGTTTCGGAACATGTTTTTTATTCCTGAAATCAATCCACATTGCATATTAAGTCAAATTTATACTTTGTTTACAGAGTTTTATTATGCTTTGTTTTTGTTTTTTGTTTGTTTGTTTGTTTGTTTGTTTTTTTAAAGATATGCATTATAATACAATGATACGTACGTTCTGTATTCTGAAAAAAATGGCGTTCAGTGCTTTTCATTACCTGATTTTGTCGGTCCGCTGTGAGGAATTAGATGCACATATTAACTAACTGTATTTATTTCTGAAAAGCACATATTGTGAATACATTTTGGAGAAAATTTTATCGACATCTGAGGTGGGGCCGATTTTGACCCTTATAGCTCCCAGTCCTTTAGATTAAAACATAAAAACTTCAAAAATTTATTACATGGTGTTTTATTTTTTTAAATCTTTAAAAAATTTGTGAATTTATGGCAATTTAAATTATAAATATTATTAATATACATGTATCTGATTTAAGCCACGAAAAAAGAAATAATATACAAGACAAAACGAGACAATAATTTATTTGATTAAATATTATAATATAATACTGACATGACTGTCGAATCCAAATTAAGGATTTTAATTAATATTACTTTATTACAAATATATGTAATCACCCGATTGTTTTTCTCCATGTCTTTAAATATTATATTATCAATACGAATGTACATAGGCTAATTCTCGAAATTACCCACCGTGTGATACGGACTAAGAAATGTTTCTGTTACATGTATATTGAATTAGACGCCATAACCTGATTTTTGGAGCAAAATGGAACAGATTTTCAATTTTTTCTTGAATATGAAAAATACATCATTCGACTGATTGTTTTGTATAAAATATGAATATATATTATATGCGGATTAAAATTTACAAGTTAAGTTTAAAAAAGTAATTTTAACGTGTAAATGCGTTTTCAGCTAGTTTAAGTTTTTTAACCGATCTATATATATGGTGGGACCCTCATTGCTTTAAAATCAAAATGGAACAGACAAAGAAATATTCTTTCATGAACTATTTTTTACCGTTCAAAAGCTAAGAAATTGTAGTTTTCAAATATATGCGATTGAAAATACAACTTAATTACAGCGAACGTTTATTTAATATGAATAGGTTATTATACAGTGGTACATACCACTGTATAATAACCTATTTATTATACAGCTGAAATGATCAATACTATTTTATGTTTAACTTTTAATACAGTCTAAATAGAACAACTGCACAACAGTATTTCGTTAGGAAAATTTTCTGTATCAATACAGATCTCGTAAACTCTAAAACTCATCGGCACACATGCATGAACTCTTGAAAAGAAGCGTTTAATACTTATAATTCTTAAATTCAATATTGTAGATAGTATTATTCTTGCATATCCCTGGTCTAAAAATCGCACAAATTAAGATTCCGCGGAATGTTGTTGACGACTTTGGAACATTAACAACATGACGTCATATGAAGACTTCCAATTTAAAACGAAAAGATCGGGCGACATTTGGCTTCGTGTACGCTTCAATTTTAATATGCGAGCTTAAGCGAGCTCTTTATGGTATAAAATGTGTACTTAGGATTTTTTAACAAACATGGTGAACATATTGTCGAAGAAAAAAAAATTCTACGTTTTGTAAACACCGGTTTCCGGGTAACACACTAACACACTCAACTAATGAAGATCTTCTTAGCATAAAGCGCAAAGGTGATCCTGAAGTCTCGTACCCTCTCTCGTAAGGAACGATAACTCGAATAAAGGAACGACAGCTCGATTGAATGAGACTAGATTCGGCCCTAAAAAAAAGTCTTCCCCAATATATCTCGGCCCAAAAAATCTCGACACTTTTTGATGAAATTGCCAGATAATTTTCAGATGAGCGAGCATTCAAGGCCGTGCCGGTTTCATATTATGATTTAACTAAAATAAGTTTACAAGGTAGGCATTTTAATTATTTTTGTATATTGTTGTAAATATGATATATAGAATTTCACGTTTTCAAGATGGTGGATCCTCGTAGTTACGGCTTGCAGATTGAAAAGTTCATCGAGTTATGAACGAATAAAAAAAAAATAGGTGACAGTGTCCTTGTCCAATTAAAAGGCACGGAAACGATATACTTTAATTCTATAAGAATTATCATTGAATGTTCCACCATTTATACAAGCTCCAGAAAACAGACGACAGAAATCAACGAGTTACTTCCCTTACATAATGTACAATACGAAAAAAATACGGACTTATGGGGACGTCCAATACGGAACAAATACGGCTTCCGGTTGTATAATACGGAAAAATAATGTACGGTTTTTATTATACAGCTACAATTTTAATCCAATCAAAAACACCCATTTAAGACATGTGACCGTACATTATTTGTCCGTATTGTACAACCGGAAGTCGTATTTTTTCCGTATTGGACGTCCAGATAAGTCCGTATTTTTTTCGTATTGTACATTATGTAAGGGAAGTAACTCGTTGATTTTTGTCGTCTGTTTTCTGGAGCTTGTATAAATGGTGAAACATTCAATGATAATTCTAATAGAATTAAAGTATATCGTTTCCGTGCCTTTTGATTGGACAAGCACACTGTCACCTATTTTTTTTTTATTCGTTCATAACTCGATGAACTTTTCAATCTGCAAGCCGTAACTACGAGGATCCACCATCTTGAAAACGTGAAATTCTACATGTCATATTTACAACAATATACAAAAATAATTAAAATGCCTACCTTGTAAACTTATTTTAGTTAAATCTTATTAAAATTGAAGCGTACACGAAGCCAAATGACGCTTGATCTTTACGTTTTAAACTGGAAGTCTTCATATGACGTCATGTTGTTAATGTTCCAAAGTCGTCAACAACATTTCGCGGAATTTTAATTTGTGCGATTTTTAGACCAGGGATATGCAAGAATAATACTATCTACAATATTGAATTTAAGAATTATAAGTATTAAACGTTTCTTTTCAAGAGTTCATGCATGTGTGCCGATACACTCGCAAACTTTTATTCAGTTTGTGAGTGCATCGGTACCGTTTACACATGCATGAACTCCTGAAAAGAAGCGTTTAATACTATATTAACATTAATCTACAATCAAATTAGCTTGTTCGATATTTAACAGTTTGAGGAAAAAAAAGAAAGTTGTTTAGAATAGTTGTTGATCAGTTATTTTGCTGTTTTTGATTCATTTTTAGAGTTTACGAGATCTGTATTGATACAGAACATTTTCCTAACGAAATACTGTTGTGCAGTTGTTCTATTTAGACTATTAAAAGTTAAACATAAAATAGTATTGATCATTTCAGCTGTATAATAAATAGGTTATTATACAGTGGTATGTACAATATGGAAATATATTGTACTCGTCCGTATTGTATTGAAAACCCGTATTGGACTCGACGCCTGCAGCTAGGTTTTCAATACAATACAGACTCGTACAATATATTTCCATATTGTACATACCATTGTATAATAACCTATTAATATTATATTTTACGTTTTTATTTTCCCTATTTGTCTTTGTTAGCGCAGCCGGTCACTATTTTCGTATATGGACCGGTAGTATATGGATAACCTGCATTATTTTAGATAAAAAGTATAATATAGCAAATAGTTCATGTCACTTCGGGTCATATAGCAGTATATGGACCGGTCCGTCACCAAAAAATTATTATATGGACCATCAGAAGCTTCGGTCCATATAATATTTTTTTGGAGACGGACCGGTCCATATACTAGCTGAGGTCCATATAATATTTTTTTGGTGACGGACCGGTCCATATACTGCCATACGACCCTCAATGCCATGAACTATTTGCTATATAAAATCTATTATATTTTTATCGAGTGTGATAATGGTATCAATTAACGCATGCGCAGTATCGGTGCTGATAATAGTTGCGTATGCCGGGTCCGCCAAAGTAGATTCTACCCATATACTTATTGTAAGCACGACAATTTAAGAGAACCATGTATCGATGGTGTTCTTGGAGCTTTTAATGACAACTTGTAAGTTTGTGTAAGAGATGTCTCCGTTTGTACGCGTTATGTCTTAAAATGGCAAAGCAACAAAAACGAAAGTAGAAGTAAAAAAGACAACGAAATCAAAACAGAAACAGAAACAGAAATACAAAAATTTAATTAAAAACAAATAATATAAAACAACAGTTCATAAAAAATACACAAATTACAAAAGAAGTGGCTATATCCTGATTCTTCACCGTCCAACAAATTTACGGGGAAGAATAATTATATGATATACAGATAGTGGACACAATTATTCGGACACTTCTAATTTTTATTTGCAACTGCAAAATTTGAATTTTTTACTTTCTCCCAAAAAATACCATATCCTTTTTTTATGAATATCCCCAAAGAAAACCCTTTCAGACAGTTGGATAAACAGCTTGTTCTTTGCTTGCAGTGTATAATTGTTATTCATATTATGTACAACCGTGTCTTATATATGATCCTGATTCTTCCCCGTCACTGTATTATATATGATCATGATTCTTCCCCGTCAGTACCTTATTTACACGAAGAAAGAAGTTATAAATACCTTTTCAACTTAACTTTATTTTTAAAATTTCGAAGATCCGGGAGGTTTACGTATTTGTAAAGTTCGTGTAGGACGGAATAAATGGTGTCTTTATTTTATGTTGTTTGCATACGGTTTATTCCGTCTTACACGAAAATCGGAGGTATTCGTTTTTGTTAAGTATGAGGGAATAAATGTTAAAATCAGTAAAAACAAAGACTCAAATCAGGGTTGGCCGGGAAATACCAGTGGCGGGAATTCCCAGTGATGATTACCGGGAAATACCGTCCTGGGAAATACTCTAAATTTTAACTCAAGTGGGAAATACCGGGAAATATGATTAATTTTAGATGTGATTAATTTCTTCAAAGTTGCTAAAAACTTACCATTTTAACACAGTGTTGAAAATTACATCAGTTTAATAAATATGGGTATACAGCCTAGGTGTAGGACCATTAAGAAGGACTTCAGGCAACTTTTGAAATTGTAATCTTCATATAAACATAATATTTATACAAGACTTTTTATTAAAAACATGTTAAAACTGTCACCACACTTTTATATCTACACTTTTCAGTTCAACCATACAGTTTCAGAGTTCACCAATCTATTTTATCTTTCCCCCTTAACATTCTGTAGGAAAAAACAAGCTTTCCTGCTTTAACAAGACCAAGTCTATTTCTTAATTTTGACTGAATCATGCCAAAGTTTGAGAAGATTCTCTCAATAGCAGCCGAACATGATGGCATTTCTAACAATAGCTGATTGTTTTGCCAGGTTGTATACATGTAATCTAATATCCTAAGGACATTTCCTTTATGCTATAGTATAATAATTACTAACTTTTTTAATTTGTTTTTACAAACTAATTAACACATCTTCAATAACCTTTAGAAATCAATAAGTCCAGTTTGTAAAGACAAACAATAAACATGTCAAAAGCAGGTCAGAATATGGTTTTAATCACTAAACAAAGGAGGTACAAAGTGAGGATTACAAGTAAAAAATAATTTTCTTAATATTTCTATCAAAATCAATATTTTTTTTTAACAAATATCAATTTTCCAATATCAATTTTATATATCTGTACATTAACACTATCCATTATTTTTTTTTTCTGTAAGGCCAATATAGTTATATTTGTATCCATTAAAGATTTTTTATCTGCAATGTTGGCCATACATGCAAAACATAAATATCAATTTAGAAGTTTCCTGTACCATTACATTTGCAAATTAAGAATCAATCTTAATTCCCAGTATTTCCCGCCGTCCTGGGAAATATGAGTATTTCCCGCTTTTTTGCCAACCCTGACTAAAATAAACATGATTGAATTGTATTCACTAGTTAAATCAAGTAGAATAAACTGTAACCCTGCAGTGTATTCATTTCTTTTAACATAAAAAAAACTCACAACATATAAAGTTGTATTCAAAATTAAAATTACACTATTTCCCAATATTGCAACCTGGTCATTTTCGCGCTTATTCAACTGAAAATGACCCATTTGATGCAAAATCATAATTGTTTAAATGAAATACATAGAAAATAAATAATATCTCATGGGGAAGAATGTCAGTGAAATAAAGCATATATTAACATTATACTGTTATATCTATTATTCTGTGACATTCTTCCCCGTTTGACGTCAAATCATATCAAAGTAATGTTAATATATGCTTTATTTCACTGACATTCTTCCCCGTTACATCTTATTTATTTTCTTATGTTTTTCATTTTCCCCCAAAATACCACGCCCCTTTTTTTTAATGAATGTCCCCAAAGAAAAACCCTTTCAGACGATTGGATGAACAGCTTGTTTTTAATTTTATTTATAACATATACTGTTGTTATTCATATGATGTACAACGTGTCTTATATATATGATCCTGATTCTTCCCCGTCACTGTCTTATATATGATCCTGATTCTTCCCCGTCACTATCTTATATATGATCCTGATTCTTCCCCGTCACTGTCTTATATGTGATCTTGATTCTTCCTCGTCACTCTCTTATATATGATCCTTATTCTTCCCCGCCACTGTCTTATATATGATCCTGATTCTTCCCCGTCACTGTCTTATATATGATCCTGATTCTTCCCCGTCACTATCTTATATATGATCCCGATTCTTCCCCGCCACTGTCTTATATATGATTCTGATTCTTCCTCGCCACTGTCTTATATATGATCCTGATTCTTCCCCGTCACTGTCTTATATATGATCCTGATTCTTCCCCGTCACTGTCTTATATATGATCATGATTCTTCCCCGTCGGTACCAAATAACACCAATTTAAAAGATAATTGAAATCTTTCCTCTATTCAATACTTAGAACTTCATTTCAACACCGATTTAAAAGTTAATTGAAATATTTCCTTTATTCAATACTTAGAAGTTCATTTTACTGTTCATGGGATATTTATATATATTACGTGACAATTTTCCCCGTACAAGGAAGAGGAAGCATTAACCAAAAAAAAAAAAAAAAAATCTAAATCGTGTGTCAAGCTGGTTTACTTGGT
The DNA here is from genome assembly GCA_963680875.1 of Bathymodiolus brooksi. Taxonomy (NCBI): domain Eukaryota; kingdom Metazoa; phylum Mollusca; class Bivalvia; order Mytilida; family Modiolidae; genus Bathymodiolus; species Bathymodiolus brooksi. Next base: position 28,172,584 of record OY804590.1, read on the forward strand.
AGAACTTGAATTGAATCTATCTTAACGCTACAGTAGCTGTATATTCAATCAATCTGTAAATAGGTTGGATCTATCTTTAAGAATATCCGACTTCTAATTAGAAAATGTATTCAATATGTATATATATTATGCTTCACTGAGACATAATTTGTAAGTTTAACTTTGGGTATTTGTCATTTAAGGTAACAATAATTTTACAGACACTTTGAATTATTTATAATATCAATATTATTAATATTTATCAGCCAATGATATCGAATTAAAGTATGTAAAGTATGTCATGTTTATGTATAATTTAGAAAAATTTAGAAAAATTATGTAAATTTATACGAAATATAAATAAATCTTTTGTTCTCTAGGCTGTCTCACACCCATGTCTTTGTTGTATATACTGTATATATGTTTATATCTATTCTGTATTTATTATATGTATATTTATGTCTTCTCTGTACCGTTGTATATGGTTTATGAGAATAAAGATGATTGATTGTAATGTAAACAAATTCATTGAAAATATATTTTGGGATTTGTTTTATCATATTAAAAAAATGAGTTTTAAAAAGTTCATGTTTGTGGGAATATAATTAAATTGATGAATTTTTGTTTTGATTTAAAAAAAAATATTTTGAAGAATTCAATTCAACATTTAAAAAAAAAGTGGTAACTTTTAACAATCTACGGTTTCTTGTCCAATCACAAAGGATTCTTATGTAAACCGACACCGCTGTCGTCACTTATCAGTTCGGTCCATTGTTAATTAATATGTTGTTTATTGGAGCGGACCAGCGAGCATTGTCCCATTGCCCCTTTAGCCAACCCGCCTCTGCCAGTAATTTATTTTCTAATCTTAGTTGATTACATGTAATTTTATTTATCTTATTAGTCGTCTGCTGTCATGAAAGTTGGTATCATATTTTGCCGTGTCATGTGTGCCTTTGTTACTATCACAGGGATACAATTGGTAAGTATTTTATATTTTAAGAGCAAAGAGAAGAAAGCGCTGTTCTTTAACTTTGAATGTTTATTTGAGTTTGTATGGATTATCTTTCCTGTTTACTAGACACTCTGGCTTCATGAGTCACTAATAAAAATGACACGCACTGTCTTACTGAGCCATTCTTGAAAATGGCGTTACGCATTTTTAACTCTAGCCATCAGAAACGTTTGTGAGTACTCAGAATACGTTAATCGAAGATTTTAAAGACAGACAATTCAACGCTCATTAGAAAAATACGTTTAAAAGACAAACAACGGTAGCAAAATACATTTATACTACTATAACTATAAGATTGAGCAACGCCAACCCACTAAAATTATATCAAATCACATCCAAACCAATCAAATCAATCAAATTGCTATTTAATCCAATCAAATCAAAAAGTTGTCGCTCAAAAGCTCACTAGAGTTTGTGTTGTAGATGTACTTGTTGTTTTCACGTGCCGACTTTAAATAAAACTTTTAACCCAAATACTTTAAAATTACTTATGTTTCCAATCTTATTTATTGTTGACGGCTGTAGCTAAACACCTTAGCCACGAGACCACAAAGTGTCCTTAATCAGTTTACGATACAAAGAATGAAAAAACCTTATAATTACAATACAACACGATACAACTGAAATATTGTTGAAAGTGGCGTTAAACCCATAGCCCTAACCTAACCTGTAATATGGTCTTAAATCGTTTTTCACTGTGCTTGCAATCATTTAATTTAGGTTGCTAGTACAATATCTATGGATTTTTTTCTTCTTTTTTTTAGTGTTATGCCGAATACGTGTATTATCCCAGCCTTAATAGATACTGTGTGCCATATCTTGGCTGTGGACAAGGTTAGTAAAATGTCTATGAGGAATTCAATACAAATCATTACAACAAAATAGTTTGTGTCAACAGGAAGTGAATTGAATTTACAACAAATGTCTCAAAGTTCAACAGACAACATGGTACAGCGGTACCAGAAACAACTATATATTTCGGTCAGTGACAGTATAAAAAAATGTATCCAGTCAATGTAATTTTTCTGCTCAAATAGAACAAGTGGAGGATAAAAATATATCAACAATCCACATAAGTGATAAAACAAATTCATCAAAAATATGTATATGTCGTCTCATTACCGTTTCAGACCAAGGTGCAGATTGGTTAACTTCTGTCTGATCATGTCCCAAACCACGAACATGGAATCACACTCCAGTGCTCACCTCAAGCTTTAAGGTCTCTAAACTCTTTCCATTGCCGGGAATTCCATGGCCAATAAGTACATTATAAATGTCCAGGATTTTAGCCCCCATGAAATCACTGCCGGGGGTTCGCTGGCAGGTAAGTACATTATAAATACTCCGGATTTTCCCCGCCCAACTAAAGTCATTGTAGCTGAAAAAGTGCTGAATGTAGCGATAAACACAAATAAAGTAACACATATCACTGTTTCAGGTCATGCCATTGAGTCATGCAAGTCAAATTTCACTCGAGATGCTTGTGTAGCCTGTAGCCCAGGCTATGTACAACCAGACGTCATATCATCAACAGCAGATCTCAACACTACTTCTTGTTTTAAACCAACCAGCCCATGTCTTTCTGAAGGTAATAATAACAAATCAGGTACACAAAGTCTCCAAGTTTTGTATATAAGCTTTCTCATAAATTACAATTTTCAAGACCATTATAGGAATCATATCTCATGATCACATTGTAACCATTTAGTATAGAATAGCCAACTCATGACGGATCGATGGAAACATAAAATGTCTGAAGTGATGACTTAATGTTAGGTTTTCGTAACCCTAATTGAAAAATATTGAAGATTTCCTTGACAGAGGGTTGCTGTTAACAAGAAAACCACTGAACCATGTATGTTGTTAAAGTCATCACTTCGTATTACGATCGCCACCATGACTTGGTTAACCGTTACTGAAAATCTGTGTCACAAATAACTACCATATGTTTCATTTGTCGTAATCACAATTCGATCATGTCCTCATCCATTACCTATATACCACCTTATTATTTTACGAGACGGGATAGTAAACAGTTTACAGGTGGGATTCCGTGACGCAGTCATCATATTGACGGCTGTATTCAAAGATACTGAAAAAATAGAGAACATTTTGATTTTAAAGTAACATTGATAATAAGTAATAAAAACGTAGATAATGAATTTAGTGCGCACGACGCGTTTCTGGAATAACCTTTATCAGGTACACTCAAAATCGAAAGATTGAAAAGTCAAATAATTTAAAGTTTTGGGAGCAATAATACCAAAGGGCCTGAACATGATAGCCAAAATCAGCTAAGGTCACCTATGCCTGGAAGAGGAGAACTTTTTGAACCATTTGAAGCTGTGCAAAACCAGATGACGAGAGAAAAATGGATGATGTTGGTTGTATAGGTAGAGGTAAATCTCCCTGCCATACTCAGCTGGACTCTATCTTTGTGATTACTTCCATTAGGAAGAGTTTGAAGATACCAATGGTGTAATCAGAATCAGTAAATCGAAGAAGGTTAGACAACACAATGGCGCAGAAGAAAACGGACAAAAGGAAAACCCAGATGACGAGAGAAAAACGGATGCTGTTAGTTGTATAGGTAGAGGTAAATCTAACTGCCATGCTCGGCTTGACTCGATCTTTGTGATTACTTCCATTAATCTTTACTTATTCTATGCTAATGTGAAATCACGTGTGGTCTTCAGCTAGTGATTAATTTTCGTGAGCTTCTTTTATGGAAAATGTCGTGGAAATATAAAAATAGTATAACACCGAAGTATTATTATCACACTGGCATTAATGTGCTGTGGTCTTATTTATTTTCAATGAGTTAAGGTGAGAGGTGATTGTTCTTTTTGTTGATATTGGTAGAATAGTTGACCATCACTGTTTAAACTTTCTGTTCGTAATTGTAGATCTTATATACAGTCGAACTCCAGTCGAAGCTTTCTGTACAAGTTTGTCCGGATGTAAATGTAATACAGCCAAATGCTATTTTGGAGATCCTTGTTTGTGCTCAGATGGCACCGAATGCGGAATAGGACAATTCATGAATGATAAGGGAGGTAAGTTAACAGTAAGGTAATTTTTACAAGTAAAAATTCTTAGATGACCGCCTTTGCCGGATATAGTTGAACATAGAACAATATAAGAAAAAAAAAAGTAAAAAGCATTTGTCTTTAAAGCTACAAAAGTGATGAAGCTTAAGATGAAGGATCATGGGGTGATAATATACAAAGTGTTTTTGGTGCAGATTATAAATCCAAGAGGACTGCAACCACAATGCATAATTTACATGTAACATATGATCATATTCCAATAGTGCTGAAACCTCTGATTTATTATAGTCCAACGTGGCATCAATGTTCCTTGAATGAGATGGGTTTCTACCAAGCTATGACAAGCGAAAATCCAAGATGACTTCCACCGTAGAATATAATTTACCATATCTCTATATGCCAAAAATTACAAATGTCATCTCAGAACCTTCTAAGCTGGCAGATTTAACCAAATTCTACATGGATAATCATTGATATGCTATGTGCAAAGTATGTGCTTCCCAATATTAGAAATCAAAGATGGCCGCTGCTTATGGTCATTGTTTAATAGACATATAAGATCATATGGGGGAAATATTTGACAACTTTACTTATCTGAAACCACAGAAATTACTTGAGCCAAGCATGTCATGAATATTCCATGTATGAATCTGTGCAATGTTTGTGTTTTAGATCGAGCAGAATCAATGTGGCCGCCTAGATGGGACATAGTTTAATAAAGGACACTACGGGAGAATCTCAAAATGTCTTCTTAGAAACTACAAAGTTAATGATTAAACCACACACTACACATGAATGACTATTTGATGATAAAGTTAAAAATTTGTGTTGTTGACTCATATGAATTCCAAAATGACCGCCAGGACAAAGGATCCTGCTATAGCTCTTTTACTTTGAAACCCGAAAAAGATTTTAAAACTAACCCAAGATATAATTAACACAGAACCTTATGTAAATATTTTCAGCTTCTCAGTTTTGATGCTGATCTGAAATCCAAGATAGCTGAATAAAAGGATGTATAGAAATGTTTATGCTTTTTCTAATATATATATTTTGCCTTTAATGTTTAAAAATATATGACCAGAATATACGAATATTATCAAAAGGTATGCATAAAACAAATACATTATACGGTATGGTGAACTATTACTAGACAAACTGCCTATAGCAGTATGAAAAATATTAAGAAATGCTTGAAGATACCTACGGGGTAATTAGAAGCCGTAAATAAGAAGAACAGACAATACAAAGAAAAAGGACTACAGACAAAATAATGATTGAGCAGCACAAACGCCACAAAAACATATAAGAAGTATGAGTTTTAATTGTTTTGTTCCGAGAGTAATGGTCTTCCATCTACAGATTCTGTCTTTCCTAGTATTGTACTGGTACCGGTCATACTAAAGTATTAAGATTGTCATTCATTTTTATGATAATATGTTGCCTTTCTGAGTGAAAGCGAACCTATGAAGGTTTTTGTGGTTGTTCATATCTGTGTGGCCGTTGGAGATCCAATTATCAAAAGGAGAGGGTTAGTGCCATATATTGGTGTCTGTCCTATATCCCAACGTCATAACGTAGAGGTCTTTTCTATGTTGAAACTTTCCTTTCATAATTCATGAGTGGTGTTCTTTATCATATTTGATTGCCAGATGGATTTTGCTTTCCAATTGTTTTTGGGTTGGCGTCACTGAAGAATTGGTGCTAATCTTGTGCATATTTGGTGTACATAATTTGCAATATTTACTTAAGTTATCGTTCCTAGCTCTGACATCATTGAGTCAGGAGCGATAACTCTGGTAGATATTGGTATATTTGATGTTTATTTTTAGTTAGAAATGTCTTACCTATATATGTAATTGTAAAGTAAAGAAAAGTATTCCAATTTTTTCTTCTTTTTTATGTTTATATAGAGTGTATTCCATGTCCAAAAGGAACAGAGAAGAATACGACAGGTTGTGGTCCATGCAGAGCAATAAGGTTTGTATCGTTGTCAGTATAAGTGAAAAATATAGGGCATAGTATCACATGCAATGACTCAATCAGTACTTCTTACCTCACTACAAGGTAACTAGCTTCGATTTATGCACATTCCGCTTCAATGGGTTTTTTTGCATATTAATATGGTTCCTATTATCTTACACACGGTATTTATGATTTCCTCAGTCAGTAATTGTTCTTAATAATCGTTAAGATATACTGAAAGTGTATCTCATATTCGCATAGCATCGTCTTGATCTAATGCAATCATCCGAAAGAGAGACCAGAAGAGCAAAGAATTTGAGTATACCTTTCTTAGAATTTCTTAATATTTGAAAATAAATGTCAGAGAAACCCGAAGGGGCAATGAAGAATGGACAATCTAGAGAAACCGTCAATACCGGGCACATAAGACACAGGATGAAGACAAACAACAAAAAAACACAGCACAGAAAACGAAAAAGATGAACAACATGGACCCCACCAAAAACCGGGGGTGTATCCAGGCACCCGCGATTGATAAGTAGTCCCCGTCTCTCACAAGAAACCACCATGTCACTCATATAGTCAATATGTGTTGGACACCACTATGCACAAATAACGTAAATAAGACATGATTTTCCTGCAAACAACTGGAGGTAAAGACGAACCAAACATCGTTTTATGCAGATATCGTAGCGGACATCACAACATGGAACTTAGAACGTAAAGACATATGATAGAACAAAATGTTGGACATCACTATAGCAATCATACACAAATAAGACAATAAGATATGAACACTCCTACAAACAACCGGAAGCAAAGACACACCGAAATAACGAAAAGGATATAATTAGAAACATCCCTATTAAATTGTTATTCAATATATATTTAAGAGTATATATATATTTAATCCTCTGAATAAGACGTCTACTTCTGCCAATTATTTCCTGCTTACATTTAATTATGACTATGGGGAAAAAGAACAATGTCCGTCAACAATCATGCGACTGCCGATTATGGGTGATTACGAAAAATATATACGATAATTCTTGACATTTCCGTATTTGTTTCCAGGAAAATCATACATCATTTAATACTGACCACAACGGATGGATTATCTACGGGGCAGAGGACGTACACACCAACAGTCAAATACAATAAATCTGTTATATCACCAGGAGGTTAGTTTGTTTGTTTCCTTTGCTTATTCGTAATTACCTCAATCTAGCACGATAGGCAATTGAAATTTACAGTTCTTAAATTATATGAATAATGACAAAATACCACACAGTGAGAAATTGCTCATATGAGAAATCTGTGCAATGTTTGTGTTTTAGATCGAGCAGAATCAATGTGGCCGCCTAGATGGGACATAGTTTAATAAAGGACACTACGGGAGAATCTCAAAATGTCTTCTTAGAAACTACAAAGTTGATGATTAAACCACACACTACACATGAATGACTAGTTGATGATAAAGTTAAAAATTTGTGTTTTTGACCCATATGAATTCCAAAATGACCGCCAGGACAAAGGATCCTGCTATAGCTCTTTTACTTTGAAACCCGAAAAAGATTTTAAAACTAACCCAAGATATAATTAACACAGAACCTTATGTAAATATTTTCAGCTTCTCAGTTTTGATGCTGATCTGAAATCCAAGATAGCTGAATAAAAGGATGCATAGAAATGTTTATGCTTTTTCTAATATATATATTTTGCCTTTAATGTTTAAAAATATATGACCAGAATATACGAATATTATCAAAAGGTATGCATAAAACAAATACATTATACGGTATGGTGAACTATTACTAGACAAACTGCCTATAGCAGTATGAAAAATATTAAGAAATGCTTGAAGATACCTACGGGGTAATTAGAAGCCGTAAATAAGAAGAACAGACAATACAAAGAAAAAGGACTACAGACAAAATAATGATTGAGCAGCACAAACGCCACACAAACATATAAGAAGTATGAGTTTTAATTGTTTTGTTCCGAGAGTAATGGTCTTCCATCTACAGATTCTGTCTTTCCTAGTATTGTACTGGTTCCGGTCATACTAAAGTATTAAGATTGTCATTCATTTTTATGATAATATGTTGCCTTTCTGAGTGAAAGCGAACCTATGAAGGTTTTTGTGGTTGTTCATATCTGTGTGGCCGTTGGAGATCCAATTATCAAAAGGAGAGGGTTAGTGCCATATATTGGTGTCTGTCCTATATCCCAACGTCATAACGTAGAGGTCTTTTCTATGTTGAAACTTTCCTTTCATAATTCATGAGTGGTGTTCTTTATCATATTTGATTGCCAGATGGATTTTGCTTTCCAATTGTTTTTGGGTTGGCGTCACTGAAGAATTGGTGCTAATCTTGTGCATATTTGGTGTACTTAATTTGCAATATTTACTTAAGTTATCGTTCCTAGCTCTGACATCATTGAGTCAGGAGCGATAACTCTGGTAGATATTGGTATATTTGATGTTTATTTTTAGTTAGAAATGTCTTACCTATATATGTAATTGTAAAGTAAAGAAAAGTATTCCAATTTTTTCTTCTTTTTTATGTTTATATAGAGTGTATTCCATGTCCAAAAGGAACAGAGAAGAATACGACAGGTTGTGGTCCATGCAGAGCAATAAGGTTTGTATCGTTGTCAGTATAAGTGAAAAATATAGGGCATAGTATCACATGCAATGACTCAGTCAGTACTTCTTACCTCACTACAAGGTAACTAGCTTCGATTTATGCACATTCCGCTTCAATGGGTTTTTTTGCATATTAATATGGTTCCTATTATCTTACACACGGTATTTATGATTTCCTCAGTCAGTAATTGTTCTTAATAATCGTTAATATATACTGAAAGTGTATCTCATATTCGCATAGCATCGTCTTGATCTAATGCAATCATCCGAAAGAGAGACCAGAAGAGCAAAGAATTTGAGTATACCTTTCTTAGAATTTCTTAATATTTGAAAATAAATGTCAGAGAAACCCGAAGGGGCAATGAAGAATGGACAATCTAGAGAAACCGTCAATACCGGGCACATAAGACACAGGATGAAGACAAACAACAAAAAAACACAGCACAGAAAACGAAAAAGATGAACAACATGGACCCCACCAAAAACCGGGGGTGTATCCAGGCACCCGCGATTGATAAGTAGTCCCCGTCTCTCACAAGAAACCACCATGTCACTCATATAGTCAATATGTGTTGGACACCACTATGCACAAATAACGTAAATAAGACATGATTTCTCCTGCAAACAACTGGAGGTAAAGACGAACCAAACATCGTTTTATGCAGATATCGTAGCGGACATCACAACATGGAACTTAGAACGTAAAGACATATGATAGAACAAAATGTTGGACATCACTATAGCAATCATACACAAATAAGACAATAAGATATGAACACTCCTACAAACAACCGGAAGTAAAGACACACCGAAATAACGAAAAGGATATAATTAGAAACATCCCTATTAAATTGTTATTCAATATATATTTAAGAGTATATATATATCTAATCCTCTGAATAAGACGTCTACTTCTGCCAATTATTTCCTGCTTACATTTAATTATGACTATGGGGAAAAAGAACAATGTCCGTCAACAATCATGCGACTGCCGATTATGGGTGATTACGAAAAATATATACGATAATTCTTGACATTTCCGTATTTGCTTCCAGGAAAATCATACATCATTTAATACTGACCACAACGGATGGATTATCTACGGGGCAGAGGACGTACACACCAACAGTCAAATACAATAAATCTGTTATATCACCGGGAGGTTAGTTTGTTTGTTTCCTTTGCTTATTCGTAATTACCTCAATCTAGCACGATAGGCAATTGAAATTTACAGTTCTTAAATTATATGAATAATGACAAAATACCACACAGTGAGAAATTGCTCATATGAGAAATTTGATGAAAATGCATATACGCATATGAAACGAAAAGCTCACGTGAGAATTTGCACGTACATGTAAGTGTTTTAACATGCAAATTAGATTAGTTTCTCAAGTGCATTTTATTTTACGCTCACGTAAAGCTCACATATTTTACATGTTAAAAATATTATTATTTTAAGTTCTATCAATAGATGATATATTATGATTTGTTCGTGGAATTTGTTAGCATAATTTGGTAGGTTTTATTTTTAAGTTCGATCATGATTATGCGGTATGAATCTTAGTTAAAATAACATGCTCAACGAGTTACTGTCACCGACATATAAGCATAATGATGCATTTGTATATTCATTTAGTTTGAATGCAAGATTTAAAATAATGTGCTTTACATTTTCAGACAACACGGATATCCATGCAGAGAAACTAAATGAAGGAACAGTTAGTTTCATGTACATTTTGTAAGTATTTCAAAGTGATTTGTAAAAATAATATTAATATGTATTCTGGTTTCTTACGGCCAATGTGTAAACCGGATATCGGTGACGATTCCAAGAGCTCGACCCACAGGGCTGACCAGACGGTGGACATGGGTATCGTCTAGATGGGAGCTATAATACGGAAAACCTAGCCGTGAACCATATAGTTATGTGGAGAGTTGTCACACTTTCTGCCCGTTCAAGACCTCTGTTGTAGATTTCACCTAAAGAGTAGGCTCATTGTAGCTGTTACAGAAGACTAAATCTGTCGTCTCTATCAAACGCTCCATACTTTTCCAGTGGCAGTCAACAGTTGTTGTCCAACCCTAGGGACCGTCGGTGTTCGTATGGTATGGTATGCTATGCAATCAGTGCCTATCATCACTAACGTTGTGAGCTCTAATCTTGCTCAAAGGAGGTGTACTCGATACAACATTATGTGATACAGTTTTTCTGTGGCTTACGACAGGTCGGTGGTTTTCTACGGGTACTCCGATTTCCTCCACCAATAAAACGGACAGCCACAATATAAGTGGCGTTAAACATCCTAACCCCACCTCCTCATTCTGTATAGCATTTATATAGTGTTGAACTTGTTCTCGTCCCGTTTGGCCGTTGTATTGTCTGTATTTTGTATTGACAGTTTTTTTTATTACCCTTTGATGTCTTCAAATTTTCTTACAAAAATTCAACTACCGTTATCAGAAATTTCACTGTGTATACCCAGTGTCTTGTAAATTCTAAATTGACCAATAGCAAACTCCAAGGTATATATCTACCTATTGTGCATTTCAAAGTTATAACTCCGGATTGTAATACATCTACATTGCATCTGTGCAACAAGTGCTTTAGACATAACGAGATGTATATACATGTAATGGACTATTATGTGATAAACCTTGTTATATTAATATTAACATTGTCTATTTATATTAATATTAACATTGTCTATTTATATTAATATCAACATTGTCTATTTATATTAATATTAACATTGTCTATTTATATTAATATCAACATTGTCTATTTATATTAATATTAACATTGTCTATTTATATTAATATTAACATTGTCTATTTATATTAATATTAACATTGTCTATTTATATTAATATTAACATTCATTTCCCAGCTATGCAGGCCTAGGGCTATTCACCATTACAGCAACACTGGTAATCTCCTTGATAGTGTACAGAAGATCACACAAAATATGTGCTTGGTGTAAATGTGCCATCAAAGGTCAGTGTTTCTACATATTTTCATTTCCTCTATTAGAGTCGATTTCTTTAAGCGATAAAAGTGATAAAATGAAAAAAAAAAAAGAAGAAAAGCTCACTATCGGAACAGTTCCAAAATCCAATAAAAAACATCGTAGCAAGAGGCAAAATCGATACCTTCAACAACAAAAACACCTCACATCTTCCTGGATTGGCACAGCACTTCACTAAAAAGACTAAAACTAGTTGCATGGGCCCAACCCTCCTATTTCCACAAGTTAGTACAATGCCAACCCTCGGTTTTTAGTGGGGTTCGCGTTAATCGATCTTTAGTTTTATGTGTATGTTTTGTAGATCGTAGTAGATCCTTTTTAATTTGGCCATCTTGTTGTCTGTCCTTCGATTTACGGATTCTGATTACCCCTTTGGTATCTTCAAACTATTCTCACATGTAAAACTGATTACATTTAATATGTACTACATAAAGGGATTATCCGAAGAAATGTTGCAACACGTGAAGAACGCGAGTTTAAGTTACTGTTCCTAAATAAGGTAATTATTATTATACCCCCCGCAAACATAGTTTGGGGGGTATATAGGAATCGGTCTGTCCGTCTGTCCGGACCAACTTCCACATCTTTTGTCCTATTTCCACCAAACTTTGTGGAATTGAAGATTATGATGTGTGAACTTTGCAATATAAAGGATTGTATTGTCCATTGAGCTTTACCTCTGTTATGCCTCTTTGGACTTATACATTTTGAGACAATTTAGTATGCACTTTGTCATCGCAAATTCTCCTACATGATTAAACAGAAGTTCATGAAACTTTGTATATTGCAAGATCCTAATATGAAGATGTGCACATTAGTAGGATATCCTGGTCTTTCGAGCTTTACCCCTGTTATGCTTCTTTGGACGTAGAAATTTTGAGACAATTCAGTATGCACTTTGTCATCGCAAATTCTCCTACATGATTAATCAGAAGTTCTTGAAACTTTGCATATTGCAAGATCCTAATATGAAGATGTGCACATTAGTAGGATATCCCGGTCCATTGAGCTTTACCCCTGTTATGCTTCTTTGGACTTAGAAATTTTGAGACAATTCAGTATGCACATTGTCATCGCAAATTCTCCTACATGATTAATCAGCAGTTCATGAAACTTTGTACATTGCAAGATCCTAATATGAAGATGTGCACATTAGTAGTATATCATAGTCCATCAAGTTTTTCCAGAATTATGAGTCTAAAAGTTGTGTTCCAAATATGTTTTGGCTCAATTAAGATGATGGGGACGCGGGGGGTATTAGTCTCGCGTAGCGGACAGTTATGTTATTCCATATATGTATCAATGCAGGACTCCTGCGTCCAGCAGTACCTCTAGTTAAAACTGAGGTTCTCCTCCCTCATGAATAGATAATCTAAGCCGATGTTGGTATCCTGTTTAGGCACTTCTGTGTTCTTGCTCCCAAAAACTTTTATATTATTTGGCTTTCAAATATTCTGGCTCGCTCTGAGCCTACCTGATGAATGGTTATTCCAGAAACGTGTCGTGCGCACTAAATTTGATATCTATTGTATTAAGAACAATCAACACACTTTGTAAGTAAGTAATTTTTATTTTAAAGTCGGAAGCATATATATACAAACACAACATAGAACATGATTTCTTTAGAGCTTATTTAACCGACTTGATAATTTAAAAACAGAACAATTGACAAACATAACAAATCATCACATGGTTAAACATACATAAAATCATAGACATAGAGAAACACATAGCATAAATAAAATACCTGCATAAATAAAAGCACAGAGGCGAGCACATTACATAAAAAATAATACATTTAAAGCAAGTACTTCAAAAATAGCACATTTAAAGCAATGAAAGCTACTTCATATTTTAAACAGTGATTGTAAATCTAATTACCATGCTTTCGTGGCCATGAATGTCCAGGAACAACATCAGTGGACTGGCCAGTTTATTTACGTACCATTAACACTTTTGCATCTAAAAGAAACATAAAGCTCGACAAACAGAGCTATATATAGTAAGTAGAAGACAGTCTTATTAAGCATCCTTAGATTTGGGTACGATGTAATTTACATGTACAAATGGCGACCTTAGGAGGTGTAATGACCAATTTTTCTCTGTAAACCCTGCAGTGTGCTGTTGTGTGTACAGGAACAGCCAATTGGCTTAAGGCCGGTCTTACACATGTGAATACGAAAGTCATGCCAGATATGGATTAAGATAACTTTTCTGTGATTGATTTGTTCTTTAGGAGTGGATCCATGAATTTACATATTCACGAAAATGCGATTTTCATCAAACCATGGAAATTGGTATCCCGTTCCACAAATGTAATGATTTCACAATAAATTTTCATTTTTTTTTTTATAACATATAGATAATAGACGAAGAAACAATAGTGAGTCAACAAAGAAAATGTTAGAGCCTTGACTCAGTACGAATCCATTCATCCAATAATTAACTCACATTGTACCACTACATGATTTTGAAAGGAGACACTGATGGCAGCTATGGAGAATTAGACATGTATAATAATAATGGTTAATGCTAAATATAATTTATATATATAGGGAAAGCTGTATAAATTTATCTTTAAATAAAGTCTCAATATAATTTTGTTAATTTAACCTATACAAACCGAACACCTGTGCTTTTCTGAACTCAAAGGTTGGTCTCAAGCAGGTTCGATTAGACAGGTCTCACTGTACATATATATTATCAGGTGTATATTTATTTGATTTTGTTTTTATATTGTGTGTTACGAAGATGTTTCAGTGAGCTAGCACTATAACAATCAAACTAAGCGTGTTGGTCTAGTACAAATCGTGCATCATCATCATCTTCTCATTGAAAAGTTACTTGTTCACGCCATGATATAGATGACAAATTCCCGAGTAGACGTTACACAACATCCTAACATGACGTCCTCCATTGGCTAAGGAAATAATGTTATCCATGGATACAAACTCACTCCCCAAAAAAGGCGTTCTACCTACTAAAGACTTAATTACCATATTCCTATAAATATGATAAGAATGCTGAACAGTCTAATACAAACTCATATCAATGCACAAGTCTAAATAAACGACTTCTCTTTAAATATAATGGCAATTGCTCTCAATAAGATGGATATTAAACCTATATTTACCGTAGATTATTATCTCTGTCAATTTAGTGTCAAACACATACTATATAAGTGCTCTTCAGTGTGCTGGTCTAGTGCAAACACATATCGATACAGAAGCCTTATTGGACCCCCACCCCCTCCCCCAAAAATAATAATGATAAAATTGGTCCCTTGGCGTTAAACGACAATAACTAAATGACTCGACGTTTTGGAGTATGAGGACGAAATCAATATTAAATGTTTATAGCTTCCTAATATGGAATTGTTATTTAGTTCAAATTTTTGGTTTGCTGTTAAAAACTTTTTTTAAGAATTTGTGGTAGTACTCGTACTCTTGGAATGGAAGGGAGATAACTCTTGGAATATCCGAGAGTTACATTGAGAATCAAAATACAATAAATCATTTCTTGTCAATTGTAAAATGTATTTATAAATACGTCTGATAATTAAACCAAATAGTGTTAGAATTAGATCTTTGAGCTGTCAAATTTTTGTTCTTCCCTCGACGGGATTTGAATTCACACCATTGATACACTGCAGCATCAATCGCTTAGCCTTATGTCCAGCGCCCTAGACCACTCGATCACATCCGCTATCTAAAAATATAGCTTCAATAGTCTAAGTGTTACCTTGTCTCCTAAGTAAGATCTAGAGATAAACATAAGACATGTGTCTAAGCGTGTGTAGATGATAAAGACATGTGTCTAAGCGTGTGTAGATTGTACATATGTCATGGTGTCATTTTTATCATTAATTGAAATTTTTGTGAAATGTACATGTAGTTTCGAACAAAAAAATTATATATTTTAATTCAAACTTCAAAGATCGTTTCCATAAATTTTAAATTCCCGTTAGACATGCTTTTCTTTATAAAGTAATTCATTTTAAAGAAGACTTAGTTTTTGATATTAAACAAATATTGTTTATTATTTGAAATCCAAATTAAGGTGACATGCAATTACATGTATTTTTGATTAAGACCATTAATTGTTGTATTCAAGATTAAGAAGTTCTTTGTGTAAGCAATATATGGCAGATTAGCGATTTTTATCAGAATTTAAGCCCCTTTTTGTCTCAATCGATCTTCGTTCCCTAGGATTTTGATTGATTTTAAAATTTGATTGGACGAACCTGAAACAATTCCCAAAATTTGGACGTTGACTTTATTTCCAAAAAGCGTCACTTTTAGATGCGCTTTGATGAAATAAAGACCATAAAACTTATTACCAGTTTTATTTACAATTGTTTCAGGTGAGTCAAATATTTTTCGTTGAACTTTTTATTTTCTTTTTAAACCATGAAATTCATAATTTTAGTTAAGGCATTTCTATTTGATTATCATTCCAAGATAAGAAATTACAAGATTTAATAGGTAATTCTTTATCATCTTTTAAAGAAGGTTAATGTCTCTCTTGGAATTGTTTTAAAGAAAGTTTCTCGTTATTATTTTTAATTATGAATTATTCCTAAAATTCATATAAATTATTATGTTAAAGGTAAAAATTATCTTGTATTGAATTGAATTGTAAATATGTTTTACCAAAAAGGTCATTATTTCATATTTATATCAGGGGCGGATCCAGGATTTCAAGTTAGGGGCGGGGGGGGGGGGGGGGCGCACTTAAAAAGAATTGCGTCGAGCGGAGGGAGGGGCGAAATTATTTTGGGTATTTCGTATGAACAATCACGATTTTACGCCAAACAATCATATTTCTTCCAATTTTGTATATAATAATGTTGTGTTAGCAATGACTATGCCACTATATGACATAGTAATTGCTAACACAACATTATTATTATTATGCTGACTGTTATATGTAGACAAAATATATTGAGAACTATTACAATAAAGGAGGTACTGATATTGGTGACTAGTATATTGGATCATAACGAAATGTATATTCAAAGTTCTACATAATAATAATATTGAATCTGTTATTTATGCTCAAAGGTTTTTGACTTGCTTTTGAATCGAAATATATTATTCTTTGTTCGTGAATAGAGGCAAGTTACATCATTGTAAATGTTTATTAAGTTATATTTGTATACATTATACATTATGTTATTTTAATATTTGCATTATTATCAGTATTATTGCTTGTCACATGACTTTTTTACATGTCTTTGTTGAAATAAAGACCATAAAACTAATTACCAGTTTTATTTACTATTGTTTCAGGCCTTAGCTCCAGTCTCCATAGATGTTAAGGTCCGTTGGAAAAGTCCGACTCCAAACCCAAAAATACACAATCTCCAATTCCGACACATATATACATGTACTTAATATTATAATTTGACAGCAATCTGGCTCAGCAATTTTTAATATATTGCATAGGATAATGAAGAATTCATTATGCAGTCACAGGAAATAAAGTATATTATGCAAACATCTATATATATATATATATATATATATATTATTAATTGATAAGTTTACGGTCATTTGATTTGTTCAATGCCCATCACGTGGTGTTCTGTCTTTTGGCAGGTTGACTTTTGCGGATTGCACGGTTACTAAAAATAGATTAAAAAATTCCAATATTTTCAAGACGTTTGCATACATTTTTGTTTTATTGTTATTCCTGTTGAATAGATTGTTTGTTGTTAAAGTTTGGGTCTTATATTATTTTTATACGACCACAAACATTTTGGGGTCGTATTATGGTATGGCGCAGTCGTCGTCGTCTGTGCACATTTTGTTTCCGTTGTCTTACTTTAGTTCTAGTTTCCAGTAGCAAGTACAACTAGTCCCGGATGAATATCCATTTGTAGATTTTCTGTTTCATGTTTTGCGTGGCAATTAATAATATATAAAATATGTGATGGGCATTGAACAAATCAAATGAGAGTAAAATTATCAATTAATAATATAAAACATACAGCCTTTCTAATCAGTCGATGCAAGTTGTATATCGACCTAGAGATGTATATCGACCTCGGACTACGTCCTCGGTCGATATAAATCTCTTAGGTCGATACAAACTTGCATCGACTTCATAGAAAGGCTGTATTTGTATATTATTACATAAGGCTCTATTTTACTGTTTTTCTATTGGCCAGAAGCAATACACGTGACATTCCATTTTCTAACATATTGATTAGCAAAATGTAATTTCTGTGCAATAAATCACAGGCGCATGGGGCATGGATTTCGTTTCCTCCTCCCCCTTTTCTCTACTACCCCCCTTTTTTCCAAAATTTTCATATAAATCATTCCTTTTTCAAAATTTTCATAATCTTCGTTTTTCTTCATTTGACAATATCAGTAGACGTCATACATCATGAATAATACGTGTATTCTGCTTCCGCAGTTTTTCGACTGATACAATATAAGAGAGAAGGTAAGCAACTCAATTTTAATATTTCGCGCCATAGCGCTCACCTCGGTTGGGAAACCCCCGTGTTTTTTTTACACTTTTTACCTTGTCTACATATGGCACTGTCGCATTAAACTGTTTCTAAGACATTTACCTAATTGCCCATGTTCGAATTTCAGTCGGTACGTCGATCTTTTCCAAGAAATCTCACCGAAAATAGCGAAGCAGCTTCGTTTCTAGGTCAAACTACATCATCTTAGACGGAAGTGCAAGAACGATAACCCTGGGTTTTAAACGAATGGATTACCTGCAATAAAAACCCAGATGCGCTCCATATCCAGAAATTGATGGTACTTTCCTCATAAATATTCATCATATTTAAATTAGATTTTGATCACGTGACTGCAGTTTCAAGCTTGATTGATCGTTTATTAGATTTGTCAAAAAAAGCCTACAGTACGGAAATTCAATGTGTCCGGCAATGATTCGAAAATTAAAAGTTATTGTTTATTTCCGCAAAGTTTTTCTTCTGTCAAAACTCAAATATTTTTGTTTTGTAACGATTTTAGACATGTCTTTGATATCGCGATCATGCAAAAATGATCATATTATATTTAATGTGGGAACCCCGAGTTTAGAAGCTAGAAATATAAGGTTAGTCAATATAATTACATATATTTTTGAGGAATCTAAATTAATTTCAGAAAATATGTCGCCAAATGTCATTCATTGTTAAATTTTGTGTCACACGCCACCAGTTTCATGTATTTCAGACATTTTTTACATAGTCTCTTAAGGCCAAAAAAGGGTTCGTCGCCTCGGATTTTCATTTAGTCCAGGAACCTCGAATATTTAATTGTTTTCATTAATTATTATTTCATTTAATTCAGCTTGATTCAATGTATCATTTTCAAGTTCAGAAAATGACACACATGCAATTATGAATGATATCGTCTATATAGATCATATAAAAATTGCAGACGTCCCGGCGTCGCCATCTTAGATATGCAAATGAGCAAAGTACCCATAATTTCTGGCTATGCCGAATATTTTCCCCGGAATTTGTTGGTGGAAAATATAAACCACTGAAAAAACATAACAGCAGATGGATTATTTCGTAAAAATGGCACCACGACCATCTGAATATGGAAACATTGAAATAATTTCATGGTAAATAACTGTTAACACATACAAAGAATTTCTCTGGGAGAAATTCAAACTGAGAAATAGATATGATTCAATGGTTAGAACTAAAGTCAAAATTTCAATGAAAAAGAAATATTCAGCTTGCCTCTACTTCAAATTATTAAAATCATACCCAAACAAATACATATACAGCTAAAAAAAATAAAAATAAAAATAAAAAAACAAAGGAAGAAGAAGCTGAGAACAGCTATAGAATGGGACTATGGCATTTTACCCCCTTCCAGTGCCTCAATAAAAGAACTCCCAACTGATAACAATGTGTAAGGAAGCCGGAGGGACCATTTAACTAAGGGGGCTATTTCTTTTTCATTTCATGTCACTGATTTTATAAAACAATAATCTGTCTTACAAGGGAAAAAATAAATAACTTGTGTAACTCCATTTTTCAGCAGCCACAGAAATCAGTGTTGAAATCTAGAAAAAACCCTCCTATTTTACCGTATAAGTGATTATTTTGGTGGGTATTTAATTTTCGCTTTCTTCACGAGGATATTAAATGCGCGAAAAATGAAGTCCCCGAATTATTATTTCACGTTCAAATAGTTACACAAGTTATTTATTTTTTACCCCTGAAAAAGAAATAGCCCCCTTAGTTAAATGGTCACTCCGGCTCCCTTATGCATTTTTATCAGTTGGGAGCCCTTTTATTGAGGAAGGGGGTAAAATGCCATAGTCCCATTCTAGATATAGCTGTTCTCAGCTTCTTCTTCCTTTGTTTTTTTTATTTTTATTTTTTTTAAGCTGTATATGCATTTGTTTGGGTATGATTTTAATAATTTGAAGTAGAGGCAAACTGAATATTTCATTTTCATTGAAATTTTGACTTCAGCTCTAACCATTCAATCATATCTATTCCTCAGTTTGAATTTCTCCCAGAGAAATTCTTTGTATGTGCTAACAGTTATTTACCATGAAATTATTTCAATGTTTCCATATTCAGATGGTCGTTGTGCCATTTTTACGAAATAATCCATCTGCTGTTATGTTTTTTCAGCGGTTTATATTTTCCGCCACAAAAATCCGGGAAAAATATTCGGAGCGCATCTGGGTTTTTCATTGCAGGTAATCCATTCGTAAAAAACCCAGGGTTATCGTTCTTGCACTTCCGTCTAAGATGATGTAGTTTGACCTAGAAACGAAGCTGCTGCACTATTCTCGGTGAGATTTCTTGGAAAAGATCGACGTACCGACTGAAATTCGAACATGGGCAATTAGGTAAGTGTCTTAGAAACAGTTTGATACGACAGTGTCATATGTAGACAAGGTAAAAAGTGTAAAAAACACGGAGGTTTCCCAAATGAGGTGAGCGATATGGCGCGAAATATGAAGATTTAGTTGCTTACCTTCTCTCTTATACTGTATCAGTCGAAAAACTGTGGACACAGAATACACGTATTATTCATGATGTATGACGTCTACTGATATTGTCAAATGAAGAAAATACGAAAGATTATGAAAATTTTGAAAAAGGAATGATTTATATGAAAATTTTGAAAAAAAGGGGGGTAGTAGAGAAAAGGGGGGAGGAGGAAACGAAATCCATGCCCCATGCGCCTGTGCAATAAAATATCATATTGCACTCTCGTGCAAAATCAATGAATGAAATTACGTGGCACGAGAGTGCAATATGGTTTTTTTATTGCACAGAAATTACTTTTTGCTAATCAATGTTAGAAAAATTCATAACATTTCAAAATTTTCTAAAAATTTCAAAATTACAAAATTAAAAACAAAAAATTTAAAGGTCAATTTTTTTTTTTTTATTTAAAAAATTTCTTAAAATTTTAATTTTTTTTTAAAATTCAAAATTTTCATAAAATTTCAAAACTTTCAAAAGTTTCAAAATTAAAGTAAAATAGAGCCGTATGTAATAAAACAATTATGACACTTGAACTTGATCAATATGAGGTTTTATGGAGCAGAGTACAACAATATTGAACTCTAGGTGCAGATGTAATGGAAAAATGCCACACTTAATGGAGGTCTAGTATATCAAAAATAGGGGAAAAATACACCTTTTACATATCCCCCAAAGAGAAAGAGCAAATTAATTTTCAAAAATGGCTTAATGTTGAGTCGGCAATGAATGTCTGAATATCTTTTGATACATATTATATCATTTTTGTCTTTTTAAATTGTTTGTAATAGGTGTTACCTAACTTGGGACGTAGTCTAATATTTTTTTTAACAAAATATTAACTCAGATATATGGACCTATATTTTTTGGAAAAGTAGACCGGGGGCGGATACAGACTCTCTTAAAAGAGGGGGCAAATAGGGGGACCCAAACCCAACGTCTCAATTTCATAGAAAACATTATTTCGGACAGGAGTAGGAAGAAATGAAACTCTGTTTAATGATATTGTCAGTCCCATGGTATATGTTTAATGAGTTAGAACACACTGCGATTTTGAGTCATTTTGTAACATTCATAACCGGAAGTAGTTCCAGAGTTTCAACTACATACAACATTTTAATTAACGAGTTTATTACAAATCTATGAGTTGAAAAGTAGGTACGAAACGTCTCACTATACATTTTTACCCCGGTACGAAACGTTCCGATCTAGATACGAAACGACCTGGTACGAAACGACCAGGTTACGAAACGTCCTGCAACCTTCCAGATTACTGCACATCCGATTTTCTGCAGATTTAACCCATTCTCTATCCAGAGTTGTCGTCCCTGCTACGCTAGACTCTATCTAGAGAATTGATTTGAAATGAGTGATTTATTATCATCTTTATTAATATTTACAATAATTAAAGCAATTCTAAGTACATTTTTTTTACTGTTTCTAAATTTTACAAGAATCTTGTAAAATGGGCGTTGACAGAGACAGAGTCTAGCGTAGCAGGAACGACAACTCTGGATAAAGAATGGATTTAACCATGTATTGGTTTCCGGTGTATCATTTCCGGTGCAAGGAATTTAAGCCATTAGTGATATGGAAAATATTGCTATTTCTACCATATTAATTTGTATATTGTTCATCTATAGTGTATGTATTGAACTTCATTTGTATGACACTTTTCTATTTATAATAAACAATTAGAATTTTTTTTTAATAAAAATAATAACAAATGCTTATAAATACGTTTATTCATTCACATGCATACTAGTTAAATAAATATCTCACGATCCCAAAGAGATACATAATTTTAACTGTCTGTCGTTATCAGTACTGGCTACCAGAAGACATACATTCTCAATCGGAAAGAAAAACAAATACACAAGTAACATTAATTCTGTTTGACTGGAAAACATCAGAAGCATTCATTTATAGGACATATGAAGACTGATTATAAACCCAACTTATTTACAATAACTAAGCATATATATGTATATATACAATGTATATCTTTATATCTCAACAAACCATATCAGACATTGGCATAGAGATGTACATTTTAGTTAGTATTTACAATAATTACAATTACATCAGATAAATAATGGTTGGTATGTTTCAGCCTGGCCCGCAAAATACCTTTTCTATTATCTTTATTAATTTGCATAATTTAGTAAGTACAGTTTTGTGTTTTGAAGTCATAAGATTTCTGAATTTTAATACATTCACATGATTGTAATAATACTTTGATAGTAATAATTTTCGACTAGGTTTAAAATATTTACACTGTAAAATATAATAGAATTCATCTCCGATATCACTATTACACAGAACGTATATTCGATTATTTCTATCCATATTTTTCCACCTACCCTGCTCAATTGGTAACTTATGATTTGTGGTTCTAAATCTGCAGAAAACGATGGCTTATTTGTGTTCCAGGAGTTCAAAATAGTCTTCTATTTTGAAGGATGTTTTAAAAAGCTTATAATTATTAGTCTTTGGTGAATCATCTATCAATGAATGCCAAGTTTGTTCGAATTGATCAATAAGTTTAAGCTTTACTGTGTTTATTAACCAAGTGGAATTTAGAAAGGTTTGCGTATTCCAGATATTAGACATGCCGCATTCGTTCAATATATTGCTAATTTTATTCAACCACATAAAATTACATCTATCCACAACTGACATTTGGAAACACAATGTGTACATAATAGCTGATAATTATGATTCTTTACCACAAGATAATTTTGTCCAGAATGAAATAAGTCTGACTTTAGCATCTATCTATATGAGGTATCTTCCAAGTTCTCCATAAACCATGCAAGAGGGGGTCGATGTCCTTAAATTTAACAATGATTTACAAAATGTTAGATGTACCCTTTCCAAAATATCATTATTACCCATACCCCATATTTCACAACCGTATACAGGTTTTACCATTTTATCAAAAAAGTCCAACTGACTTTTAATTGAGAGGATGTAACATCTACCTAGTTTTAAACATTCATACAGGGCGGGTGTAGCTTTTTCTGCGTTACCTTGTTTTGCATTCTTAAAATTCCCAGTTCGTGATAACCCAACACCCAAGTAATTGAAGTCATTAACAATATCTAGTTGTTTCCCTAGGAATAAAAATTGTACATTGTCTTGGGGTCGCCACCTAGAGAAATGTAATCCGAGAAACAATCTAAAAGTTTCTGAAGATCAGTTGCTGACTCTGCCATTAATACAGTGTCGTCAGCATACAAGATATAAAACAATTGTAAACATATTTCTAGCTTGTTTTCAAGTTCGTTTGAGACTATTTTTAAACCATGATTTAAATTACAAGTCTGTATAAAAGATTCAAGGTCATTTAAATATAATGCAAAAAGAAATAATTATAAATTCTCCCCTTGTCTGACATCATTATTACACGGGAAAAAAATCAGATTTACAGTGATTGAAATTTTAAAATGAATATCTCGTGTACATTTCAATATGTCTGAAAATATTTGACAATATATTCGATATTTTTCGTATTCGTCATGATCATAAGCCTCAAATTCTATATTTTAACATCTTTAACATCTTTAACATCTTTCCCTTTATAAGATTGTTCGGAGTTCGGTAATTTTGTTATTACCTTTATCTACCTTTTTTCTTCTCGTATGTAATTTTAATCTCACATAAACTTCGTCTTGTGTGCTCTAACACAGACATACACTTGACATCTCGAAGACGCGCAACCCACCTCTGTCTAGTAACAATCTCGTTTTAGCTTGTAAATCATTATAGCAACGGATGCTGTTAACTAATCTGCACACGAGTGGTCTCCCTTTGTCAGTACAGTGGTTGATATCCAATCCTAACTTCAGTAGGCACTCCAGATCGTCACAATTTCCACCTAGTATAAGATTCCATATTGCGTCAGATAGAAGTTCCTGCTTTCTTTGTTGAACAGACACATCACACGCTATTGAGCATTCATTAGTGAACATTTCAAACTGTCTTAGATCAGACAGTATCTGAAACAAATAGAGGTTTCCCTTATATTTCATATGTTGATTTTCTATTCGGATCAATTGATGAGCAACATCAGTTCTATTACACAATACTGCAATCTGTAACGGAGATGTACCATACTTAGAATTGAGTAAGTAATCCGCTTCATGTTTGAGTAAAATATTCACAACTTCAACGCGACCATTTTCTGATTCCACATACAGTTGCGACTTGTTTACTTGATCACACATATTAACATCAGCACCATTTTCTGAAAGATAGTCAACGATCTTACTATGCCCATGCTTTGATGCAAGATACAATGGCATCATATTACATGTATGGCAAACATGAATATCAGCCCCATTTTGTACAAGGAGTTGAACGATGTCATACAACCCCTCCTCTGACGCTGCGGTCAATGGTGATGGCCCTAAGCTTTCACTGTTCATATTTTCATTTGCACCAATCTCTACTAGATATTGGACAACATCAAAATGGTCGTTCACTGCTACTAGTGCTACTACATACAATGGTGTCCTTGAAAACTCGTCTTGCATATTAAAACTTGCATCACGTTTTATAAGTAATTCACCAATTTTGAAATTACTAGTCTCACAAGCCGCTATTGAAGGAGTCACACACTTGTGATCATTCGACCAAATTGATTGATCACTTAGTGCTGTTCTATTAATTGACTCGCTCTGTATATATTTTAAAATCACTTTGCACACTTCTACATTGCAACTGTAAACTGCCAGTATAAGGTACCTTGTTTGTTCTTCCATTTCGGTACCAAATATTGCACTAATAGACTCGTTGCTACTCAGTACACGTTCTACAATATACTACAAGAGTCGAGTGTGCCCATAATACACAACCCAACACAAAACACGGACACAATAAGTAATTGTATATTCATCCTCATCCTTGCACAAGAACATATCCTCTAATAGAGAATCGTAATCAGTAGTTACATCTAGTAATAGTTTTTGCCGAAACCATTCAACCCATTCTGTTATTGAATCGTTGTTCTTCAAGCTAATACCAGTTTTAACAACATGGTCAAAATTTACTTGTTCAGATAAAAACAATTCTTTAAATTCCATGTATGGTTTTTCATTCAATATTTCAATGAAGACATTCATGAACTGTGGGTGACTTAATGCGCTGTTCATGAACACATCGTATAACCCTAAAGATAGGATATCTTGCAAAGTCTGTTGGCTAACATTGGATATTGGTCCTCGTTAAGTTCTATATATAAATCATCATTGGATATTTGTTTACAAACCACTACTTTGTTCGTCACGAAATTGCTTGACATATACCTTAAAAATCTGATGAGGATAATCTTTACCATAATGATAGGCAACTACCTCCAAAATAAAGTCATGTATCAAAGTATATTCACTTCCTGATTTTACAATATAAGTCCCTATCATATGAGATAATGCGTCTGTTATCGTTCTATCTGATGTACCTTGATGTATTCCACAGTCATTATAAATATCGCTCTTCAGTTGTTTCAGAGACAGATTTTCATCTGATACTTTGTTATTGTTTACTAAGCATAAAACGAGTGCTGCATATTGAATCGTGTTTGTAAGCTGTAGTTTAGCCACCTCTTCTATTAGACCCTCGTGTGGTTTGTTGAAAAATCTTGCACCAAGTTCCTGATATTTTATATCTGACGAGAACAATTTACATAAAAATGGAAAGATGACTCTTGCAGAGGCAAAGGACATTTTTTCAAACAATTTTATTTCAACATCTGTATATTTGCAATGTTGTGTCAGAATATTTATTTTCTCACTTTCATTTAATTCGTTATCTACACTTTGTAAGTCAACGACGTTTCCTGTCACAAACGATTTTAGTCTTTTTGCTTCAACATATACTGTTTTTCTACATGTGAACAAAAGTTTTGATTCTTCTCCAATTGCTTTGAAAATGCTACTCATATGGCTAATTATACTATTATATATTGTCATGTCAACATAATAAATTCCTAACACATCATCTAGTACAAATTCTTGTTTTCTGTCGAAATTTCCGTACAATAAAATCTCTTCCGGTTTACATACGGGTACTACCTCAAAATTGTCGCTTTCCAACTTCAAAGCAATATGGCGAGCAGTGGCGCTTTTTCCAGATACCGGAGTACCAATTAATGTAATGTATGTATTAGAATTCACCATATTCCATGCAGCTTCAAATGCACGAGTTCTGTCATAAAACACGATATCTTCTCTTTTCCATTCTTCAATAAGTCGATGGTGTCGTTCTGGAAAAAAAAGCAACCAGTCTTTCGAATCAATAATATATATAGTCAATAGAACTGTCGCTATGATATAGTTGCAATATTGTCGAAAGTGTCATCTTTATGGCCATAATGCGTAAGCTTTTATCCACGTCCATATGTCTGTCCTATATTTGGTCTCCTTTCAATAACTTATTATCCCCTTAAGACGAAAGATCAGGGAACATAATAGTAGGTCAAGTTCGATTTTAGACTTCAAAACGTTTTCTATTCATTCTAGAGTTATGTCCCTTGATATGTTGAAAAATGCCAAATTATCAGGTTTCTGTGCAACAATTTAAGTTCGCCATGAATTTTTTTTTAATTGTTACGAAAGGTCAAGGACCATAAATGAGAGGTCAAGATCAATATATACTTCTTTTCTGTTCACTCTGGAGTTATGTCCCTAGATATGTTGAAACATGACAAATTAACAGGTTTCTGTTCAACAATGACATGTGGAGTAACATGTCTACCTTTGTACTTGTTTCAGTGAGCTAGATTTATAAAACATTTAGCTGGTCTAGTACGAAGTGGACATCACCATCATCTCATTCAAAAGAAATGTGTTTTACTTAATCAACAAAAGTTAAATGTAATTTGTAAAATTTAGTTTAAAAAACTCGAGGCCTATATCACTCACCATGGAAGAATGTCGATTTTATTGCCTGCTGTACTATAATTTAAATTTTGATTCCCCATGACTTGATTGAGCCTAATAGCCCCAGGCATTCATTGCTAAAAAATTAAATCTTCGTATCACAATGTTGCTCCATACCAAATACAATTACAGAAAGGTAGAGTAATTCCCCTTTTGTCCCAGAATTGCTACAACATGCTCAAGGCTTATTTATATAGTAATATACATGTTTGTGGACATCGTGTGTGAAATGAAAACAAATTAAAACTAATAATAAACTGTTAGACGTGTTACACAGGTGTTGTATATATTATTTTTATAATGATATTGATCAAGTGCTATACAAGTCATTAAAACAATATAGGACTATCCTGGGTGCAGCTATGATACGATCATGGCCACAGCACAGGGCTTCCTTCTGGACAAGTTGTACTGCAATCAAGTTTTATTAGATAACCATCACTAATAGATGAAATCCACTGGAATACTAACTGAAACCCTTGCAATTCACAGAAAAATACTGCATCAAAATTAGATGAAAAAAACCAGTTGTGTATGTATTCCTTTTCATGTCAAAAACGGTAAAAGTTACATAATAACACTACGCATTTTTATGAAAGGAATTTATCCAAGGAATTCAATAAAAAAAAACTCATAAAAAGATGAATAATAAATGCTCCATATACTAAAGACAGAAAAAACATTTTTGCCGCATCGGGGCCTCTTGTTCGGAATCGTGTAGCGCTACAATCCGTAAAATCATCCCAACCATCATTCCTGTGAATGATAATTGTGTTAAAATGTCAGATCAAGAAGTCAACTAGAACTGAAGGTATTGCTCGTCTACAGACAAACGACAGACGCATAGCTTAATACGACCGCAAAATTGTGCAAGCCAATTATTCGACAGAATAAAACAATTGTATAAATAGAACTGTTTGTTTCTATGATGGGAGAGACAGTCCGCAGTCATATGCAAGGTACATGAATTTTTCTCTACCTGTGCACTGTGTAGATCACCACCAATGGTACGCGTTCGATTCAGTTTACTTGATACAACTGGCAAATAAAGTTGTAAGTACATTTTTTGTACCTTTCGACAGGTCAATGGTTTTCTCTTGGTACTTGAGTTTCAACCACCCACCAATTAAAAAAAAATATCGCTATGAAATAATCTTTAATGTGATCCGAGGCGTTTATGCACAGGTGTTACAATCACCATATGGTGTATGAACATTGATACATGTGATAGGAATACTTTGGATTCGTTAAATACTGGTAAATGTACTTTGGACTATTTTAATTTTTTGTTAGTATTATGTACTGCGGAAGGATAGGTAGTTACTGTTCTACATGTGGCACACGTCGTGTTACTCTTGTTACTTTGGACTACTTTATTTGTTATTACTTAGGATTAAGGATTACTCTATTCTCATATCCGAACATCCGGGTATTTGATAATTCATTGGGGTGAGGTCAGCAGGAATCTTCTAGATTTTACCTAGATTCCAATGGAAAATTTGAATTTTATTTTCTTAATTTAAAATAAATCAGTCTGATATAAATTGACAAAAACCAAACTAGATATCTGATTTAGTGTCTATAAGGACCAGAGGTGATCTTAATTAAAATATTTAACTTCTGTTGGAAGATAGCGAATACATTAATATACATTGGAGTCTATGTAGAATCCCGAGGATTTTGCTTGGCTTCACCTCCAAATATTTTCTTCATCTCAAAATTGATAATCATTGATTGGTCAATTACATTGTGTGATGTCACTCCGGAATCGAGAATTCTACTGTACTGTGAATTGATTTATTTTGTTTTTGTTTTCTGATTTTTATTCTATAGTTCTGTGCACTAATTTATTTGTTAGTATTCCGGAGTACTTGAATTCACCACAGGTGTTTAGTGGAGATCGTGTTGCTTGATCCTTTGTTTTCTGTGTAGTGCTTTGTAGATCGTTGTTTGTACATTTCGTCTCGATCCGTTAACAAACATGGCCGCCATAGACAATACTTCTTTCTGATTGGTGGATATAAAAAAATTTATTCTCCTCTGACACCGCTTGGCGAAATGAACCGAAACTTGGTAGGAAACATCTATGGAAGGTTCTCTATAAAGATTGCACATTTCGTTCGGATCCGTTAACAAACACGGCCGTCACAGGCAATTCTTGTTTCTCATTGGTCGATTTAAGAAAAATCTTCTCCTCTGAAACCGCTTGGCCAAATGAACGAAACCTGATAGGAAGCATCTATGGAAGGTCCTGTATAAAGATTGTTCATTTCGTGCCAATCCGTTAACAAACGTTGCCACCATAGGCAATTCTTGTTTCTGGTTATTTCTAAAAAACCTTCTCCTCTGAAACCAGGTAGCCAAAAATGAACCAACATTTGGTAGGAAGCACCAATGAAAGGTTCTGTATAAAGTTTCCTCGGAACTGGGAACAGCTCAAGTGTTCCCAGTACCTTGGGGAAAATATTCTGGTCTATTGCCTGGCTACACATTAAATAACTGTATATTATATTCTCCATCAGTGATATTATCAGATGTGTCATTTTCCATATTAGGATAATAACTTCCTCCTATGAGATTCTCCATCTCATAATATTCATCGTCATACATATGCCATGGTTTATTTTCATCAGTATCCATGTGATTATTATTCACTGCGTTCATTTCTCCCCAGAGGTAGGGGCTATTATCATACATGTAATCTCCCACATCTGTGTCCCTCATATTCATTTCTCCCCAGAGGTAGGGGCTATTATCATACATGCAATCTCCCACATCTGTGTCCCTCATATTCATTTCTCCCCAGAGGTAGGGGCTATTATCATACATGTAATCTCCCACATCTGTGTCCCTCATATTCATTTCTCCCCAGAGGTAGGGGCTATTATCATACATGTAATCTCCCACATCTGTGTCCCTCATATTCATTTCTCCCCAGAGGTAGGGGCTATTATCATACATGTAAACTCCCATATCTGTGTCCGTCATATTCATTTCTCCCCAGAGATAGGGGCTATTATCATACATGTAATCTCCCACATCTGTGTCCCTCATATTCATTTCTCCCCAGAGGTAGGGGCTATTATCATACATGTAATCTCCCACATCTGTGTCCCTCATATTCATTTCTCCCCAGAGGTAGGGACTATTATCATACATGTAATCTCCCACATCTGTGTCCCTCATATTCATTTCGTAATTCTCATGGCTGTGTTCATGATGTGGAGTCACAGATTGATCATATCCCATCAAATGTTTTATATGATCCATCCAACAGTCCATAGGTTCCCCGAGACCTGAAAGTATTTTAGGTAAATATTGGCATGACTAGGGAATGTAAGTATTTGGCTTTCATGTATTACATTGTTTTGTGGAGCAGGAACTGCCTACCCTTCCGGAGCACCTGAGTTCACCTCTGGTTTTTAGTGCAGTTCGTGTTACTTGATCTTTTGTTTTCCATGTAATGTTCTGTAGATCGTTGTTTGTCCTTTTCTCCTTTTTCTTCTGTCCATTGTGTTGCCTGTCCTTCTACGATTTACGGTACATGATTACCCCTTTGGTATCTTCAAACCTTTCGTAAACAGTATTTACCAATATTGTGACGGACAGTTGTTTTTGTTGTTTTTGTTTTTTTGTGTGTGTGTAGGAACCGCAGTGCCCAGAGAAAAAACACATACCTGCCGCAAGTCATGTACAAACTATCATAATACCTGTCGCAAGTCATGAACAAACTATCATATAAAGAAGTATAAAGAACAACGTGATTGGAGGGAATTAAACTCATTGGTGACATGTATTGATT
Source organism: Bathymodiolus brooksi (assembly GCA_963680875.1). Classification (NCBI taxonomy): domain Eukaryota; kingdom Metazoa; phylum Mollusca; class Bivalvia; order Mytilida; family Modiolidae; genus Bathymodiolus; species Bathymodiolus brooksi. The sequence continues at coordinate 28,204,006 of OY804590.1, forward strand.
GGTGTAATTCAAATAAAACATATTTGTCATACTAGTATTTAATAAATTGTCAGGAAAGTGTTAGGGGTAGGTATCGATTTTAACTCTATTTCTAGGATTTTTCTAATTAGATTTTGTAACTGTTCTGACAGTATTGTATTGTTTTTTGTTTTACATGTTACTAGTACATATCAGCTTTAGCAGGCTGATCTCTGTCTACTAGGGACTGTTTAATATTGTACTCGTTCCTTATCAACCACATGAGTGGTGTATTGGCTAGCCCGTTCTCCTCGAGTACGGTAGATCGTGTGTTCGAGACCCGTGTTGGTCAATCCAGACTATAAAATTTGTATTTGCTGCTTCTTCACTAAGACAGGCAACATTAAGGACTAAGAGTAAAGACTGGTTGGCTCGGAAATCAGGATGTTACCGAGTGGAGCGACAGGTTTACCGGCAGGACTGATTTGTCAGTGAGTTATTACTATACAAATCTAACTAAATGTGTTGGTCTGTATATGACAAAGCGGGCATCATCATCCTCTCATCGAATGTAACTTGTTCTCGCCATGATATAGCTGAAAAACAGCTTATTTGTCATTAAGCACCAATCACTCACTCAATCCTTACCTAATAACTCATCATCTGAAATAGAAATACGAAATACTGTTGATAAACATCATAGGTACTAATATTCATTTAGTATACTAAATTCGTATTTCTTTTCTTAACACATTTAAAATGTCATTTTTACTTGTAATATTTTCCTATATTGGTCATCCTTTCAGCACTTTTTAAAACAATTTCCAAGAATGTGTACTAAGTATGTTTTAGAGGGATGTCGTGAACGTGACCGATGGTAGATGAACTACCTCTATCTATACAATCAGAACCTATCACCTCTGAAGCTGTCATATCTACATTTTTATTGTGAGTTCGGTTCCCGTGCACAATCAGATACATACAACATTAAAGTTGATAAAGTTTGTCAGTGACGTCCAAAAGCCATAATTCGTCATATGTTTAGTTTCCTTTATGGAGGGTTGCATGCTGCAAACAAGGAAGATATTGAACCAAGGGTTCCTATTGGTTAAGTTAAAGTCATCACTTTGAAAGTGTTACAGTCGCCACCATTAACTGGTTGACGGTCACGGCATATCTGTATCACAGATGACCACGGATATGTTCCGTTTGTCGTATTTACAATCCAGTCCTTTCCTTATTCATGACTTATATAGGTCGAATGTGTAACAAAAGAAACACAACTTGTGCCAAGAGTGGAACAGGAACTATTTATCCTTCCAGAGCACCTGAGTTCACCCCCTGTTTATAGTGGGCTTCGTGTTACTCGATCTTTAGTTTTCTGTGTAGTGTTTTGTATATCATTGCTTGTCATTTTGCCATTTCCTTTTGGCCATTGTAGTGTCTGTCCTTTCAGTTACCGGCTTCTGATTACCCATTTCGTATCGTAAATATTTTCGTATTATGATTTATTTGTAGCAATCTGTACACATATGGTGTTGGCAACACCTATTATCACCACATTGTAAGCATTCATGCCGCCAATAATAACAAAGTAGATATCTACTTTAGGTCGTACGTCGCGTGATCAAGAATAACCTTCATCAGGAACGCTCAAAGTGACAAGTGAAAGCCATAATATTTAAAAGTCTAAGTTTTAGTTCCTTAGTGTCCGTGTGTTTGATGTTTTAAAATGAAAAAAAATGCGACTCTGTCGAAAAAGTTCCAAATTCTAATAGAAAAATGGTAGAAACACAGGCATAATCGATATCCCTAACGCACATATACATGACCACACACTTTCCTGGTTTTGGTCTGGCCACTTAAAAAAAAGGTGGCGGGATTAGACTAGTCTTATGGACCCAATCTGCCTCTCTAAATGAAATGGTTGCAGTCATGAACGTGTTCCCCACATGCGAGTAAAATGTCACCCCTCACATTTAATTATCTGTAGTGGGAAAGAATCTTGATCTTTATACATAATACTAGTATATTTATGTTAATATCAGTGTTGATCAGCCCATTAATCAGGTTTCCTATAGTTCTCTTATTTACTTGGATAACAGGATAAGAAGGCAAATATTTCATCTGTGCATTCACACACTTCACACAGAGTGGGTGTGTCCAGTCTGTCAAAGGAAACTAACAAACATATTGATTATTTCATTAAGATTCTATATATATATATATATATATATATACTGTCGTATTATTTAGTAATCATCAAACACTTTTTTTTTTACAGTTTATTAACAATTGTTCGTTTCTGTATTTATCATATTTACTTTTTTATTACTATCACTGGGTCGATACTTTTGCTGGTGGACTAACAGTCCTCGAGGGTATCATCCACCCGGCATTCACTGTATCGACACTGGCATGGTTTATTAGATACAATGTACAGTTCCTAAATAATGTAATTGTTATTAAAACTATGGTTCTCCTTCCTCGGGCATAGGTGACCATACCCGATTTTGGCTATCATGTTCATGCTTTTTAATTTTATTGCTCCCAAAGATTTTACAATTATTTGAGGTCATTCCAGAAACGCGTCGTGCGCACGAATTGCTTGATATCTACGTTTTTATTACTAGTCCTCAATAACAAATTGAATTATAAAATATATAGGTATTACATAGAATGTCGCAAAACAATGTAAGAAACAAATGTCACTAGAACGTAAAGTCCAGGCTGCAAAAAAAAATCTATTAAATTTGGGCTCTCCCTTAGTCATAAAATGTTCTTGTTCTACAAAATCGTCCAATAAGAACAATGACAATACAGTTTTCTGATATCTTGTTTTGTTAATATAAGTACATACATCTATGAGTAATACGCGGGTGTCATATAAAAGACAGGAACTGCTTACCCTTCCCAAGCACCTGAGTTCACCACCTGTTTTGGTGCGTTCGTATCAGCACCTGAGTTCCGCACTGGTTTTGATGCGTTCCGTCTCAGCACCTGAGTTCACCACCGGTTTTGATGCGTTCCGTGATCCTTATATTTTTTTGTTTTCTGTGTTGTGCTTTGTTTGTTTGTTTGTTCTTGTTTGTTCTTGTTTGTTCTTGTTTGTTTGTTTGGTTGTTTGTTCATCCTGTGTGTAGTGTGTCTACTGTTGCCAGTATCTCTGGATTGTTCATTTTTAGTTGCCCCTTCAATACTATCTAATGCTTATTCACGACTACACGAACGTTTTAAGACTGCAAGCCTTTGTAATGTTCTCAGTGATGCTTCAGATTGGTGTTAATTCTTGACGTGTGTCGCAGCGATTTAGGATCCACGACGTTGTTTGTTTCTGCAGCAGTAGGGGCAAAGTGTGTCACCATTTATTATTTTACTCAGATCTAATACTCACGTTTTATTCTGAGCAGTGTCACCTCATGATTTATCTCCTATTCCTTCATACGCCAGTAGGCATTGATTACTCTTAAAGGAAATTGTTGTATGTCAGAATAAGAAAAAAATAACAGTGAAAATTAAACATGTTATTTGTCATATGATAAAGGAAATAAGGTGTGAATTCATAGTTGTGTAAAACTTGATTTTCATACTGCCTACGTTTATGCCCATTAATCTAGTTTAACCCTGCCACTTATTATTGAAATGCTTGTACTAAGCCATGCGAACGAGCTGTCATGTATATGTGTGATAGGAGTATCGACTTAGTACCTGTAATTACGATTCGATTTTGGAACGGTGTGGTATATTTAGTTTTTTTTTAATTTTCTTCGATATAAAAATATTATAGAAGTCTTTAGGCTCAAGTTAGCAAGTTTAACAGCCGTATGTAAACGTTCAAAATGATTAATTAAAAAAATAGATATAACTGCAGGAGATATAATCGTACTGGTGGTTTAATGGTTAGCCTGATCGCCTCCTGCTCGTATCCAGTTCGCCACCGTCGGGTCCCAGGGGCTGATCCAGGGGGGCGTACCCGGCGGGCGCCCCCCTAAAATTGGAAAAAAAATGATTTTTTGGCGTAAAATCGTGATTTTTTACACGAAACACCCCTCCGCTCGGCGCAAATTTTTTAAGTGCGCCCCCCTAACTTGAAATCCTGGATCTGCCCCTGGTTCCTACCAAAGACTATTACATTTGTATTTACTGCTTCTCCGGTAAGAAATCAAAGTTAAGGTGTAAGATGAACGACTGGCTGTTACAGAATTAGGATTGCCTGTCCGAGTGGAACGACATGTCTACATACGCTCTTTTGTTGCAGTCAGCAAGAACTTTGAAATTCCAACTAAGTAAGTTAGTCCAATGCATTACAGACAGCATCTTCAGCCCATCAAAATGCAATTTGATATCACCACGATATAGCTGTAATTTGCTAACTTGGCGTTAAACAACAATAATTTACACACTATAAAGGAGATACAGTCAAACCTGCTTTAGTGACCACCTCTATTAAGTTAGAGTCAAACCTGCTTTAGTGACCACCTCTATTAAGTTACAATCAAACCTGCTTTAGTGACCACCTCTATTAAATTACAGTCAAACCTGCATTAGTGACCATCTCTATTGAGTTACAGTAAAACCTGCTTTAGTGACCACCTCTATTAAGTTACAGTCAAACCTGCTTTAGTGACCACCTCTACTAAATTACAGTCAAACCTGCATTAGTGACCACCTCTATTAGGCTACAGTCAAACCTGCTTTAGTGACCACCTCTATTAAGTTACAGTCAAACCTGCTTTAGTGACCACCTCTATTAAGTTACAGTCAAACCTGCTTTAGTGACCACCTCTATTAAGTTACAGTCAGACCTGCTTTAGTGACCACCTCTATTAAGTTACAGCCAAACCTGAATTAGTGACCACCTCTATTAAGTTACAGTCAAACCTGCTTTAGTGACCACCTCTATTAAGTTACAGTCAAACCTGCTTTAGTGACCACCTCTATTAAGTTACAGTCAAACCTGCTTTAGTGACCACCTCTATTAAGTTACAGTCAAACCTGCTTTAGTGACCACCTCTATTAAGTTACAGTCAAACCTGCTTTAGTGACCATCTCTATTAAGTTACAGTCAAACCTGCTTAAGTGACCACCTCTATTAAGTTACAGTCAAACCTGCTTTAGTGACCACCTCTATTAAGCACCGTCAAACCTGCATTAGTAACCACCTCGATTAAGTTACAGTCAAACCTGCTTTAGTGACCACCTCTATTAAGTTACAGTCAAACCTACTTTAGTGACCACCTCTATTAAGTTACAGTCAAACCTACTTTAGTGACCACCTCTATTAAGTTACAGTCAAACCTACTTTAGTGACCACCTCTATTAAGTTACAGTCAAACCTACTTTAGTGACCACCTCTATTAAATACAGTCAAACCTGCTTTAGTGACCACCTCTAATAAGTACAGTCAAACCTGCTTTAGTGACCAACTCTATTAAGCAGTAAATTGTATTATGTGACCTTAATCTACATTTCCCTTCACAGTGCATTTCATAATAATTAAACCTGTATTAAGTGACCACCTCTCTTGTGGGATCCTATTTCAATATTTCCATGAAAGGTCACATAAGGTAGGCTTGACCGTATAGACTTACGGTTCATGGATAAGATAAAATGGTCCATATTGCTCAATGCAATCTAATTTCGTTGAATTCATGCCTTCCGGTAAATCCATAGAGTGAAATGTTAACGTTTCATGGTTATAGCTGTGACAATCCCATCTAAATTCAGAAAACTATCTCGACATGTGACCATGCAGCTTTCTTCCCCACCATCTGCTTGGAAATGAGCAATGTCCATATACTAAGAATAAATATTGCACATGTTTGTATATGTTATATACATACGGTTATGATACTCTACTTAGAATCTCAATGAGCGAGTGGTTCAGGTTTTTGAATTTTGATTATAATCCTAATGTCATAGATGGCTCAGCGAGTTTTGTAGTTGGATTACCTAGCAAGTCATACAAGCCTATCCCCAAGACGACGTGGGTTCGCGACCGGCTTTGTAAATTACAAAACATGGTGCACTCGAATCGCAGCCGCAGTCATAAAAGTGAGCGATACACTCCATTACACACTAAGGTAAGTCGCAAAGGTGAGCGATACTCTCCATTACAGTCTAAAGAACAGTCATAAAGGTGAGCGATTCTCTCCATTCCAATCTAAGGTACAGTCATAAAGGCGAGCATACTCGCCATTACAATCTTACGTATAGTCATAAAGGTTAGCGATACTCTCCATTACAATCTTACGTATAGTCATAAAGGTGAGAGATACTCTCCATGATAATCCAAGGTACAGTCATAAAGTCGAGCGATATTCTCCATTCCAATCTTAGGTACAGTCATAAAAGTGAGCGATACTCTCCATTACAATATAATGTACAGTCATAAAGGTGAGCGATACTCTCCATGACAATCTAAAGTACAGTCAAAAAGGTGATTGATACTCTCCACTACAATCTAAGGTACAGTCATAAAGGTGAGTGATACTCGCCATTAAAATCTAAAGTAAAGTCATAAAGGTGAGCGATACTCTCCATTACAATCTTAGGAATAGTCAAAAAGGCGATCGATGCTCTCCCTTACAATCTAAGGTACAGTCATAAAGGTGAGTTATACTCGCCATTACAATCTTAGGTACAGTCATAAAGATGATGCACACTCTCCATTGCAATCTTAGGTACAGTCAGAAAGATGATGCACACTCCATTACAACCTAAGGTATAGTCACAAAGGTGAGCGATACCCTCCATTACACTCTAAGGTAAGTCGTAAAGGTGAGCGATACTCTCCATTACATGCTAATGAACAGTCATAAAGGTGTGCGATTCTCTCCATTACAATCTAAGGTACAGTTATAAAGGCGAGCGATACTCTCCATTACAATCTTAGGTATAGTCATAAAGATGAGTGATACTCGCCATTACAATCTAAGGTACAGTCATAAAGATGATGCACACTCTCCATTACAATCTTAGGTACAGTCAAAAAGGTGATTGATACTCTCCATTACAATCTAATGTACAGTCATAAATGTGAGCGATACTCTCCACGACAATCTAAAGTACAGTCAAAAAGGTGAGCGATACTCTCCATTACAATCTTAGGTACAGTCAAAACGGTGATTGATACTCTTCATTAATAACTAATGTACAGTCATAAAGATGAGTGATACTTTCCATTACAACCTAAGGTACAGTCATATAGGTGAGCGATACCCTCCATTACACTCATAAAGGTAAGTCGTAAAGGTGAGCGATACTCTCCATTACAGTCTAATGAACAGTCATGAAGGTGTGCGATTCTCTCCATTACAATCCAAGGTAAAGTCATAAAGGCGTGCGATACTCTCCATTACAATCTTAGGTATAGTCATAGAGGTGAGCGATACTCTCCAGTACAATCTAATGTACAGTCATAAAGGTGAGGGATACTCTCCACTACAATCTTAGGTACAGTCAAAAAGATGATCGATACTCTTCATTATAATCTAAGGTACAGTCATAAAGGTGAGCGATACTCTCCATTACAATCTAAGGTACAGTCATAAAGGTGAGTGATACTCGCCATTACAATCTTAGGTACAGTCATAAAGATGATGCACACTCTCCATTACAATATTAGGTACAGTCATAAAGGTGACTAATATTCTTCATTACAATCTAATGTACAGTCATAAAGATGATGCACAATCTCCATTAAAATCTAATGTACAGTCAAAAAGATGAGCGATACTCTCCATTACATTCTAAGGTACAGTTATAAATATTAGCAATACTCTTCATTGCAATCTAAGGTACAGTTACAAAGGTGAGTGATACTCCATTACAATCTAAGGTACAGTCATAAGGATGATGCTCACTCTCCATTACAACCTAAGGTACAGTCATAACTGGGAAGGATACTCTACATTACAACCTAATGTACAGTCATAGAGGTGAGTGATCCACTCCATTGCAACCTAATGTACAGTCATAAACGTGAGCGATACTCTGCATTACAATTTAAGGTACAGTAATAAAGGTGAGCGATGCTCTCCACTACAATCTTAGGCACAGTCATAGAGGTGAGCGATACTCTCCATGACAATATAAGGTACAGTAAAAAAGGTGAGAGATAGTCTCCATTACAATTTAAGGTACAGTCATAAAGGTGAGCGAAACTATCCATTACAATCTATGGTACAGTCAAAAAGGTGAGCGATACTCTCCATTTCAATGTTAGGTACAGTCATAAAGGTGAGTGATACTCTCCATTACAATCTTAGGTACAGCCATAAAGGTGAGCGATACTCTCCATTACAACCTAATGTACAGTCATAGAGGTGAGTGATCCACTCCATTGCAACCTAATGTACAGTCATAAACGTGAGCGATACTCTGCATTACAATTTAAGGTACAGTCATAAAGGTGAGTGATACTCTCCATTACAAGCTAAGGTGCAGGCAGAAATGTGATTGATACTCCATTACAATCTAAGGTACAGTCATAAAGGTGAGCGATACTCTCCATTACAACCTAAGGTACAGTCATAAAGGTGTGTGATTCTCTCCATTACAATTTAAGGTACAGTCATAAATGTGAGTGCTAGTCTCCATTACAATATAATGTAGAGTCATAACGGTGATCGATACTCTTCATTACAATATATGGTACAGTCATAAAGGTGAGTGATACTCGCCATTACAATCTTAGGTACAGTCATAAAGATGATGCACACTCTCCTTTACAATCTTAGGCACAGTCATAAAGGTGATTGATACTCTTCATTACAATCTAATGTACAGTCATAAAGATGATGCACAATCTCCATTAAAATCTAATGTACAGTCATAAAGGTGAGCGATACTCTCCATTACAATCTAAGATACAGTCGTAAAGGTGAGTGATACTTTCCGTTACAATCTAAGGTACAGTCATAAGGATGATACACACTCTCCGTTACAATCTAATGTACAGTCATAAAAGTGATCGATACTCTCCATTACAATCTAATGTACAGTCATACAGATGATGCACAATCTCCATTAAAATCTAATGTACAGTCATAAAGGTGAGCGATACTCTCCATTACAATCTAAGGTACAGTCGTAAAGGTGAGTGATACTTTCTATTACAATCTAAGGTACAGTCATATGGATGATGCACACTCTCCGTTACAATCTAATGTACAGTCATAAAGGTGATCGATACTCTCCATTACAATCTAAGGTACAGTCATACAGATGATGCACAATCTCCATTAAAATCTAATGTACAGTCATAAAGGTGAGCGATACTCTCCATTAAAATCTAAGGTACAGTCGTAAAGGTGAGTGATACTTTCCTTTACAACCTAAGGTACAGTCATAAAAATGATGCACACTCTCCGTTACAATTTAATGTACAGTCATAAATGTGAGCGATACTCTCCATTACAATCTAAGGTACAGTCATCAAGGTGAGTGATACTCTCCATTACAATATAAGGTACAGTCATAAAGGTGAGCGATATTCTCCATTACAATGTAAGGTACAGTCATAAAGGTGAAAAATACCCTCCATTACAATCTAAGATACAGTCATCAAGGTAAGCGATACTCTCCATTACAATATAAGGTACAGTCATAAAGGTGAGTGATACTCTCCATTACAATCTTAGATACAGTCATAAAGGTGAGCAATACTCTCCATTACAGGCTAAGGTACAGTCATAGAGGTGGGTGATCCACTACATTGCAACCTAATGTACAGTCATAAACGTCAGCGATACTCTGCATTACAATTTAAGGTACAGTCATAAGCCATGACAATCTAAGGTACCGTAAAAAAGGTGAGCGATAATCTCCTTACAATTTATGGTACAGTCATAAATGTGAGCGATGCTCTCCATTACAATCTTAGGCACAGTCATAAAGGTGAACGATACTCTCCTTGACAATCTAAGGTACAGTAAAAAGGTGAGCGATACTCTCCAGTACAATCTAAGGTACAGTCACAAAGGTGAGTGATACTCCATTACAATCCAAGGTACTGTCATAAAGATGATGCACTCTCTTCATTACAATCAAAGGTACAGTCATAAAGGTGAGTGATACTCTCCATTACAACCTAAGGTACAGTCATAGCAGTCAGCGATACTCTCCATTACAATCTTAGGTATAGTCGAAAAAGGTGAGAGATATTCTCCATTACAACCTAAGATACAGTCGTAAAGGTCAGCGTTACAACCTAAGGTAGGTACAGTCATAAAGGTGAGTGATACTCTCCATTGCAACCTAAGGTACAGTCAAAAACGTGAGCGATACTCTACATTACAATTTAAGGTACAGTCATAAACGTGAGCGATACTCTCCATTACAATCTAAGGTACAGTCACAAAGGTGAGTGATACTCTCAATTACAATCTACTGTAGTCATAAGGATGATGCACACTCACCATTAAGTCTTAGGCACAGTCATAAAGGTGAGCAATACTCTCCATTACAATCTAAGGTACAGTCATAAAGGTGAGCGATACTCTCCATTACATTACAATCTAAGGTATCATAAAGGTGAGCGATACTCTCCATTACAATATAAGGTACAGTCATAAAGATGAGCGATACTCTCCATTACAACCTAATGTACAGTCATAGAGGTGAGTGATCCACTCCATTGCAACCTAATGTACAGTCATAAACGTGAGCGATACTCTGCATTACAATTTAAGGTACAGTCATAAAGGTGAGTGATACTCTCCATTACAAGCTAAGGTGCAGGCAGAAATGTGAGTGATACTCCATTACAATCTAAGGTACAGTCATAAAGGTGAGCGATACTCTCCATTACAGCCTAAGGTACAGTCATAAAGGTGTGTGATTCTCTCCATTACAATTTAAGGTACAGTCATAAATGTGAGTGCTAGTCTCCATTACAATATAATGTAGAGTCATAACGGTGATCGATACTCTTCATTACAATATATGGTACAGTCATAAAGGTGAGTGATACTCGCCATTACAATCTTAGGTACAGTCATAAAGATGATGCACACTCTCCTTTACAATCTTAGGCACAGTCATAAAGGTGATTGATACTCTTCATTACAATCTAATGTACAGTCATAAAGATGATGCACAATCTCCATTAAAATCTAATGTACAGTCATAAAGGTGAGCGATACTCTCCATTACAATCTAAGATACAGTCGTAAAGGTGAGTGATACTTTCCGTTACAATCTAAGGTACAGTCATAAGGATGATACACACTCTCCGTTACAATCTAATGTACAGTCATAAAAGTGATCGATACTCTCCATTACAATCTAATGTACAGTCATACAGATGATGCACAATCTCCATTAAAATCTAATGTACAGTCATAAAGGTGAGCGATACTCTCCATTACAATCTAAGGTACAGTCGTAAAGGTGAGTGATACTTTCTATTACAATCTAAGGTACAGTCATATGGATGATGCACACTCTCCGTTACAATCTAATGTACAGTCATAAAGGTGATCGATACTCTCCATTACAATCTAAGGTACAGTCATACAGATGATGCACAATCTCCATTAAAATCTAATGTACAGTCATAAAGGTGAGCGATACTCCCCATTAAAATCTAAGGTACAGTCGTAAAGGTGAGTGATACTTTCCTTTACAACCTAAGGTACAGTCATAAAAATGATGCACACTCTCAGTTACAATTTAATGTACAGTCATAAATGTGAGCGATACTCTCCATTACAATCTAAGGTACAGTCATCAAGGTGAGTGATACTCTCCATTACAATATAAGGTACAGTCATAAAGATGAGCGATATTCTCCATTACAATGTAAGGTACAGTCATAAAGGTGAAAAATACCCTCCATTACAATCTAAGGTACAGTCATCAAGGTAAGCGATACTCTCCATTAAAATATAAGGTACAGTCATAAAGGTGAGTGATACTCTCCATTACAATCTTAGATACAGTCATAAAGGTGAGCAATACTCTCCATTACAGGCTAAGGTACAGTCATAGAGGTGGGTGATCCACTACATTGCAACCTAATGTACAGTCATAAACGTCAGCGATACTCTGCATTACAATTTAAGGTACAGTCATAAGCCATGACAATCTAAGGTACCGTAAAAAAGGTGAGCGATAATCTCCTTACAATTTATGGTACAGTCATAAATGTGAGCGATGCTCTCCATTACAATCTTAGGCACAGTCATAAAGGTGAACGATACTCTCCTTGACAATCTAAGGTACAGTAAAAAGGTGAGCGATACTCTCCAGTACAATCTAAGGTACAGTCACAAAGGTGAGTGATACTCCATTACAATCCAAGGTACTGTCATAAAGATGATGCACTCTCTTCATTACAATCAAAGGTACAGTCATAAAGGTGAGTGATACTCTCCATTACAACCTAAGGTACAGTCATAGCAGTCAGCGATACTCTCCATTACAATCTTAGGTACAGTCGAAAAAGGTGAGAGATATTCTCCATTACAACCTAAGATACAGTCGTAAAGGTCAGCGTTACAACCTAAGGTAGGTACAGTCATAAAGGTGAGTGATACTCTCCATTGCAACCTAAGGTACAGTCAAAAACGTGAGCGATACTCTACATTACAATTTAAGGTACAGTCATAAACGTGAGCGATACTCTCCATTACAATCTAAGGTACAGTCACAAAGGTGAGTGATACTCTCAATTACAATCTACTGTAGTCATAAGGATGATGCACACTCACCATTAAGTCTTAGGCACAGTCATAAAGGTGAGCAATACTCTCCATTACAATCTAAGGTACAGTCATAAAGGTGAGCGATACTCTCCATTACATTACAATCTAAGGTATCATAAAGGTGAGCGATACTCTCCATTACAATATAAGGTACAGTCATAAAGATGAGCGATACTCTCCGTTACAACCTAAGGTACACTCATAAAGGTGAGTGATATTCTCCATTGCAACCTAAGGTACAGTCATAAACGTGAGCGATACTCTGCATCACAATTTAATGTACAGTCATAAACCTGAGCGATACCCTCCATGACAACCTAAGGTACAGTAAAAAAGGTGGGCGATACTCTCCATTACAATTTAAGGTACAGTCATAAAGGTGAGCGATACTCTCCATTACAACCTAATGTACAATCATAAAGGTGAGTGATACTCTCGATTACAGCCTAAGATACAGTCATAGACGTCATTGAATCTCTCCATTACAATCTAAGGTACAGTCATTAACGTAAGCAATACTCTCCATGACAATCTAAGGTACAGTAAAAAAGGTGAGCGATACTCTCCATTACAATTTAAGGTACAGACATAAAGGTGAGCGATACTCTTTATTACAATCGAAGGAACAGTCATAAAGGTGAGCGATACTCTCCATTACAATCTAAGGTACGTTATAAAGGTAAGCTATACCCCCATTACACTCTAAGGTACAGTCGAATAGATGAGCGATACTCTGCATTACAATCAAATGAACAGTCATAAAGGTTAGCGGTTTTCTCCATTACAATCTAAGGTAAAGTCATAAAGGTGAGTGATGCTCTCCATTTCAGGCTAACGTGCAGTCAGAAAGGTGAGTAATACTCTCCATTACAATCTAAGGTACAGTCATAAAGGTGAGTGATACTCTCCATTACAACCTAAGGTACAGTCATAAGGATGATGCACACTCTCCATTACAATATAAGGTACAGTCATAACGGTGATTGATACTCTCCATTACAATCTTAGGTACAGTCAAAAAGGTGAGCGATACTCTGCATTACAACCTAAGGTACAGTCATTAAGGTGAGCTATGCTTTCCATTACATTCTTAGGGACAGTCATAAAGGTGAGCGATACTCTCCATTACAACCTAAGGTACAGTCAGAAAGGTGAACAATATTCTCCATTACAATCTAAGGTACAGTCATATAGGTGAGCGATACTCTCCATTACAATATAATGTACAGTCATAAATGTGAGCGATACTCTCCATTACAATCTAAGGTACAGTCATAAAGGTGAGCGGTACTCTCCATTACAACATAAGGTACAGTCATAAACCTGAGCTATACTCTGCATTACAATTTAAGGTACTGTCATAAACGTGAGCGATACTCTCCATTACATTCTAAGGTACAGTCATAAAGGTGAGAGATTATCTCCATTACAAACCAAGATACAGTCATAACGGTCAGCGAAACTCTCCATTACAATCTTAGGCACAGTCATAAAGGTGAGCGATCCTCTGCATTTAAATCTAAGGTACAGTCATAAAGGTGTGTGATACTTTCCATTACAGTCTTAGGCAGTCATAAAGGTGAGCGATACTCTCCATTACAATATAAGGTACAATAAAAAAGGTGAGCGATACTCTCCATTACAATATAAGGTACAGTAAAAAAGGTGAGCGATACTCTCCATTACAATCTAAGGTACAGTAATAAAGGTGAGTGATACTTTCCATTACAGTCTTAGGCAGTCATAAAGGTGAGCGATACTCTCCATTACAATATAAGGTACAGTAAAAAAGGTGAGCGATACTCTCCATTACAATATAAGGTACAGTAAAAAATGTGAGCGATACTCTCCATTACAATCTAAGGTACAGTCATAAAGGTGAGCAATTCTCTCCATTACAATCTAAGGTACAGTCATCGAGGTGAGCGATACTCTCCATTACAATATAAGGTACAGTCATAAAGGTGAGCGATACTCTCCATTACAATGTTAGGTACAGTCATAAATGTGAGTGATACTCTCCATTACAATCTTAGGTACAATCATAAAGGCGGGCGATACTCTCCATTACAGCCTAAGGTACAGTCATAGAGGTGAGCGATACTCTTCATTACAATCTAAGGTACAGTCATAAAGGTGAGTGATACTCGCCATTACAATCTTAGGTACAGTCATAAAGATGATGCACACTCTCCTTTACAATCTTAGGTATAGTCATATAGGTGATTGATACTCCTCATTACAATCTAATGTACAGTCATAAAGATGATGCACAATCTCTATTAAGATCCAATGTACAGTCATAAAGGTGAGCGATACTCCCCATTACAATCTAATGTACAGTCGTAAAGGTGAGTGATACTCCATTACAATCCAAGGTACAGTCATAAGGATGATGCACACTCTTCCCTACAATCTAAGTTACAATCAAAAAGGTGAGTGATACTCTCCATTACAACCTAAGGTACAGTCATAGCGGTCAGCGATACTCTCCATCACAATCTTAGGTACAGTCAAAAAGGTTAGCGATAGTCTCCATTACAACCTAAGTTACAGTCGTAAAGGTCAGCGTTACAACCTAAGTTACAGTTATAAAGGTGAGTGATACTCTCCATTTCAAGGTAAGGTGCAGTCAGAAAGGTGAGTGATACTCTCCATTACAATCTAATGTAGTCATAAAGGTGAGCTATTCTCTCCATTACAATCTAAGGTACAGGCATAAAGGTGAGCATTACCCTACATTACAATCTAAGGTACAGTCATTGAGGTGAGCGATACTCTCCATTACAATCTAAGATACAGTCATAAAGGTGAGAAATACCTTCCATTACAATCTAAGGTACAGTCATCGAGGTGAGCGATACTCCCCATTACAATATAAGGTACAGTCATAAAGGTGAGCTATACTCTCCATTACAACGTTAGGTACAGTCATAAAGGTGAGTGATACTCTCCATTACAATCTAATGTACAGTCATACAGATGATGCACAATCTCCATTAAAATCTAATGTACAGTCATAAAGGTGAGCGATACTCTCCATTACAATCTAAGGTACAGTCGTAAAGGTGAGTGATACTTTCTATTACAATCTAAGGTACAGTCATATGGATGATGCACACTCTCCGTTATAATCTAATATACAGTCATAAAGGTGATCGATACTCTCCATTACAATCTAAGGTACAGTCATACAGATGATGCACAATCTCCATTAAAATCTAATGTACAGTCATAAAGGTGAGCGATACTCTCCATTAAAATCTAAGGTACAGTCGTAAAGGTGAGTGATACTTTCCTTTACAACCTAAGGTACAGTCATAAAAATGATGCACACTCCCCGTTACAATCTAATGTACAGTCATAAATGTGAGCGATACTCTCCATTACAATCTAAGGTACAGTCATCAAGGTGAGTGATACTCTCCATTACAATATAAGGTACAGTCATAAAGGTGAGCGATACTCTCCATTACAATGTAAGGTACAGTCATAAAGGTGAACAATACCCTCCATTACAATCTAAGGTACAGTCATCAAGGTGAGCGATACTCTCCATTACAATATAAGGTACAGTCATAAAGGTGAGCTATACTCTCCATTACAACGTTAGGTACAGTCATAAAGGTGAGTGATACTCTCCATTACAATCTAATGTACAGTCATTACGATGATGCACAATCGCCATTAAAATCTAATGTACAGTCATAAAGGTGAGCGATACTCTCCATTACAATCTAATGTACAGTCGTAAAGGTGAGTGATACTCCATTACAATCCAAGGTACAGTCATAAGGATGATGCACGCTCTTCCCTACAATCTAAGTTACAATCAAAAAGGTGAGCGATACTCTCCATTACAACCTAAGGTACAGTCATAGCGGTCAGCGATACTCTCCATCACAATCTTAGGTACAGTCAAAAAGGTTAGCGATAGTCTCCATTACAACCTAAGTTACAGTCGTAAAGGTCAGCGTTACAACCTAAGGTACAGTTATAAAGGTGAGTGATACTCTCCATTTCAAGGTAAGGTGCAGTCAGAAAGGTGAGTGATACTCTCCATTACAATCTAAGGTAGTCATAAACGTGAGCTATTCTCTCCATTACAATCTAAGGTACAGGCATAAAGGTGAGCATTACCCTACATTACAATCTAAGGTACAGTCATTGAGGTGAGCGATACTCTCCATTACAATCTAAGATACAGTCATAAAGGTGAGAAATACCTTCCATTACAATCTAAGGTACAGTCATCGAGGTGAGCGATACTCCCCATTACAATATAAGGTACAGTCATAAAGGTGAGCTATACTCTCCATTACAACGTTAGGTACAGTCATAAAGGTGAGTGATACTCTCCATTACAATCTAATGTACAGTCATACAGATGATGCACAATCTCCATTAAAATCTAATGTACAGTCATAAAGGTGAGCGATACTCTCCATTACAATCTAAGGTACAGTCGTAAAGGTGAGTGATACTTTCTATTACAATCTAAGGTACAGTCATATGGATGATGCACACTCTCCGTTATAATCTAATGTACAGTCATAAAGGTGATCGATACTCTCCATTACAATCTAAGGTACAGTCATACAGATGATGCACAATCTCCATTAAAATCTAATGTACAGTCATAAAGGTGAGCGATACTCTCCATTAAAATCTAAGGTACAGTCGTAAAGGTGAGTGATACTTTCCTTTACAACCTAAGGTACAGTCATAAAAATGATGCACACTCCCCGTTACAATCTAATGTACAGTCATAAATGTGAGCGATACTCTCCATTACAATCTAAGGTACAGTCATCAAGGTGAGTGATACTCTCCATTACAATATAAGGTACAGTCATAAAGGTGAGCGATACTCTCCATTACAATGTAAGGTACAGTCATAAAGGTGAACAATACCCTCCATTACAATCTAAGGTACAGTCATCAAGGTGAGCGATACTCTCCATTACAATATAAGGTACAGTCATAAAGGTGAGCTATACTCTCCATTACAACGTTAGGTACAGTCATAAAGGTGAGTGATACTCTCCATTACAATCTAATGTACAGTCATTACGATGATGCACAATCTCCATTAAAATCTAATGTACAGTCATAAAGGTGAGCGATACTCTCCATTACAATCTAAGGTACAGTCGTAAAGGTGAGTGATACTTTCTATTACAATCTAAGGTACAGTCATATGGATGATGCACACTCTCCGTTACAATCTAATGTACAGTCATAAAGGTGATCGATACTCTCCATTACAATCTAAGGTACAGTCATACAGATGATGCACAATCTCCATTAAAATCTAATGTACAGTCATAAAGGTGAGCGATACTCTCCATTAAAATCTAAGGTACAGTCGTAAAGGTGAGTGATACTTTCCTTTACAACCTAAGGTACAGTCATAAAAATGATGCACACTCTCCGTTACAATCTAATGTACAGTCATAAATGTGAGCGATACTCTCCATTACAATCTAAGGTACAGTCATCAAGGTGAGTGATACTCTCCATTACAATATAAGGTACAGTCATAAAGGTGAGCGATACTCTCCATTACAATGTAAGGTACAGTAATAAAGGTGAACAATACCCTCCATTACAATCTAAGGTACAGTCATCAAGGTGAGCGATACTCTCCATTACAATATAAGGTACAGTCATCAAAGTGAGTGATACTCTCTATTGCAATCTTAGATACAGTCATAAAGGTGAGCAATACTCTCCATTACAGGCTAAGGTACAGTCATAGAGGTGGGTGATCCACTACATTGCAACCTAATGTACAGTCATAAACGTGAGCGATACTCTGCATTACAATTTAAGGTACAGTCATAAGCCATGACAATCTAAGGTACCTTAAAAAAGGTGAGCGATAATCTCCTTACAATTTATGGTACAGTCATAAATGTGAGCGATGCTCTCCATTTCAATCTTAGGCACAGTCATAAAGGTGAACGATACTCTCCTTGACAATCTAAGGTACAGTAAAAAGGTGAGCGATACTCTCCAGTACAATCTAAGGTACAGTCACAAAGGTGAGTGATACTCCATTACAATCCAAGGTACTGTCATAAAGATGATGCTCACTCTTCATTACAATCAAAGGTACAGTCATAAAGGTGAGTGATACTCTCCTTTACAACCTAAGGTACAGTCATAGCGGTCAGCGATACTCTCCATTACAATCTTAGGTACAGTCGAAAAAGGTGAGAGATATTCTCCATTACAACCTAAGGTACATTCGTAAAGGTCAGCGTTACAACCTAAGGTACAGTCATAGAGGTGAGTGATATTCTCCATTGCAACCTAAGGTACAGTCAAAAACGTGAGCGATACTCTACATTACAATTTAAGGTACAGTCATAAACGTGAACGATACTCTCCATTACAATCTAAGGTACAGTCACAAAGGTGAGTGATACTCTCAATTACAATCTACTGTAGTCATAAGGATGATGCACACTCACCATTAAGTCTTAGGCACAGTCATAAAGGTGAGCAATACTCTCCATTACAATCTAAGGTACAGTCATAAAGGTGAGCGATACTCCATTACATTACAATCTAAGGTATCATAAAGGTGAGCGATACTCTCCATTACAATATAAGGTACAGTCATAAAGGTGAGTGATATTCTCCATTGCAACCTAAGGTACAGTCATAAACGTGAGCGATACACTGCATCACAATTTAATGTACAGTCATAAACGTGAGCGATACCCTCCATGACAACCTAAGGTACAGTAAAAAAGGTGGGCGATACTCTCCATTACAATTTAAGGTACAGTCATAAAGGTGAGCGATACTCTCCATTACAACCTAATGTACAATCATAAAGGTGAGTGATACTCTCGATTACACCCTAAGGTACAGTCATAGACGTCATTGATTCTCTCCATTACAATTTAAGGTACAGTCATTAACGTAAGCGATACTCTCCATGACAATCTAAGGTACAGTAAAAAAGGTGAGCGATACTCTCCATTACAATTTAAGGTACAGACATAAAGGTGAGCGAGACTCTTTATTACAATCGAAAGAACAGTCATAAAGGTGAGCGATACTCTCCATTACAATCTAAGGTACGGTTATAAAGGTAAGCTATACCCCCATTACACTCTAAGGTACAGTCGAATAGGTGAGCGATACTCTTCATTACAATCAAATGAACAGTCATAAAGGTTAGCGGTTTTCTCCATTACAATCTAAGGTACAGTCATAAAGGTGAGTGATACTCTCCATTTCAGGCTAACGTGCAGTCAGAAAGGTGAGTGATACTCTCCATTACAATCTAAGGTACAGTCATAAAGGTGAGCGATACTCTCCATTACAACCTAAGGTACAGTCATAAAGGTGAGTGATACTCTCCATTACAACCGAAGGTACAGTCATAAAGGTGAGTGATACTCTCCATTACAACCTAAGTTACAGTCATAAGGATGATGCACGCTCTCCATTACAATATAAGGTACAGTCATAACGGTGATTGATACTCTCCATTACAATCTTAGGTACAGTCAAAAAGGTGAGCAATACTCTGCATTACAACCTAAGGTACAGTCATTAAGGTGAGCTATACTTTCCATTACATTCTTAGGGACAGTCATAAAGGTGAGCGATACTCTCCATTACAACCTAAGGTACAGTCAGAAAGGTGAACAATATTCTCCATTACAATATAATGTACAGTCATAAATGTGAGCGATACTCTCCATTACAATCTTAGGTACAGTCATAAAGGTGAGCGTTAGTCTCCATTACAACCTAAGGTACAGTCATAAACCTGAGCTATACTCTGCATTATAATTTAAGGTACTGTCATAAACGTGAGCGATACTCTCCATTACATTCTAAGGTACAGTCATAAAGGTGAGAGATACTCTCCATTACGACCTAAGATACAGTCATAACGGTCAGCGAAACTCTCCATTACAATCTTAGGCACAGTCATAAAGGTGAGCGATACTCTGCATTTAAACCTAAGGTACAGTCATAAAGGTGTGTGATGCTTTCCATTACAGTCTTAGGCAGTCATAAAGGTGAGCGATACTCTCCATTACAATATAAGGTACAGTAAAAAAGGTGAGCGATACTCTCCATTACAATATAAGGTACAGTAAAAAAGGTGAGCGATACTCTCCATTACAATATAAGGTACAGTAAAAAAGGTGAGCGATACTCTCCATTACAATATAAGGTACAGTAAAAATGGTGAGCGATACTCTCCATTACAATCTAAGGTACAGTCATAAAGGTGAGTGATACTTTCCATTACAGTCTTAGGCAGTCATAAAGGTGAGTGATACTCTCCATTACAATATAAGGTACAGTAAAAAAGGTGAGCGATACTCTCCATTACAATATAAGGTACAGTAAAAAAGGTGAGCGATACTCTCCATTATAATCTAAGGTACAGTCATAAAGGTGAGCAATTCTCTCCATTACAATCTAAGGTACAGTCATCGAGGTGAGCGATACTCTCCATTACAATATAAGGTACAGTAATAAAGGTGAGCGATACTCTCCATTTCAAGGTAAGGTGCAGTCAGAAAGGTGAGTGATACTCTCCATTACAATCTAAGGTACAGTCATAAAGGTGAGCGATACTCTCCATTACAATATAAGGTACAGTAAAAAAGGTGAGCGATACTCTCCATTACAATCTAAGGTACAGTCATAAAGGTGAGCAATACCCTCCATTACAATCTAAGGTACAGTCAGCAAGGTGAGCGATACTCTCCATTACAATATAAGGTACAGTCATAAAGGTGAGCGATACTCTCCATTACAATGTTCGGTACAGTCATAAAGGTGAGTGATACTCTCCATTACAATCTTAGATACAGTCATAAAGGTGCGCAATACTCTCCATTACAGGCTAAGGTACAGTCATAGAGGTGGGTGACAAACTCCATTGCGACCTAATGTACAGTCATAAACGTGAGCGATACTCTGCATTATAATTTAAAGTACAGTCATAAGCCATGACAATCTAAGGTACAGTAAAAAAGGTGAGCGATAATCTACATTACAATCTATGGTACAGTCATAAAGGTGAGCGATGCTCTCCATTACAATCTTAGGCACAGTCATAAAGGTGAACGATTCTCTCCATGACAATCTAAGTTACAGTAAAAAGGTGAACGATACTCTCCAGTACAATCTAAGGTACAGTCACAAAGGTGAGTGATACTCCATTACAATCCAAGGTACTGTCATAAGGATGATGCACGCTCTTCACTACAATCTAAGTTACAATCAAAAAGGTGAGTGATACTCTCCATTACAACCTAAGGTACAGTCATAACGGTCAGCGATACTCTCCATCACAATCTTAGGTACAGTCAAAAAGGTGAGCGATAGTTTCCATTACAATCTAAGTTACAGTCGTAAAGGTCAGCGTTACAACCTAAGGTACAGTCATAAAGGTTAGTGATACTCTCCATTTCAAGGTAAGGTGCAGTCAGAAAGGTGAGTGATACTCTCCATTACAATCTAAGGTACAGTCATAAAGGTGAGCGATACACTCCATTACAATCTAAGGTACAGTCATAAAGGTGAGCAATACCCTACATTACAATCTAAGGTACAGTCATCAAAGTGAGCGATACTCTCCATTACAATATAAGGTACAGTAAAAAAGGTGAGCGAAACTCTCCATTACAATCTAAGGTACAGTCATAAAGGTGAGCAATACCCTCCATTACAATCTAAGGTACAGTCATCGAGGTGAGCGATACTCTCCATTACAATCTAATATACAGTCATAAAGGTGAGCAATACCTTCCATTACAATCTAAGGTACAGTTATCGAGGTGAGCGATACTCTCCATTATAATATAAGTTACAGTCATAAAGGTGAGCTATACTCTCCATTACATTCTAAGGTACAGTAATAATGGTGAGTGATACTCTCCATTTCAAGCTAAGGTGCAGTCAGAAAGGTGAGTGCTCCTCTCCATTAAAACCTAAGGTACAGTCATAAAGGTGAACGATACTCTCCATTACAACCTAAGGTAAAGTCATAAAGGTGAGCGATACTCTCCATTACAACCTAAGGTACAGTCATAAAGGTGAGTGATACTCTCCATTACAACCTAAGGTACAGTCATAAAGGTGAGTGATACTCTCCATTACAACCTAAGGTACAGTCATAAGGATGATGCACACTCTCCATTACAATATAGGGTACAGTCAAAACGGTGATTGATACTCTCCATTACAATCTTAGGTACAGTCAAAAAGGTGAGCGATACTCTCCATTACAACCTAAGGTACAGTCATTAAGGTGAGCTATACTTTCCATTACATTCTTAGGGCAGTCATAAAGGTGAGCGATACTATCCATTACAACCTAAGGTACAGTCAGAAAGGTGAACAATATTCTCCATTACAATCTAAGGTACAGTCATAAAAGAGAGCGATACTCTCCATTACAATATAAGATACAGTCATAAATGTGAGCGATACTCTCCATTACAATCTTAGGTACAGTCATAAAGGTGATCGGTACTCTCCATCACAACCTAAGGTACAGTCATAAACGAGAGCTATACTCTGCATTACAATTTAAGGTACAGTCATAAACGTGAGCGATACTCTCCTTTACATTCTAAGGTACAGTTATAAATGTGAGAGATACTCTCCATTACAACATAAGATACAGTCATAACGGTCAGCGAAACTCTCCATTACAATCTTAGGCACAGTCATAAAGGTGAGCGATACTCTGCATTACGACCAACGGCAGAGTCAGAAAGGTGAGCGATACTCTCCATTACAATCTAAGGTAAAGTCAAAAGGATGATGCACACTCTCCATTACAATCTAAGGTACAGTCATAAAGGTGAGTTATACTCTTCATTAAAACCAAAGGTACAATTAAGGGGTCAGTGATATTCTCCATTACAGTCTTAGGCACAGTCATAAAGGTGAGCGATACTCTCCATTACATTACGATCTAAGGTAGTCATAAAGGTGAGCAATACTCTCCATTACAATCTATGGTACAGTCATAAAGGTGAGCGATGCTCTCCATTACAATCTTAGGCACAGTCATAAAGGTGAACGATACTCTCCATGACAATCTAAGTTACAGTAAAAAGGTGAACGATACTCTCCAGTACAATCTAAGGTACAGTCACAAAGGTGAGTGATACTCCATTACAATCCAAGGTACAGTCATAAGGATGATGCACGCTCTTCACTACAATCTAAGTTACAATCAAAAAGGTGGGTGATACTCTCCATTACAACCTAAGGTACAGTCATAGCGATCAGCGATACTCTCCATCACAATCTTAGGTACAGTCAAAAAGGTGAGCGATAGTCTCCATTACAACCTAAGTTACAGTCGTAAAGGTCAGCGTTAGAACCTAAGGTACAGTCATAAAGGTGAGTGATACTCTCCATTTCAAGGTAAGGTGCAGTCAGAAAGGTGAGTGATACTCTCCATTACAATCTAAGGTACAGTCATAAAGGTGAGCGATACTCTCCATTACAATCTAAGGTACAGTCATAAAGGTGAGCAATACCCTACATTACAATCAAAGGTACAGTCATCGAGGTGAGCGATACTCTCCATTACAATTTAAGGTACAGTCATAAAGGTGAGCAATACCTTCCATTACAATCTAAGGTACAGTCATCGAGGTGAGCGATACTCTCCATTACAATATAAGGTACAGTCATACAAGTGAGCTATACTCTCCATTACAACGTTAGGTACAGTCATAAAGGTGAGTGATGCTCTCCATTACATTCTAAGGTACAGTTATAAATGTGAGAGATACTCTCCATTACAACATAAGATACAGTCATAACGGTCAGCGAAACTCTCCATTACAATCTTAGGCACAGTCATAAAGGTGAGCGATACTCTGCATTACGACCAACGGCACAGTCAGAAAGGTGAGCGATACTCTCCATTACAATCTAAGGTACAGTCACAAAGGTGAGTGATACTCTCCATTACAATCTTAGATACAGTCATAAAGGTGCGCAATACTCTCCATTACAGGCTAAGGTACAGTCATAGAGGTGGGTGACAAACTCCATTGCGACCTAATGTACAGTCATAAACGTGAGCGATACTCTGCATTATAATTTAAAGTACAGTCATAAGCCATGACAATCTAAGGTACAGTAAAAAAGGTGAGCGATAATCTCCATTACAATCTATGGTACAGTCATAAAGGTGAACGATACTCTCCATGACAATCTAAGTTACAGTAAAAAGGTGAACGATACTCTCCAGTACAATCTAAGGTACAGTCACAAAGGTGAGTGATACTCCATTACAATCCAAGGTACAGTCATAAGGATGATGCACGCTCTTCACTACAATCTAAGTTACAATCAAAAAGGTAAGTGATACTCTCCATTACAACCTAAGGTACAGTTATTGCGGTCAGCGATACTCTCCATCACAATCTTAGGTACAGTCAAAAAGGTGAGCGATAGTCTCCATTACAATCTAAGTTACAGTCGTAAAGGTCAGCGTTACAACATAAGGTACAGTCATAAAGGTGAGTGATACTCTCCATTTCAAGGTAAGGTGCAGTCAGAAAGGTGAGTGATACTCTCCATTACAATCTAAGGTACAGTCATAAAGGTGAGCGATACTCTCCATTACAATCTAAGGTACAGTCATAAAGGTGAGCAATACCCTACATTACAATCTAAGGTACAGTCATCGAGGTGAGCGATACTCTCCATTACAATCTAATATACAGTCATAAAGGTGAGCAATACCTTCCATTACAATCTAAGGTACAGTTATCGAGGTGAGCGATACTCTCCATTATAATATAAGTTACAGTCATAAAGGTGAGCTATACTCTCCATTACAACGTTAGGTACAGTCATAAAGGTGAGTGATGCTCTCCATTACATTCTAAGGTACAGTTATAAATGTGAGAGATACTCTCCATTACAATCTAAGATACAGTCATAAAGGTGATAGATACTCTCCATTACAACCTAATATACAGCCGTAACGGTCAGCGAAACCCTCCATTACAATCTTAGGCACAGCCATAAAGGTGAGCGATACTCTGCATTACAACCTAAGGTACAGTCAGAAAGATGAGCAATACTCTCCATTATAATATAAGGTACAGTCATAAAGGTGAGCGATACTCTCCATTGCAATCTAAGGTACAGTCACAAAGGTGAGTGATACTCTCAATTACAATCTAATGTACAGTCATAAGGATGATGTACACTCTCCATTACAATCTAAGGTACAGTCATAAAGGTGAGTTATACTCTCCATTACAACCAAAGGTACAATAAAGCGGCAGCGATATTCTCCATTACAGTCTTAGGCACAGTCATAAAGGTGCGCAATACTCTCCATTACAATCTAAGGTACAGTCATAAAGGTGAGCGATACTCTCCATTACATTACAATCTAAGGTAGTCATAAAGGTGAGCGATACTCTTTATTACAATCGAAGGAACAGTCATAAAGGTGAGCGATACTCTCCCTTACAATCTAAGGTACAGTCATAAAGGTGAGTTATACCCCCATTACACTCTAAGGTATAGTCGTAAAGGTGAGCGATACTCTTCATTACAATCTAATGAACAGTCATAAAGATTAGCTGTTTTCTCCATTACATTCTAAGGTACAGTAATAATGGTGAGTGATACTCTCCATTTCAAGCTAAGGTGCAGTCAGAAAGGTGAGTGCTACTCTCCATTAAAACCTAAGGTACAGTCATAAAGGTGAACGATACTCTCCATTACAACCTAAGGTAAAGTCATAAAGGTGAGCGATACTCTCCATTACAACCTAAGGTACAGTCATAAAGGTGAGTGATACTCTCCATTACAACCTAAGGTACAGTCATAAAGGTGAGTGATACTCTCCATTACAACCTAAGGTACAGTCATAAGGATGATGCAAACTCTCCATTACAATATAGGGTACAGTCAAAACGGTGATTGATACTCTCCATTACAATCTTAGGTACAGTCAAAAAGGTGAGCGATACTCTCCATTACAACCTAAGGTACAGTCATTAAGGTGAGCTATACTTTCCATTACATTCTTAGGGCAGTCATAAAGGTGAGCGATACTCTCCATCACAATCTTAGGTACAGTCAAAAAGGTGAGCGATAGTCTCCATTACAATCTAAGTTACAGTCGTAAAGGTCAGCGTTACAACATAAGGTACAGTCATAAAGGTGAGTGATACTCTCCATTTCAAGGTAAGGTGCAGTCAGAAAGGTGAGTGATACTCTCCATTACAATCTAAGGTACAGTCATAAAGGTGAGCGATACTCTCCATTACAATCTAAGGTACAGTCATAAAGGTGAGCAATACCCTACATTACAATCTAAGGTACAGTCATCGAGGTGAGCGATACTCTCCATTACAATCTAATATACAGTCATAAAGGTGAGCAATACCTTCCATTACAATCTAAGGTACAGTTATCGAGGTGAGCGATACTCTCCATTATAATATAAGTTACAGTCATAAAGGTGAGCTATACTCTCCATTACAACGTTAGGTACAGTCATAAAGGTGAGTGATGCTCTCCATTACATTCTAAGGTACAGTTATAAATGTGAGAGATACTCTCCATTACAATCTAAGATACAGTCATAAAGGTGATAGATACTCTCCATTACAACCTAATATACAGCCGTAACGGTCAGCGAAACCCTCCATTACAATCTTAGGCACAGCCATAAAGGTGAGCGCTACTCTGCATTACAACCTAAGGTACAGTCAGAAAGATGAGCAATACTCTCCATTATAATATAAGGTACAGTCATAAAGGTGAGCGATACTCTCCATTGCAATCTAAGGTACAGTCACAAAGGTGAGTGATACTCTCAATTACAATCTAATGTACAGTCATAAGGATGATGTACACTCTCCATTACAATCTAAGGTACAGTCATAAAGGTGAGTTATACTCTCCATTACAACCAAAGGTACAATAAAGCGGCAGCGATATTCTCCATTACAGTCTTAGGCACAGTCATAAAGGTGCGCAATACTCTCCATTACAATCTAAGGTACAGTCATAAAGGTGAGCGATACTCTCCATTACATTACAATCTAAGGTAGTCATAAAGGTGAGCGATACTCTTTATTACAATCGAAGGAACAGTCATAAAGGTGAGCGATACTCTCCCTTACAATCTAAGGTACAGTCATAAAGGTGAGTTATACCCCCATTACACTCTAAGGTATAGTCGTAAAGGTGAGCGATACTCTTCATTACAATCTAATGAACAGTCATAAAGATTAGCTGTTTTCTCCATTACATTCTAAGGTACAGTAATAATGGTGAGTGATACTCTCCATTTCAAGCTAAGGTGCAGTCAGAAAGGTGAGTGCTACTCTCCATTAAAACCTAAGGTACAGTCATAAAGGTGAACGATACTCTCCATTACAACCTAAGGTAAAGTCATAAAGGTGAGCGATACTCTCCATTACAACCTAAGGTACAGTCATAAAGGTGAGTGATACTCTCCATTACAACCTAAGGTACAGTCATAAAGGTGAGTGATACTCTCCATTACAACCTAAGGTACAGTCATAAGGATGATGCAAACTCTCCATTACAATATAGGGTACAGTCAAAACGGTGATTGATACTCTCCATTACAATCTTAGGTACAGTCAAAAAGGTGAGCGATACTCTCCATTACAACCTAAGGTACAGTCATTAAGGTGAGCTATACTTTCCATTACATTCTTAGGGCAGTCATAAAGGTGAGCGATACTCTCCATCACAATCTTAGGTACAGTCAAAAAGGTGAGCGATAGTCTCCATTACAATCTAAGTTACAGTCGTAAAGGTCAGCGTTACAACATAAGGTACAGTCATAAAGGTGAGTGATACTCTCCATTTCAAGGTAAGGTGCAGTCAGAAAGGTGAGTGATACTCTCCATTACAATCTAAGGTACAGTCATAAAGGTGAGCGATACTCTCCATTACAATCTAAGGTACAGTCATAAAGGTGAGCAATACCCTACATTACAATCTAAGGTACAGTCATCGAGGTGAGCGATACTCTCCATTACAATCTAATATACAGTCATAAAGGTGAGCAATACCTTCCATTACAACCTAAGGTACAGTCATAAAGGTGAGTGATACTCTCCATTACAACCTAAGGTACAGTCATAAGGATGATGCACACTCTCCATTACAATATAGGGTACAGTCAAAACGGTGATTGATACTCTCCATTACAATCTTAGGTACAGTCAAAAAGGTGAGCGATACTCTCCATTACAACCTAAGGTACAGTCATTAAGGTGAGCTATACTTTCCATTACATTCTTAGGGCAGTCATAAAGGTGAGCGATACTATCCATTACAACCTAAGGTACAGTCAGAAAGGTGAACAATATTCTCCATTACAATCTAAGGTACAGTCATAAAAGAGAGCGATACTCTCCATTACAATATAAGATACAGTCATAAATGTGAGCGATACTCTCCATTACAATCTTAGGTACAGTCATAAAGGTGATCGGTACTCTCCATCACAACCTAAGGTACAGTCATAAACGAGAGCTATACTCTGCATTACAATTTAAGGTACAGTCATAAACGTGAGCGATACTCTCCTTTACATTCTAAGGTACAGTTATAAATGTGAGAGATACTCTCCATTACAACATAAGATACAGTCATAACGGTCAGCGATACTCTCCATTACAATCTAAGGTACAGTCACAAAGGTGAGGGATACTCTCAATTACAATCTAATGTACAGTCAAAAGGATGATGCACACTCTCCATTACAATCTAAGGTACAGTCATAAAGGTGAGTTATACTCTTCATTAAAACCAAAGGTACAATTAAGGGGTCAGTGATATTCTCCATTACAGTCTTAGGCACAGTCATAAAGGTGAGCGATACTCTCCATTACATTACGATCTAAGGTAGTCATAAAGGTGAGCAATACTCTCCATTACAATCTATGGTACAGTCATAAAGGTGAGCGATGCTCTCCATTACAATCTTAGGCACAGTCATAAAGGTGAACGATACTCTCCATGACAATCTAAGTTACAGTAAAAAGGTGAACGATACTCTCCAGTACAATCTAAGGTACAGTCACAAAGGTGAGTGATACTCCATTACAATCCAAGGTACAGTCATAAGGATGATGCACGCTCTTCACTACAATCTAAGTTACAATCAAAAAGGTGAGTGATACTCTCCATTACAACCTAAGGTACAGTCATAGCGATCAGCGATACTCTCCATCACAATCTTAGGTACAGTCAAAAAGGTGAGCGATAGTCTCCATTACAACCTAAGTTACAGTCGTAAAGGTCAGCGTTACAACCTAAGGTACAGTCATAAAGGTGAGTGATACTCTCCATTTCAAGGTAAGGTGCAGTCAGAAAGGTGAGTGATACTCTCCATTACAATCTAAGGTACAGTCATAAAGGTGAGCGATACTCTCCATTACAATCTAAGGTACAGTCATAAAGGTGAGCAATACCCTTCATTACAATCAAAGGTACAATCATCGAGGTGAGCGATACTCTCCATTACAATCTAAGGTACAGTCATAAAGGTGAGCAATACCTTCCATTACAATCTAAGGTACAGTCATCGACGTGAGCGATACTCTCCATTACAATATAAGGTACAGTCATAAAAGTGAGCTATACTCTCCATTACAACGTTAGGTACAGTCATAAAGGTGAGTGATGCTCTCCATTACATTCTAAGGTACAGTTATAAATGTGAGAGATACTCTCCATTACAACATAAGATACAGTCATAACGGTCAGCGAAACTCTCCATTACAATCTTAGGCACAGTCATAAAGGTGAGCGATACTCTGCATTACGACCAACGGCACAGTCAGAAAGGTGAGCGATACTCTCCATTACAATCTAAGGTACAGTCACAAAGGTGAGGGATACTCTCAATTACAATCTAATGTACAGTCAAAAGGATGATGAACACTCTCCATTACAATCTAAGGTACAGTCATAAAGGTGAGTTATACTCTTCATTACAACCAAAGGTACAATTAAGGGGTCAGTGATATTCTCCATTACAGTCTTAGGCACAGTCATAAAGGTGAGCGATACTCTCCATTACATTACGATCTAAGGTAGTCATAAAGGTGAGCAATACTCTCCATTACAATCTAAGGTACAGTCATAAATGTGAGCGATACTCTCCATTACATTACGATCTAAGGTAGTCATAAAGGTGAGCGATACTCTCCATTACAATATATGGTACAGTCATAAAGATGAGCGAAACTCTCCATTACAACCTAAGGTACAGTCATAAAGGTGAGTGTTATTCTCCATTGCAACCTATGGTACAGTCATAGACGTGAGTGATACTCTCCATTACAACCTAAGGTACAGTCATAAAGGTGAGTGATACTCTCCATTACAACCTAAGGTACAGTCATAAAGGTGAGCGATACTCTCCATTACAATCTAAGGTACAGTCATAAAGGTGAGCTATACCCCCATTACACTCTAAGGTACAGTCGTAAAGGTGAGCGATACTCTTCATTAGAATCTAATGGACAGTCATAAAGGTTAGCGGTTTTCTCCATTACAATCTAAGGTACAGTCATAAAGGTGAGTGATACTCTCCATTTCAGGCTAAGGTGCAGTCAGAAAGATGAGTGATACTCTCCATTACAATCTAAGGTACAGTCATAAAGGTGAGCGATACTCTCCGTTACAATCTAAGGTACAGTCATAAGGATGATGTACACTCTCCATTACAATATAGGGTACAGTCATAACGGTGATTGATGCTCTCCATTACAATCTTAGGTACAGTCAAAAAGGTGAGCGGGACTCTCCATTACAACCTAAGGTACAGTCATTAAGGTGAGCTATACTTTCCAATACATTCTTAGGGACAGTCATAAAGGTGAGCGATACTCTCCATTACAATCTATGGTACAGTCATAAAGGTGAGCGATGCTCTCCATTACAATCTTAGGAACAGTCATAAAGGTGAACGATACTCTCCATGACATTCTAAGTTACAGTAAAAAGGTGAACGATACTCTCCAGTACAATCTAAGGTACAGTCACAAAGGTGAGTGATACTCCATTACAATCCAAGGTACAGTCATAAGGATGATGCACGCTCTTCACTACAATCTAAGTTACAATGAAAAAGGTGAGTGATACTCTCCATTACAACCTAAGGTACAGTCATAGCGGTAAGCGATACTCTCCATCACAATCTTAGGTACAGTCAAAAAGGTGAGCGATAGTCTCCATTACAACCTAAGTTACAGTCGTAAAGGTCAGCGTTACAACCTAAGGTACAGGCATAAAGGTGAGTGATACTCTCCATTTCAAGGTAAGGTGCAGTCAGAAAGGTGAGTGATACTCTCCATTACAATCTAAGGTACAGTCTTAAAGGTGAGCGATACTCTCCATTACAATCTAAGGTACAGTCATAAAGGTGAGCAATACCCTACATTACAATCTAATGTACAGTCATCGAGGTGAGCGATACTCTCCATTACAATCTAAGATACAGTCATAAAGGTGAGCAATACCTTCCATTACAATCTAAGGTACAGTCATCGAGGTGAGAGATACTCTCCATTACAATATAAGGTACAGTCATAAAGGTGAGCTATACTCTCCATTACAACGTTAGGTACAGTCATAAAGGTGAGTGATGCTCTCCATTACATTCTAAGGTACAGTTATAAATGTGAGAGATACTCTCCATTACAATCTAAGATACAGTCATAAAGGTGATAGATACTCTCCATTACAACCTAATATACAGCCGTAATGGTCAGCGAAACCCTCCATTACAATCTTAGGCACAGTCATAAAGGTGAGCGATACTCTGCATTACAACCTAAGTTACAGTCAGAAAGATGAGCAATACTCTCCATTATAATATAAGGTACAGTCATAAAGGTGAGCGATACTCTCCATTGCAATCTAAGGTACAGTCACAAAGGTGAGTGATACTCTCACTTACAATCTAATGTACAGTCACATGGATGATGTACACTCTCCATTACTATCTAAGGTACAGTCATAAAGGTGAGTTATACTCTCCATTAAAACCAAAGGTACAATAAAGCGGCAGCGATATTCTCCATTACAGTCTTAGGCACAGTCATAAAGGTGCGCAATACTCTCCATTACAATCTAAGGTACAGTCATAAAGGTAAGCGATACTCTCCATTACATTACAATCTAAGGTAGTCATAAAGATGAGCGATACTCTTTATTACAATCGAAGGAACAGTCATAAAGGTGAGCGATACTCTCCCTTACAATCTAAGGTACAGTCATAAAGGTGAGTTATACCCCCATTACACTCTAAGGTACAGTCGTAAAGGTGAGCGATACTCTTCATTACAATCTAATGAACAGTCATAAAGATTAGCTGTTTTCTCCATTACATTCTAAGGTACAGTCATAATGGTGAGTGATACTCTCCATTTCAAGCTAAGGTGCAGTCAAAAAGGTGAGTGCTACTCTCCATTAAAACCTAAGGTACATTCATAAAGGTGAACGATACTCTCCATTACAACCAAAGGTAAAGTCATAAAGGTGAGTGATACTCTCCATTACAACCAAAGGTACAGTCATAAAGGTGAGTGATACTCTCCATTACAACCTACGGTACAGTCATTAAGGTGAGCTATACTTTCCATTACATTCTTAGGGCAGTCATAAAGGTAAGCGATACTATCCATTACAACCTAAGGTACAGTCAGAAAGGTGAACAATATTCTCCATTACAATCTAAGGTACAGTCATAAAAGTGAGCGATACTCTCCATTACAATCTTAGGTACAGTCATAAAGGTGATCGGTACTCTCCATCACAACCTAAGGTACAGTCATAAACGAGAGCTATACTCTGCATTATAATTTAAGGTACAGTCATAAACGTGAGCGATACTCTCCATTACATTCTAAGGTACAGTTATAAATGGGAGAGATACTCTCCATTACAACATAAGATACAGTCATAACGGTCAGCGAAACTCTCCATTACAATCTTAGGCACAGTCATAAAGGTGAGCGATACTCTGCATTACGACCAACGGCACAGTCAGAAAGGTGAGCGATACTCTCCATTACAATCTAAGGTACAGTCACAAAGGTGAGTGATACTCTCAATTACAATCTAATGTACAGTCAAAAGGATGATGCACACTCTCCATTACAATCTAAGGTACAGTCATAAAGGAGAGTTATACTCTTCATTACAACCAAAGGTACAATTAAGGGGTCAGTGATATTCTCCATTACAGTCTTAGGCACAGTCATAAAGGTGAGCAATACTCTCCATTACAATCTAAGGTACAGTCATAAATGTGAGCGATACTCTCCATTACATTACGATCTAAGGTAGTCATAAAGGTGAGCGATACTCTCCATTACAATATATGGTACAGTCATAAAGATGAGCGAAACTCTCCATTACAACCTAAGGTACAGTCATAAAGGTGAGTGTTATTCTCCATTGCAACCTATGTTACAGTCATAAACGTGAGTGATACTCTCCATTACAACCTAAGGTACAGTCATAAAGGTGAGTGATACTCTCCATTACAACCTAAGGTACAGTCATAAAGGTGAGCGATACTCTCCATTACAATCTAAGGTACAGTCATAAAGGTGAGCTATACCCCCATTACACTCTAAGGTACAGTCGTAATGGTGAGCGATACTCTTCATTTCAGGCTAAGGTGCAGTCAGAAAGATGAGTGATACGCTCCATTACAATCTAAGGTACAGTCATAAAGGTGAGCGATACTCTCCGTTACAATCTAAGGTACAGTCATAAGGATGATGTACACATTCCATTACAATATAGGGTACAGTCATAACGGTGATTGATGCTCTCCATTACAATCTTAGGTACAGTCAAAAAGGTGAGCGAGACTCTCCATTACAACCTAAGGTACAGTCATTAAGGTGAGCTATACTTTCCAATACATTCTTAAGGACAGTCATAAAGGTGAGCGAAACTCTCCATTACTACCTAAGGTACAGTCAGAAAGGTGAACAATATTCTCCATTACAATCTAAGGTACAGTCATAAAGGTGAGCGATACTCTCCATTACAATATAAGGTACAGTCATAAATGTGAGCGATACTCTCCATTACAACCTAAGGTACAGTCATAAAGGTGAGCGATACTCTCCATTACAATCTAAGGTACAGTCATAAAGGTGAGCTATACCCCCATTACACTCTAAGGTACAGTCGTAAAGGTGAGCGATACTCTTCATTAGAATCTAATGGACAGTCATAAAGTTTAGCGGTTTTCTCCATTACAATCTAAGGTACAGTCATAAAGGTGAGTGATACTCTCCATTTCAGGCTAAGGTGCAGTCAGAAAGATGAGTGATACGCTCCATTACAATCTAAGGTACAGTCATAAAGGTGAGCGATACTCTCCGTTACAATCTAAGGTACAGTCATAAGGATGATGTACACTCTCCATTACAATATAGGGTACAGTCATAACGGTGATTGATGCTCTCCATTACAATCTTAGGTACAGTCAAAAAGGTGAGCGAGACTCTCCATTACAACCTAAGGTACAGTCATTAAGGTGAGCTATACTTTCCAATACATTCTTAGGGACAGTCATAAAGGTGAGCGAAACTCTCCATTACTACCTAAGGTACAGTCAGAAAGGTGAACAATATTCTCCATTTCAATCTAAGGTACAGTCATAAAGGTGAGCGATACTCTCCATTACAATATAAGGTACAGTCATAAATGTGAGCGATACTCTCCATTACAATCTTAGGTACAGTCATAAAGGTGAGCTATCCTCTCCATTACAACCTAAGGTACTGTCATAAACGTGAGCTATACTCTGCATTACAATTTAAGGTACAGTCACAAAGGTGAGTGATACTCTCAATTACAATCTAATGTACAGTCATAAGGATGATGCACACTCCATTACAATCTAAGGTACAGTCATAAAGGTGAGTTATTCCCTCCATTACACCCAAAGGTAGAATTAAGCGGTCAGCGATATTCTCCATTACAATATTAGGCACAGTCATAAAGGTGAGCAATACTCTCCATTACAATCTAAGGTACAGTCATCAAGGTGAGAGATATTCTCCATTACATTACAATCTAAGGTAGTCATAAAGGTGAGCGATACTCTCCATTACAATATATGGTACAGTCATAAAGATGAGCGATACTCTCCATTACAACCTAAGGTACAGTCATAAAGGTGAGTTATATTCTCCATTGCAACCTAAGGTAAAGTCATAAACGTGAGCGAAACTCTGAATCACAATTTAAAGTACAGTCATAAACGTGAGCGATACCCTCCATGACAATCTAAGGTACAGTAAAAAAGTTGAGCGATACACTCCATTACAATTTAAGTTACAGTCATAAAGGTGAGCGATACTCTTTATTACAATCAAAGGAACAGTCATAAAGGTGAGCGATACTCTCCATTACAATCTAAGGTATAGTCATAAAGGTGAGCTATACCCCCATTACACTCTAAGGTACAGTAGTAAAGGTGAGCGATACTCTTCATTATAATCTAATGAACAGTCATAAAGGTTAGCATTTTTCTCCATTACAATCTAAGGTACAGTCATAAAGGTGAGTGATACTCTCCATTTCAGGCTAAGGTGCAGTCAGAAAGGTGAGTGATACTCTCCGTTACAATCTAAGGTACAGTCATAAGGATGATGCACACTCTCCATTACAATATAGGGTACAGTCATAACGGTGATTGATACTCTCATTTACATTCTTAGGTACAGTTAAAAAGGTGAGTGATACTCTCCATTACAACCTAAGGTACAGTCATTAAGGTGAGCTATACTTTCCAATACATTCTTAGGGACAGTCATAAAGGTGAGCGATACTCTCCATTACAACCTAAGGTACAGTCAGAAAGGTGAACAATATTCTCCATTACAATCTAAGGTACAGTCATAAAGGTGACCGATACTCTCCATTACAATATAAGGTACAGTCATAAATGTGAGCGATACTCTCCATTACATTCTAAGGTACAGTTATAAATGTGAGAGATACTCTCCATTACAATCTAAGGTACTGTCATAAGGATGATGTACACTCTCCATTACAATCTAAGGTACAGTCATAAAGGTGAGAGATACTCTCCATTACAACCTAAGATACAGTCATAACGGTCAGCGAAACTCTGCATTACAACCTAAGGTACAGTCAGAAAGGGGAGCAATACTCTCCATTATAATATAAGGTACAGTCATAAAGGTGAGCGATACTCTCCATTACACTCTAAGGTACAGTCACAAAGGTGAGGGATACTCTCAATTACAATATAATGTACAGTCATAATGATGATGCACACTCCATTACAATCTAAGGTACAGTCATAAAGGTGAGTTATTCCCTCCATTACAACCAAAGGTACAATTAAGCGGTCAGCGATATTCTCCATTACAATCTTAGGCACAGTCATAAAGGTGAGCAATACTCTCCATTACAATCCAAGGTACAGTCATCAAGTTGAGAGATACTCTCCATTACATTGCAATCTAAGGTAGTCATAAAGGTGAGCGATACTCTCCATTACAATACATGGTACAGTCATAAAGATGAGCGATACTCTCCATTACAACCTAAGGTACAGTCATAAAGGTGAGCGATACTCTCCGTTACAATCTAAGGTACAGTCATAAGGATGATGTACACATTCCATTACAATATAGGGTACAGTCATAACGGTGATTGATGCTCTCCATTACAATCTTAGGTACAGTCAAAAAGGTGAGCGAGACTCTCCATTACAACCTAAGGTACAGTCATTAAGGTGAGCTATACTTTCCAATACATTCTTAAGGACAGTCATAAATGTGAGCGAAACTCTCCATTACTACCTAAGGTACAGTCAGAAAGGTGAACAATATTCTCCATTACAATCTAAGGTACAGTCATAAAGGTGAGCGATACTCTCCATTACAATATAAGGTACAGTCATAAATGTGAGCGATACTCTCCATTACAACCTAAGGTACAGTCATAAAGGTGAGCGATACTCTCCATTACAATCTAAGGTACAGTCATAAAGGTGAGCTATACCCCCATTACACTCTAAGGTACAGTCGTAAAGGTGAGCGATACTCTTCATTAGAATCTAATGGACAGTCATAAAGTTTAGCGGTTTTCTCCATTACAATCTAAGGTACAGTCATAAAGGTGAGTGATACTCTCCATTTCAGGCTAAGGTGCAGTCAGAAAGATGAGTGATACGCTCCATTACAATCTAAGGTACAGTCATAAAGGTGAGCGATACTCTCCGTTACAATCTAAGGTACAGTCATAAGGATGATGTACACTCTCCATTACAATATAGGGTACAGTCATAACGGTGATTGATGCTCTCCATTACAATCTTAGGTACAGTCAAAAAGGTGAGCGAGACTCTCCATTACAACCTAAGGTACAGTCATTAAGGTGAGCTATACTTTCCAATACATTCTTAGGGACAGTCATAAAGGTGAGCGAAACTCTCCATTACTACCTAAGGTACAGTCAGAAAGGTGAACAATATTCTCCATTTCAATCTAAGGTACAGTCATAAAGGTGAGCGATACTCTCCATTACAATATAAGGTACAGTCATAAATGTGAGCGATACTCTCCATTACAATCTTAGGTACAGTCATAAAGGTGAGCTATCCTCTCCATTACAACCTAAGGTACTGTCATAAACGTGAGCTATACTCTGCATTACAATTTAAGGTACAGTCACAAAGGTGAGTGATACTCTCAATTACAATCTAATGTACAGTCATAAGGATGATGCACACTCCATTACAATCTAAGGTACAGTCATAAAGGTGAGTTATTCCCTCCATTACAACCAAAGGTAGAATTAAGCGGTCAGCGATATTCTCCATTACAATATTAGGCACAGTCATAAAGGTGAGCAATACTCTCCATTACAATCTAAGGTACAGTCATCAAGGTGAGAGATATTCTCCATTACATTACAATCTAAGGTAGTCATAAAGGTGAGCGATACTCTCCATTACAATATATGGTACAGTCATAAAGATGAGCGATACTCTCCATTACAACCTAAGGTACAGTCATAAAGGTGAGTTATATTCTCCATTGCAACCTAAGGTAAAGTCATAAACGTGAGCGAAACTCTGAATCACAATTTAAAGTACAGTCATAAACGTGAGCGATACCCTCCATGACAATCTAAGGTACAGTAAAAAAGTTGAGCGATACACTCCATTACAATTTAAGTTACAGTCATAAAGGTGAGCGATACTCTTTATTACAATCAAAGGAACAGTCATAAAGGTGAGCGATACTCTCCATTACAATCTAAGGTATAGTCATAAAGGTGAGCTATACCCCCATTACACTCTAAGGTACAGTAGTAAAGGTGAGCGATACTCTTCATTATAATCTAATGAACAGTCATAAAGGTTAGCATTTTTCTCCATTACAATCTAAGGTACAGTCATAAAGGTGAGTGATACTCTCCATTTCAGGCTAAGGTGCAGTCAGAAAGGTGAGTGATACTCTCCGTTACAATCTAAGGTACAGTCATAAGGATGATGCACACTCTCCATTACAATATAGGGTACAGTCATAACGGTGATTGATACTCTCATTTACATTCTTAGGTACAGTTAAAAAGGTGAGTGATACTCTCCATTACAACCTAAGGTACAGTCATTAAGGTGAGCTATACTTTCCAATACATTCTTAGGGACAGTCATAAAGGTGAGCGATACTCTCCATTACAACCTAAGGTACAGTCAGAAAGGTGAACAATATTCTCCATTACAATCTAAGGTACAGTCATAAAGGTGACCGATACTCTCCATTACAATATAAGGTACAGTCATAAATGTGAGCGATACTCTCCATTACATTCTAAGGTACAGTTATAAATGTGAGAGATACTCTCCATTACAATCTAAGGTACTGTCATAAGGATGATGTACACTCTCCATTACAATCTAAGGTACAGTCATAAAGGTGAGAGATACTCTCCATTACAACCTAAGATACAGTCATAACGGTCAGCGAAACTCTGCATTACAACCTAAGGTACAGTCAGAAAGGGGAGCAATACTCTCCATTATAATATAAGGTACAGTCATAAAGGTGAGCGATACTCTCCATTACACTCTAAGGTACAGTCACAAAGGTGAGGGATACTCTCAATTACAATATAATGTACAGTCATAATGATGATGCACACTCCATTACAATCTAAGGTACAGTCATAAAGGTGAGTTATTCCCTCCATTACAACCAAAGGTACAATTAAGCGGTCAGCGATATTCTCCATTACAATCTTAGGCACAGTCATAAAGGTGAGCAATACTCTCCATTACAATCCAAGGTACAGTCATCAAGTTGAGAGATACTCTCCATTACATTGCAATCTAAGGTAGTCATAAAGGTGAGCGATACTCTCCATTACAATACATGGTACAGTCATAAAGATGAGCGATACTCTCCATTACAACCTAAGGTACAGTCATAAACGTGAGCGAAACTCTGCATCACAATTTAATGTACAGTCATAAACGTGAGCGATACCCTCCTTGACAATCTAAGGTACAGTAATAAAGGTGAGCGATACTCTCCATTACAATTTAAGTTACAGTCATAAAGGTGAGCGATACTCTTTATTACAATCGAAGGAACAGTCATAAAGGTGAGCGATACTCTCCATTACAATCTAAGGTACAGTCATAAAGGTGAGCTATACCCCCATTACACTCTAAGGTACAGTAGTAAAGGTGAGCGATACTCTTCATTACAATCTAATGAACAGTCATAAAGGTTAGCGGTTTTCTCCATTACAATCTATGGTACAGTCATAAAGGTGAGTGATACTCTCCATTTCAGGCTAATGTGCAGTCAGAAAGTTGAGTGATACTCTCCATTACAATCTAAGGTACAGTCATAAAGGTGAGCGATACTCTCCATTACTACCTAAGGTACAATCAGAAAGGTGAACAATATTCTCCATTACAATATAAGGTACAGTCATAAATGTGAGCGATACTCTCCATTACAATCTAGGGTACAGTTATAAAGGTGAGCTATACCCCCATTACACTCTAAGGTACAGTCGTAAAGGTGAGCGATACTCTTCATTAGAATCTAATGGACAGTCATAAAGTTTAGCGGTTTTCTCCATTACAATCTAAGGTACAGTCATAAAGGTGAGTGATACTCTCCATTTCAGGCTAAGGTGCAGTCAGAAAGATGAGTGATACTCTCCATTACACTCTAAGGTACAGTCATAAAGGTGAGCGATACTCTCCGTTACAATCTAAGGTACAGTCATAAGGATGATGTACACTCTCCATTACAATATAGGGTACAGTCATAACGGAGATTGATGCTCTCCATTACAATCT
Source organism: Bathymodiolus brooksi (assembly GCA_963680875.1). Taxonomy (NCBI): domain Eukaryota; kingdom Metazoa; phylum Mollusca; class Bivalvia; order Mytilida; family Modiolidae; genus Bathymodiolus; species Bathymodiolus brooksi. Next base: position 28,245,100 of record OY804590.1, read on the forward strand.
TAGGTACAGTCAAAAAGGTGAGCGAGACTCTCCATTACAACCTAAGGTACAGTCATTAAGGTGAGCTACACTTTCCAATACATTCTTAGGGACAGTCATAAAGGTGAGCGAAACTCTCCATTACTACCTAAGGTACAGTCAGAAAGGTGAACAATATTCTCCATTACAATCTAAGGTACAGTCATAAAGGTGAGCGATACTCTCCATTACAATATAAGGTACAGTCATAAATGTGAGCGATACTCTCCATTACAATCTTAGGTACAGTCATAAAGGTGAGCTATCCTCTCCATTACAACCTAAGGTACAGTCATAAACGTGAGCTATACTCTGCATTACAATTTAAGGTACAGTCACAAAGGTGAGTGATACTCTCAATTACAATCTAATGTACAGTCATAAGGATGATGCACACTCCATTACAATCTAAGGTACAGTCATAAAGGTGAGTTATTCCCTCCATTACAACCAAAGGTACAATTAAGCGGTCAGTGATATTCTCCATTACAATATTAGGCACAGTCATAAAGGTAAGCAATACTCTCCATTACAATCTAAGGTACAGTCATCAAGGTGAGAGATATTCTCCATTACATTACAATCTAAGGTAGTCATAAAGGTGAGCGATACTCTCCATTACAATATATGGTACAGTCATAAAGATGAGCGATACTCTCCATTACAACCTAAGGTACAGTCATAAAGGTGAGTGATATTCTCCTTTGCAACCTAAGGTACAGTCATAAACGTGAGCGAAACTCTGAATCACAATTTAATGTACAGTCATAAACGTGAGCGATACCCTCCATGACAATCTAAGGTACAGTAAAAAGTTGAGCGATACACTCCATTACAATTTAAGTTACAGTCATAAAGGTGAGCTATACCCCCATTATACTCTAAAGTACAGTAGTAAAGGTGAGCGATAATCTTCATTACAATCTAATGAACAGTCATAAAGGTTAGCAGTTTTCTCCATTACAATCTAAGGTACAGTCATAAAGGTGAGTGATACTCTCCATTACAACCTAAGGTACAGTCATAAAGGTGAGTGATACTCTCCGTTACAATCTAAGGTACAGTCATAAGGATGATGAACACTCTCCATTACAATATAGGGTACAGTCATAACGGTGATTGATACTCTCCATTACAATCTTAGGTACAGTCAAAAAGGTGAGCGATACTCTCCATTACAACCTAAGGTACAGTCATTAAGGTGAGCTATACTTTCCAATACATTCTTAGGGACAATCATAAAGGTGAGCGATACTCTCCATTACAACCTAAGGTACAGTCAGAAAGGTGAACAATATTTTCAATTACAATCTAAGGTACAGTCATAAAGGTGAGTGATACTCTCCATTTCAGGCTAAGGTGCAGTCAGAAAGGTGAGTGATACTCTCCATTACAATCTAAGGTACAGTTATAAAGGTGAGTGATACTCTTCGTTACAATCTAAGGTACAGTCATAAGGATGATGCACACTCTCCATTACAATATAGGGTTCAGTCATAACGGTGATTGATACTCTCATTTACATTCTTAGGTACAGTCAAAAAGGTGAGCGATACTCTCCATTACAACCTAAGGTACAGTCATTAAGGTGTGCTATACTTTCCAATACATTCTTAGGGACTGTCATAAAGGTGAGCGATACTCTCCATTAAAACCTAAGGTACAGTCAGAAACGTGAACAATATTCTCCATTACAATCTAAGGTACAGTCATAAAGGTGACCGATACTCTCCATTACAATATAAGGTACAGTCATAAATGTGAGCGATACTCTCCATTACATTCTAAGGTACAGTTATAAATGTGAGAGATACTCTCCATTACAATCTAAGGTACTGTCATAAGGATGATGTACACTCTCCATTACAATCTAAGGTACAGTCATAAAGGTGAGAGATACTCTCCATTACAACCTAAGATACAGTCATAACGGTCAGCGAAACTCTCCATTACAATCTTAGGCACAGTCATAAAGGTGAGAGATACTCTGCATTACAACCTAAGGTACAGTCAGAAAGGTGAGTAATACTCTCCATTATAATATAAGGTACAGTCATAAAGGTGAGCGATACTCTCCATTACACTCTAAGGTACAGTCACAAAGGTGAGGGATACTCTCAATTACAATATAATGTACAGTCATAATGATGATGCACACTCCATTACAATCTAAGGTACAGTTATAAATGTGAGAGATACTCTCCATTACAATCTAAGGTACTGTCATAAGGATGATGTACACTCTCCATTACAATCTAAGGTACAGTCATAAAGGTGAGAGATACTCTCCATTACAACCTAAGATACAGTCATAACGGTCAGCGAAACTCTCCATTACAATCTTAGGCACAGTCATAAAGGTGAGAGATACTCTGCATTACAACCCAAGGTACAGTCAGAAAGGTGAGCAATACTCTCCATTATAATATAAGGTACAGTCATAAAGGTGAGCGATACTCTCCATTACACTCTAAGGTACAGTCACAAAGGTGAGGGATACTCTCAATTACAATATAATGTACAGTCATAATGATGATGCACACTCCATTACAATCTAAGGTACAGTCATAAAGGTGAGTTATTCCCTCCATTACAACCAAAGGTACAATTAAGCGGTCAGCGATATTCTCCATTACAATCTTAGGCACAGTCATAAAGGTGAGCAATACTCTCTATTACAATCCAAGGTACAGTCATCAAGTTGAGAGATACTCTCCATTACATTACAATCTAAGGTAGTCATAAAGGTGAGCGATACTCTCCATTACAATATATGGTACAGTCATAAAGATGAGCGATACTCTCCATTACAACCTAAGGTACAGTCATAAACGTGAGCGAAACTCTGCATCACAATTTAATGTACAGTCATAAACGTGAGCGATACTCTCCTTGACAATCTAAGGTACAGTAAAAAAGGTGAGCGATACTCTCCATTACAATTTAAGTTACAGTCATAAAGGTGAGCGATACTCTTTATTACAATCGAAGGAACAGTCATAAAGGTGAGCGATACTCTCCATTACACTCTAAGGTACAGTAGTAAAGGTGAGCGATACTCTTCATTACAATCTAATGAACAGTGATAAAGGTTAGTGGTTTTCTCCATTACAATCTCAGGTACAGTCATAAAGGTGAGTGATACTCTCCATTTCAAGCTAAGGTGCAGTCAGAAAGGTGAGTGATACTCTCCATTACAATCTAAGGTACAGTCATAAAGGTGAGCGATACTCTCCATTACTACCTAAGGTACAATCAGAAAGGTGAACAATATTGTCCATTACAATCTAAGGTACAGTCATAAAGGTGAGCGATACTCTGCATTACAATATAAGGTACAGTCATAAATGTGAGCGATACTCTCCATTACAATCTTAGGTACAGTCATAAAGGTGAGCTATACTCTCCATTACAACCTAAGGTACAGTCATAAACGTGAGCTATACTCTGCATTACAATTTAAGGTACAGTCACAGAGGTGAGTGATACTCTCAATTACAATCTAATGTACAGTCATAAGGATGATGCACACTCCATTACAATCTAAGGTACAGTCATAAAGGTGGGTTATTCCCTCCATTACAACCAAAGGTACAATTAAGCGGTCAGCGATATTCTCCATTACAATCTTAGGCACAGTCATAAAGGTGAGCAATACTCTCCATTACAATCTAAGGTACAGTCATCAAGGTGAGAGATATTCTCCATTACATTACAATCTAAGGTAGTCATAAATGTGAGCGATACTCTCCATTACAATATATGGTACAGTCATAAAGATGAGAGATACTCTCCATTACAACCTAAGATACAGTCATAACGGTCAGCGAAACTCTCCATTACAATCTTAGGCACAGTCATAAAGGTGAGAGATACTCTGCATTACAACCCAAGGTACAGTCAGAAAGGTGAGCAATACTCTCCATTATAATATAAGGTACAGTCATAAAGGTGAGCGATACTCTCCATTACACTCTAAGGTACAGTCACAAAGGTGAGGGATACTCTCAATTACAATATAATGTACAGTCATAATGATGATGCACACTCCATTACAATCTAAGGTACAGTCATAAAGGTGAGTTATTCCCTCCATTACAACCAAAGGTACAATTAAGCGGTCAGCGATATTCTCCATTACAATCTTAGGCACAGTCATAAAGGTGAGCAATACTCTCTATTACAATCCAAGGTACAGTCATCAAGTTGAGAGATACTCTCCATTACATTACAATCTAAGGTAGTCATAAAGGTGAGCGATACTCTCCATTACAATATATGGTACAGTCATAAAGATGAGCGATACTCTCCATTACAACCTAAGGTACAGTCATAAACGTGAGCGAAACTCTGCATCACAATTTAATGTACAGTCATAAACGTGAGCGATACTCTCCTTGACAATCTAAGGTACAGTAAAAAAGGTGAGCGATACTCTCCATTACAATTTAAGTTACAGTCATAAAGGTGAGCGATACTCTTTATTACAATCGAAGGAACAGTCATAAAGGTGAGCGATACTCTCCATTACACTCTAAGGTACAGTAGTAAAGGTGAGCGATACTCTTCATTACAATCTAATGAACAGTGATAAAGGTTAGTGGTTTTCTCCATTACAATCTCAGGTACAGTCATAAAGGTGAGTGATACTCTCCATTTCAAGCTAAGGTGCAGTCAGAAAGGTGAGTGATACTCTCCATTACAATCTAAGGTACAGTCATAAAGGTGAGCGATACTCTCCATTACTACCTAAGGTACAATCAGAAAGGTGAACAATATTGTCCATTACAATCTAAGGTACAGTCATAAAGGTGAGCGATACTCTGCATTACAATATAAGGTACAGTCATAAATGTGAGCGATACTCTCCATTACAATCTTAGGTACAGTCATAAAGGTGAGCTATACTCTCCATTACAACCTAAGGTACAGTCATAAACGTGAGCTATACTCTGCATTACAATTTAAGGTACAGTCACAGAGGTGAGTGATACTCTCAATTACAATCTAATGTACAGTCATAAGGATGATGCACACTCCATTACAATCTAAGGTACAGTCATAAAGGTGGGTTATTCCCTCCATTACAACCAAAGGTACAATTAAGCGGTCAGCGATATTCTCCATTACAATCTTAGGCACAGTCATAAAGGTGAGCAATACTCTCCATTACAATCTAAGGTACAGTCATCAAGGTGAGAGATATTCTCCATTACATTACAATCTAAGGTAGTCATAAATGTGAGCGATACTCTCCATTACAATATATGGTACAGTCATAAAGATGAGCGATACTCTCCATTACAATCTAAGGTACAGTCATAAAGGTGAGCGATACTCTCCATTACAACCTAAGGTACAGTCATAAAGGTGAGTGATACTCTCCACTACAACCTAAGGTACAGTGATAAAGGTGAGTGATATTCTCCGTTACAATCTAAGGTACAGTCATAAGGATGATGCACACTCTCCATTACAATATAGGGTACAGTCATAACGGTGATTGATACTCTCATTTACATTCTTAGGTACAGTCAAAAAGGTGAGTGATGCTCTCCAATACAACCTAAGGTACAGTCATTAAGGTGAGCTATACTTTCCAATACATTCTTAGGGACAGTCATAAAGGTGAGCGATACTCTCCATTAAAACCTAAGGTACAGTCAGAAAGGTGAACAATATTCTCCATTACAATCTAAGGTACAGTCATAAAGGTGAGCGATACTCTCCATTACAATATTAGGTACAGTCATAAATGTGAGCGATACTCTCCATTACATTCTAAGGTACAGTTATAAATGTGAGAGATACTCTCCATTACAATCTAAGGTACTGTCATAAGGATGATGTACACTCTCCATTACAATCTAAGGTACAGTCATAAAGGTGAGAGATACTCTTCATTACAACCTAAGATACCGTCATAACGGTCAGCGAAACTCTCCATTACAATCTTAGGCACAGTCATAAAGATGAGAGATACTCTGCATTACAACCTAAGGTACAGTCAGAAAGGTGAGCAATACTCTCCATTATAATATAAGGTACAGTCATAAAGGTGAGCGATACTCTCCATTACACTCTAAGGTACAGTCACAAAGGTGAGGGATACTCTCAATTACAATATAATGTACAGTCATAATGATGATGCACACTCCATTACAATCTAAGGTACAGTCATAAAGGTGAGTTATTCCCTCCATTACAACCAAAGGTACAATTAAGCGGTCAGCGATATTCTCCATTACAATCTTAGGCTCAGTCATAAAGGTGAGCAATACTCTCCATTACAATCTAAGGTACAGTCATCAAGGTGAGAGATATTCTCCATTACATTACAATCTAAAGTAGTCATAAAGATGAGCGATACTCTCCATTACAATATATGGTACAGTCATAAAGATGAGCGATACTCTCCATTACAACCTAAGGTACAGTCATAAAGGTGAGTGATATTCTCCATTGCAACCTAAGATACAGTCATAAACGTGAGCGAAACTCTGCATGACAATTTAATGTACAGTCATCAACGTGAGCGATACCCTCCATGACAATCTAAGGTACAGTTAAAAAGGTGAGCGATACCCTCCATTACAATTTAAGTTACAGTCATAAAGGTGAGCGATACTCTTTATTACAATCAAAGGAACAGTCATAAAGGTGAGCGATACTCTCCATTACAATCTAAGGTATAGTCATAAAGGTGAGCTATACCCCCATTACACTCTAAGGTACAGTAGTAAAGGTGAGCGATACTCTTCATTACAATCTAATGAACGGTCATAAAGGTTAGCGGTTTTCTCCATTACAATCTAAGGTACAGTCATAAAGGTGAGTGATACTCTCCATTTCAGGCTAAGGTGCAGTCAGAAAGGTGAGTGATACTCTCCATTACAATCTAAGGTACAGTCATAAAGGTGAGCGATACTCTCCATTACAACCTAAGGTACAGTGATAAAGGTGAGTGATACTCTCCGTTACAATCTAAGGTACAGTCATAAGGATGATGCACACTCTCCATTACAATATAGGGTACAGTCATAACGGTGATTGATACTCTCATTTACATTCTTAGGTACAGTCAAAAAGGTGAGCGATACTCTCCATTACAACCTAGGGTACAGTCATTAAGGTGAGCTATACTTTCCAATACATTCTTAGGAACAGTCATAAAGGTGAGCGATACTCTCCATTACAAACTAAGGTACAGTCAGAAAGGTGAACAATATTCTCCATTACAAAATCAAAGGTACAGTCATAAAGGTGAGTGATACTCTCCATTTCAGGCTAAGGTGCAGTCAGAAAGGTGAGTGATACTCTCCATTACAATCTAAGGTACAGTCATAAAGGTGAGCGATACTCTCCATTACAACCTAAGGTACAGTGATAAAGGTGAGTGATACTCTCCGTTACAATCTAAGGTACAGTCATAAGGATGATGCACACTCTCCATTACAATATAGGGTACAGTCATAACGGTGATTGATACTCTCATTTACATTCTTAGGTACAGTCAAAAAGGTGAGCGATACTCTCCATTACAACCTAGGGTACAGTCATTAAGGTGAGCTATACTTTCCAATACATTCTTAGGAACAGTCATAAAGGTGAGCGATACTCTCCATTACAAACTAAGGTACAGTCAGAAAGGTGAACAATATTCTCCATTACAATCAAAGGTACAGTCATAAAGGTGAGCGATACTCTCCATTACAATATAAGGTACAGTCATAAATGTGAGCGATACTCTCCATTACATTCTAAGGTACAGTTATAAATGTGAGAGATACTCTCCATTACAATCTAAGGTACTGTCATAAGGATGATGTACACTCTCCATTACAATCTAAGGTACAGTCATAAAGGTGAGAGATACTCTCCATTACAACCTAAGATACAGTCATAACGGTCAGCGAAACTCTCCATTACAATCTTAGGCACAGTCATAAAGGTGAGAGATACTCTGCATTACAACCCAAGGTACAGTCAGAAAGGTGAGCAATACTCTCCATTATAATATAAGGTACAGTCATAAAGGTGAGCGATACTCTCCATTACACTCTAAGGTACAGTCAAAAAGGTGAGGGATACTCTCAATTACAATATAATGTACAGTCATAATGATGATGCACACTCCATTACAATCTAAGGTACAGTCATAAAGGTGAGTTATTCCCTCCATTACAACCAAAGGTACAATTAAGCGGTCAGCGATATTCTCCATTACAATCTTAGGCACAGTCATAAAGGTGAGCGATACTCTCCATTACACTCTAAGGTACAGTAGTAAAGGTGAGCGATACTCTTCATTACAATCTAATGAACAGTCATAAAGGTTAGTGGTTTTCTCCATTACAATCTCAGGTACAGTCATAAAGGTGAGTGATACTCTCCATTTCAAGCTAAGGTGCAGTCATCAAGGTGAGAGATATTCTCCATTACATTACAATCTAAAGTAGTCATAAAGATGAGCGATACTCTCCATTACAACCTAAGGTACAGTCATAAAGGTGAGTGATATTATCCATTGCAACCTAAGATACAGTCATAAACGTGAGCGAAACTCTGCATCACAATTTAATGTACAGTCATCAACGTGAGCGATACTCTCCATTACAAACTAAGGTACAGTCAGAAAGGTGAGCGATACACTCCATTACAATTTAAGTTACAGTCATAAAGGTGAGCGATACTCTTTATTACAATCAAAGGAACAGTCATAAAGGTGAGCGATACTCTCATTTACATTCTTAGGTACAGTCAAAAAGGTGAGCGATACTCTCCATTACAACCTAGGGTACAGTCATTAAGGTGAGCTATACTTTCCAATACATTCTTAGGAACAGTCATAAAGGTGAGCGATACTCTCCATTACAAACTAAGGTACAGTCAGAAAGGTGAACAATATTCTCCATTACAATCAAAGGTACAGTCATAAAGGTGAGCGATACTCTCCATTACAATCTAAGGTACTGTCATAAGGATGATGTACACTCTCCATTACAATCTAAGGTACAGTCATAAAGGTGAGAGATACTCTTCATTACAACCTAAGATACAGTCATAACGGTCAGCGAAACTCTCCATTACAATCTTAGGCACAGTCATAAAGATGAGAGATACTCTGCATTACAGCCTAAGGTACAGTCAGAAAGGTGAGCAATAATCTCCATTATAATATAAGGTACAGTCATAAAGGTGAGCGATACTCTCCATTACACTCTAAGGTACAGTCACAAAGGTGAGGGATACTCTCAATTACAATATAATGTACAGTCATAATGATGATGCACACTCCATTACAATCTAAGGTACAGTCATAAAGGTGAGTTATTCCCTCCATTACAACCAAAGGTACAATTAAGCGGTCAGCGATATTCTCCATTACAATCTTAGGCTCAGTCATAAAGGTGAGCAATACTCTCCATTACAATCTAAGGTACAGTCATCAAGGTGAGAGATATTCTCCATTACATTACAATCTAAAGTAGTCATAAAGATGAGCGATACTCTCCATTACAATATATGGTACAGTCATAAAGATGAGCGATACTCTCCATTACAACCTAAGGTACAGTCATAAAGGTGAGTGATATTCTCCATTGCAACCTAAGATACAGTCATAAACGTGAGCGAAACTCTGCATGACAATTTAATGTACAGTCATCAACGTGAGCGATACCCTCCATGACAATCTAAGGTACAGTTAAAAAGGTGAGCGATACCCTCCATTACAATTTAAGTTACAGTCATAAAGGTGAGCGATACTCTTTATTACAATCAAAGGAACAGTCATAAAGGTGAGCGATACTCTCCATTACAATCTAAGGTATAGTCATAAAGGTGAGCTATACCCCCATTACACTCTAAGGTACAGTAGTAAAGGTGAGCGATATTCTTCATTACAATCTAATGAACGGTCATAAAGGTTAGCGGTTTTCTCCATTACAATCTAAGGTACAGTCATAAAGGTGAGTGATACTCTCCATTTCAGGCTAAGGTGCAGTCAGAAAGGTGAGTGATACTCTCCATTACAATCTAAGGTACAGTCATAAAGGTGAGCGATACTCTCCATTACAACCTAAGGTACAGTGATAAAGGTGAGTGATACTCTCCGTTACAATCTAAGGTACAGTCATAAGGATGATGCACACTCTCCATTACAATATAGGGTACAGTCATAACGGTGATTGATACTCTCATTTACATTCTTAGGTACAGTCAAAAAGGTGAGCGATACTCTCCATTACAACCTAGGGTACAGTCATTAAGGTGAGCTATACTTTCCAATACATTCTTAGGAACAGTCATAAAGGTGAGCGATACTCTCCATTACAAACTAAGGTACAGTCAGAAAGGTGAACAATATTCTCCATTACAATCAAAGGTACAGTCATAAAGGTGAGTGATACTCTCCATTTCAGGCTAAGGTGCAGTCAGAAAGGTGAGTGATACTCTCCATTACAATCTAAGGTACAGTCATAAAGGTGAGCGATACTCTCCATTACAACCTAAGGTACAGTGATAAAGGTGAGTGATACTCTCCGTTACAATCTAAGGTACAGTCATAAGGATGATGCACACTCTCCATTACAATATAGGGTACAGTCATAACGGTGATTGATACTCTCATTTACATTCTTAGGTACAGTCAAAAAGGTGAGCGATACTCTCCATTACAACCTAGGGTACAGTCATTAAGGTGAGCTATACTTTCCAATACATTCTTAGGAACAGTCATAAAGGTGAGCGATACTCTCCATTACAAACTAAGGTACAGTCAGAAAGGTGAACAATATTCTCCATTACAATCAAAGGTACAGTCATAAAGGTGAGCGATACTCTCCATTACAATATAAGGTACAGTCATAAATGTGAGCGATACTCTCCATTACATTCTAAGGTACAGTTATAAATGTGAGAGATACTCTCCATTACAATCTAAGGTACTGTCATAAGGATGATGTACACTCTCCATTACAATCTAAGGTACAGTCATAAAGGTGAGAGATACTCTCCATTACAACCTAAGATACAGTCATAACGGTCAGCAAAACTCTCCATTACAATCTTAGGCACAGTCATAAAGGTGAGAGATACTCTGCATTACAACCCAAGGTACAGTCAGAAAGGTGAGCAATACTCTCCATTATAATATAAGGTACAGTCATAAAGGTGAGCGATACTCTCCATTACACTCTAAGGTACAGTCAAAAAGGTGAGGGATACTCTCAATTACAATATAATGTACAGTCATAATGATGATGCACACTCCATTACAATCTAAGGTACAGTCATAAAGGTGAGTTATTCCCTCCATTACAACCAAAGGTACAATTAAGCGGTCAGCGATATTCTCCATTACAATCTTAGGCACAGTCATAAAGGTGAGCAATATTCTCCATTACAATCTAAGGTACAGTCATCAAGGTGAGAGATATTCTCCATTACATTACAATCTAAAGTAGTCATAAAGATGAGCGATACTCTCCATTACAACCTAAGGTACAGTCATAAAGGTGAGTGATATTATCCATTGCAACCTAAGATACAGTCATAAACGTGAGCGAAACTCTGCATCACAATTTAATGTACAGTCATCAACGTGAGCGATACTCTCCATTACAAACTAAGGTACAGTCAGAAAGGTGAGCGATACACTCCATTACAATTTAAGTTACAGTCATAAAGGTGAGCGATACTCTTTATTACAATCAAAGGAACAGTCATAAAGGTGAGCGATACTCTCATTTACATTCTTAGGTACAGTCAAAAAGGTGAGCGATACTCTCCATTACAACCTAGGGTACAGTCATTAAGGTGAGCTATACTTTCCAATACATTCTTAGGAACAGTCATAAAGGTGAGCGATACTCTCCATTACAAACTAAGGTACAGTCAGAAAGGTGAACAATATTCTCCATTACAATCAAAGGTACAGTCATAAAGGTGAGCGATACTCTCCATTACAATATAAGGTACAGTCATAAATGTGAGCGATACTCTCCATTACATTCTAAGGTACAGTTATAAATGTGAGAGATACTCTCCATTACAATCTAAGGTACTGTCATAAGGATGATGTACACTCTCCATTACAATCTAAGGTACAGTCATAAAGGTGAGAGATACTCTCCATTACAACCTAAGATACAGTCATAACGGTCAGCGAAACTCTCCATTACAATCTTAGGCACAGTCATAAAGGTGAGAGATACTCTCCATTACAACCTAAGATACAATCATGACGGTCAGCGAAACTCTCCATTACAACCCAAGGTACAGTCAGAAAGGTGAGCAATACTCTCCATTATAATATAAGGTACAGTCATAAAGGTGAGCGATACTCTCCATTACACTCTAAGGTACAGTCAAAAAGGTGAGAGATACTCTCTATTACAACCTAAGATACAGTCATAACGGTCAGCGAAACTCTCCATTACAATCTTAGGCACAGTCATAAAGGTGAGAGATACTCTGCATTACAACCCAAGGTACAGTCAGAAAGGTGAGCAATACTCTCCATTATAATATAAGGTACAATCATAAAGGTGAGCGATACTCTCCATTACACTCTAAGGTACAGTCAAAAAGGTGAGGGATACTCTCAATTACAATATAATGTACAGTCATAATGATGATGCACACTCCATTACAATCTAAGGTACAGTCATAAAGGTGAGTTATTCCCTCCATTACAACCAAAGGTACAATTAAGCGGTCAGCGATATTCTCCATTACAATCTTAGGCACAGTCATAAAGGTGAGCGATACTCTCCATTACACTCTAAGGTACAGTAGTAAAGGTGAGCGATACTCTTCATTACAATCTAATGAACAGTCATAAAGGTTAGTGGTTTTCTCCATTACAATCTCAGGTACAGTCATAAAGGTGAGTGATACTCTCCATTTCAAGCTAAGGTGCAGTCAGAAAGGTGAGTGATACTCTCCATTACAATCTAAGGTACAGTCATAAAGGTGAGCGATACTCTCCATTACTACCTAAGGTACAATCAGAAAGGTGAACAATATTGTCCATTACAATCTAAGGTACAGTCATAAAGGTGAGCGATACTCTGCATTACAATATAAGGTACAGTCATAAATGTGAGCGATACTCTCCATTACAATCTTAGGTACAGTCATAAAGGTGAGCTATACTCTCCATTACAACCTAAGGTACAGTCATAAACGTGAGCTATACTCTGCATTACAATTTAAGGTACAGTCACAGAGGTGAGTGATACTCTCAATTACAATCTAATGTACAGTCATAAGGATGATGCACACTCCATTACAATCTAAGGTACAGTCATAAAGGTGGGTTATTCCCTCCATTACAACCAAAGGTACAATTAAGCGGTCAGCGATATTCTCCATTACAATCTTAGGCACAGTCATAAAGGTGAGCAATACTCTCCATTACAATCTAAGGTACAGTCATCAAGGTGAGAGATATTCTCCATTACATTACAATCTAAGGTAGTCATAAAGGTGAGCGATACTCTCCATTACAATATATGGTACAGTCATAAAGATGAGCGATACTCTCCATTACAATCTAAGGTACAGTCATAAAGGTGAGCGATACTCTCCATTACAACCTAAGGTACAGTCATAAAGGTGAGTGATACTCTCCACTACAACCTAAGGTACAGTGATAAAGGTGAGTGATATTCTCCGTTACAATCTAAGGTACAGTCATAAGGATGATGCACACTCTCCATTACAATATAGGGTACAGTCATAACGGTGATTGATACTCTCATTTACATTCTTAGGTACAGTCAAAAAGGTGAGTGATGCTCTCCAATACAACCTAAGGTACAGTCATTAAGGTGAGCTATACTTTCCAATACATTCTTAGGGACAGTCATAAAGGTGAGCGATACTCTCCATTAAAACCTAAGGTACAGTCAGAAAGGTGAACAATATTCTCCATTACAATCTAAGGTACAGTCATAAAGGTGAGCGATACTCTCCATTACAATATAAGGTACAGTCATAAATGTGAGCGATACTCTCCATTACATTCTAAGATACAGTTATAAATGTGAGAGATACTCTCCATTACACTCTAAGGTACAGTCACAAAGGTGAGGGATACTCTCAATTACAATATAATGTACAGTCATAATGATGATGCACACTCCATTACAATCTAAGGTACAGTCATAAAGGTGAGTTATTCCCTCCATTACAACCAAAGGTACAATTAAGCGGTCAGCGATATTCTCCATTACAATCTTAGGCTCAGTCATAAAGGTGAGAAATACTCTCCATTACAATCTAAGGTACAGTCATCAAGGTGAGAGATATTCTCCATTACATTACAATCTAAAGTAGTCATAAAGATGAGCGATACTCTCCATTACAATATATGGTACAGTCATAAAGATGAGCGATACTCTCCATTACAACCTAAGGTACAGTCATAAAGGTGAGTGATATTCTCCATTGCAACCTAAGATACAGTCATAAACGTGAGCGAAACTCTGCATGACAATTTAATGTACAGTCATCAACGTGAGCGATACCCTCCATGACAATCTAAGGTACAGTTAAAAAGGTGAGCGATACCCTCCATTACAATTTAAGTTACAGTCATAAAGGTGAGCGATACTCTTTTTTCAATCAAAGGAACAGTCATAAAGGTGAGCGATACTCTCCATTACAATCTAAGGTATAGTCATAAAGGTGAGCTATACCCCCATTACACTCTAAGGTACAGTAGTAAAGGTGAGCGATACTCTTCATTACAATCTAATGAACGGTCATAAAGGTTAGCGGTTTTCTCCATTACAATCTAAGGTACAGTCATAAAGGTGAGTGATACTCTCCATTTCAGGCTAAGGTGCAGTCAGAAAGGTGAGTGATACTCTCCATTACAATCTAAGGTACAGTCATAGAGGTGAGCGATACTCTCCATTACAACCTAAGGTACAGTGATAAAGGTGAGTGATACTCTCCGTTACAATCTAAGGTACAGTCATAAGGATGATGCACACTCTCCATTACAATATAGGGTACAGTCATAACGGTGATTGATACTCTCATTTACATTCTTAGGTACAGTCAAAAAGGTGAGCGATACTCTCCATTACAACCTAGGGTACAGTCATTAAGGTGAGCTATACTTTCCAATACATTCTTAGGAACAGTCATAAAGGTGAGCGATACTCTCCATTACAAACTAAGGTACAGTCAGAAAGGTGAACAATATTCTCCATTACAATCAAAGGTACAGTCATAAAGGTGAGTGATACTCTCCATTTCAGGCTAAGGTGCAGTCAGAAAGGTGAGTGATACTCTCCATTACAATCTAAGGTACAGTCATAAAGGTGAGCGATACTCTCCATTACAACCTAAGGTACAGTGATAAAGGTGAGTGATACTCTCCGTTACAATCTAAGGTACAGTCATAAGGATGATGCACACTCTCCATTACAATATAGGGTACAGTCATAACGGTGATTGATACTCTCATTTACATTCTTAGGTACAGTCAAAAAGGTGAGCGATACTCTCCATTACAACCTAGGGTACAGTCATTAAGGTGAGCTATACTTTCCAATACATTCTTAGGAACAGTCATAAAGGTGAGCGATACTCTCCATTACAAACTAAGGTACAGTCAGAAAGGTGAACAATATTCTCCATTACAATCAAAGGTACAGTCATAAAGGTGAGCGATACTCTCCATTACAATATAAGGTACAGTCATAAATGTGAGCGATACTCTCCATTACAATCTAAGGTACTGTCATAAGGATGATGTACACTCTCCATTACAATCTAAGGTACAGTCATAAAGGTGAGAGATACTCTCCATTACAACCTAAGATACAGTCATAACGGTCAGCGAAACTCTCCATTACAATCTTAGGCACAGTCATAAAGGTGAGAGATACTCTGCATTACAACCCAAGGTACAGTCAGAAAGGTGAGCAATACTCTCCATTATAATATAAGGTACAGTCATAAAGGTGAGCGATACTCTCCATTACAAACTAAGGTACAGTCAGAAAGGTGAACAATATTCTCCATTACAATCAAAGGTACAGTCATAAAGGTGAGCGATACTCTCCATTACAATATAAGGTACAGTCATAAATGTGAGCGATACTCTCCATTACATTCTAAGGTACAGTTATAAATGTGAGAGATACTCTCCATTACAATCTAAGGTACTGTCATAAGGATGATGTACACTCTCCATTACAATCTAAGGTACAGTCATAAAGGTGAGAGATACTCTCCATTACAACCTAAGATACAGTCATAACGGTCAGCGAAACTCTCCATTACAAACTTAGGCACAGTCATAAAGGTGAGAGATACTCTGCATTACAACCCAAGGTACAGTCAGAAAGGGGAGCAATACTCTCCATTATAATATAAGGTACAGTCATAAAGGTGAGCGATACTCTCCATTACACTCTAAGGTACAGTCAAAAAGGTGAGGGATACTCTCAATTACAATATAATGTACAGTCATAATGATGATGCACACTCCATTACAATCTAAGGTACAGTCATAAAGGTGAGTTATTCCCTCCATTACAACCAAAGGTACAATTAAGCGGTCAGCGATATTCTCCATTACAATCTTAGGCACAGTCATAAAGGTGAGCAATACTCTCCATTACAATCTAAGGTACAGTCATCAAGGTGAGAGATATTCTCCATTACATTACAATCTAAAGTAGTCATAAAGATGAGCGATACTCTCCATTACAATATATGGTACAGTCATAAAGATGAGCGATACTCTCCATTACAACCTAAGGTACAGTCATAAAGGTGAGTGATATTCTCCATTGCAACCTAAGATACAGTCATAAACGTGAGCGAAACTCTGCATCACAATTTAATGTACAGTCATCAACGTGAGCGATACTCTCCATTACAAACTAAGGTACAGTCAGAAAGGTGAGCGATACACTCCATTACAATTTAAGTTACAGTCATAAAGGTGAGCGATACTCTTTATTACAATCAAAGGAACAGTCATAAAGGTGAGCGATACTCTCATTTACATTCTTAGGTACAGTCAAAAAGGTGAGCGATACTCTCCATTACAACCTAGGGTACAGTCATTAAGGTGAGCTATACTTTCCAATACATTCTTAGGAACAGTCATAAAGGTGAGCGATACTCTCCATTACAAACTAAGGTACAGTCAGAAAGGTGAACAATATTCTCCATTACAATCAAAGGTACAGTCATAAAGGTGAGCGATACTCTCCATTACAATATAAGGTACAGTCATAAATGTGAGCGATACTCTCCATTACATTCTAAGGTACAGTTATAAATGTGAGAGATACTCTCCATTACAATCTAAGGTACTGTCATAAGGATGATGTACACTCTCCATTACAATCTAAGGTACAGTCATAAAGGTGAGAGATACTCTCCATTACAACCTAAGATACAGTCATAACGGTCAGCGAAACTCTCCATTACAATCTTAGGCACAGTCATAAAGGTGAGAGATACTCTGCATTACAACCTAAGGTACAGTCAGAAAGGTGAGCAATACTCTCCATTATAATATAAGGTACAGTCATAAAGGTGAGCGATACTCTCCATTACACTCTAAGGTACAGTCAAAAAGGTGAGGGATACTCTCAATTACAATATAATGTACAGTCATAATGATGATGCACACTCCATTACAATCTAAGGTACAGTCATAAAGGTGAGTTATTACCTCCATTACAACCAAAGGTACAATTAAGCGGTCAGCGATATTCTCCATTACAATCTTAGGCACAGTCATAAAGGTGAGCAATACTCTCCATTACAATCCAAGGTACAGTCATCAAGTTGAGAGATACTCACCATTACATTACAATCTAAGGTAGTCATAAAGGTGAGCGATACTCTCCATTACAATATATGGTACAGTCATAAAGATGAGCGATACTCTCCATTAAAACCTAAAGTACAGTCATAAACGTGAGCGAAACTCTGCATCACAATTTAATGTACAGTCATAAAGGTGAGCGATACTCTCCATTACAATCTAAGGTACAGTCATAAAGGTGAGCTATACCCCCATTACACTCTAAGGTACAGTAGTAAAGGTGAGCGATACTCTTCATTACAATCTAATGAACAGTCATAAAGGTTAGCGGTTTTCTCCATTACAATCTAAGGTACAGTCATAAAGGTGAGTGATACTCTCCATTTCAGGCTAAGGTGCAGTCAGAAAGATGAGTGATACTCTCCATTACAATCTAAGGTACAGTCATAAAGGTGAGCGATACTCTCCATTACAACCTAAGGTACAGTCATAAAGGTGAGTGATACTCTCCATTACAACCTAAGGTACAGTCATAAAGGTGAGTGATACTCTCCGTTACAATCTAAGGTACAGTCATAAGGATGATGCACACTCTCCATTACAATATAGGGTACAGTCATAACGGTGATTGATACTCTCCATTACAATCTTAGGTACAGTCAAAAAGGTGAGCGATACTCTCCATTACAACCTAAGGTACAGTCATTAAGGTGAGCTATACTTTCCAATACATTCTTAGGGACAATCATAAAGGTGAGCGATACTCTCCATTACAACCTAAGGTACAGTCAGAAAGGTGAACAATATTCTCAATTACAATCTAAGGTACAGTCATAAAGGTGAGCGATACTCTCCATTACAATATAAGGTACAGTCATTAATGTGAGCGATACTCTCCATTACAATCTAAGGTACAGTCATAAAGGTGAGCGGTACTCTCCATTACAATCTAAGGTACAGTCATAAACGTGAGCTATACTCTGCATTACAATTTAAGGTACAATCATAAACGTGAGCGATACTCTCCATTACATTCTAAGGTACAGTTATAAATGTGAGAGATACTCTCCATTACAATCTAAGGTACTGTCATAAGGATGATGTACACTCTCCATTACAATCTAAGGTACAGTCATAAAGGTGAGAGATACTCTCCATTACAACCTAAGATACAGTCATAACGGTCAGCAAAACTCTCCATTACAATCTTAGGCACAGTCATAAAGGTGAGGGATACTCTGCATTACAACCTAAAGTACAGTCAGAAAGGTGAGCAATACTCTCCATTATAATATAAGGTACAGTCATAAAGGTGAGCGATACTCTCCATTACACTCTAAGGTACAGTCACAAAGGTGAGGGATACTCTCAATTACAATATAATGTAGAGTCATAATGATGATGCACACTCTCCATTACAATCTAAGGTACAGTCATAAAGGTGAGTTATACTCTCCATTACAACGAAAGGTACAATTAAGCGGTCAGCGATATTCTCCATTACAGTCTTAGGCACAGTCATAAAGGTGAGCAATACTATCCATTACAATCTAAGGTACAGTCATAAAGATGAGCGATACTCTCCATTACATTACAATCTAAGGTAGTCATCAAGGTGAGCGATATTCTCCATTACAATATAAGGTACAGTCAAAAAGATGAGCGATACTCTCAATTACAACCTAAGGTACAGTCATAAAGGTGAGTGATATTCTCCATTGCAACCTAAGGTACAGTCATAAACGTGAGCAATACTCTGTATCACAATTTAATGTACAGTCATAAACGTGAGCGATACCGTCCATAAAAATCTAAGGTACAGTAAAAAAAGGTGAGAGATACTCTCCATTACAATTTAAGGTACAGTCATATAGATGAGCGATACCCTTCAGTACAATCTTATACAAAAGTCATAAAGGTGAGGGATACTCTCCATTACAACCTAAGGTACAATCATAAAGGTGAGTGATACTCTCGATTACAACCTAAGGTACAGTCATAGACGTCATTGATACTCTCCATTACAATCTAAGGTACAGTCATTAACGTAAGCGATGCTCTCCATGACAATCTAAGGTACAGTAAAAAGGTGAGCGATACTCTCCATTACATTTAAGGTACAGTCATAAAGGTGAGCGATACTCTTTATTACAATCGAAGGAACAGTCATAAAGGTGAGCGATACTCTCCATTACAATATAAGGTACAGTCATAAAGGTGAGCAATACCCCCACTACACGCTAAGGTACAGTAGTAAAGGTGAGCGATACTCTTCATTACAATCTAATGAACAGTCATACAGGTTAGCGGTTTTCTCCATTACAATCTAAGGTACAGTCATAAAGGTGAGTGATACTCTCCATTTCAGGATAAGATGCAGTCAGAAAGGTGAGTGATACTCTCCATTACAATCTAAGGTACAGTCATAAAGATGAACGATACTCTCCATTACAACCTAAGGTACAGCCATAAAGGAGAGTGATACTCTCCATTACAACCTAAGGAACAGTCATAATGGTGAGTGATACTCTCCATTACAACCTAAGGTACAGTCATAAGGATGATGCACACTCTTCATGACAATATAGGGGACAGTCATAACGTGATTGATACTCTCCATTACAACCTAAGGTACAGTCATTAGGGTGAGCTATATTTTCCATTACATTTTTAGGGACAGTCATAAAGGTGAGCGATACTCTCCATTACAACCTAAGGTACAGTCAGAAAGGTAAACAATATTCTCCATTACAATCTAAGGTACAGTCATAAAAGTGAGCGATACTCTCCATTACAATCTTAGGTACAGTCAAAAAGGTGAGCGGTTCTCTCCATTACAACCTAAGGTACAGTCATAAACGTGAGCTATACTCTGCATTACAATTTAAGGTACAGTCATAAACGTGAGCGATACTCTCCATTACATTCTAAGGTACAGTTATAAATGTGACAGATACTCTCCATTACAATCTAAGGTACTGTCATAAGGATGATGCACACTTTCCATTACAATCTAAGGTACAGTCATAAAGGTGATAGATACTCTCCATTACAACCTAAGATACAGTCATAACGGTCAGCAAAACTCTCCATTACAATCTTAGGCACAGTCATAAAGGTGAGCGATACTCTGCATTAAAACCTAAGGTACAGTCATAAAGGTGAGTGATACTTTCCATTATAGTCTTAGGCAGTCATAAAGGTGAGCGATACTCTCCATTACAATCTAAGGTACAGTCATAAAGGTGAGCAATACCCTCCATTACAATCTAAGGAACAGTCATCGAGATGAGCAATACTCTCCATTACAATATAAGGTACAGTCATAAAGGTGAGCGATACTCTCCATTACAACGTTAGGTACAGTTATAAAGGTGAGTGATACTCTCCATTACAATCTTAGGTATAGTCATAAAGGTGAGCGATACTCTCAATTACAGCCTAAAGTACATTCATAGAGGTGGGTGATCCACTGCATTGCAACCTCAAGTACAGTCATAAACGTGAGCGATACTCTGCATTACAATTTAAGGTACAGTCATAAGACATGACAATCTAAGGTACAGTAAAAAAGGTGAGCGATAATCTCCATTACAATTTATGGTACAGTCAAAAAGGTGAACGATACTATCCATGACAATCTAAGTTACAGTAAAAAAGGTGAGCGATACTCTCCATTACAATATAAGGTACAGTCATAAGGTGAGCGAAACTATCCCTTACAATCGAAGGAACAGTCAAAAAGATGAGCGATACACTCCAATACAATCGAAGGAACAGTCATAAAGGTGAGCGATACTCTCCATTATAATCTAAGGTACAGTCATTAATGTGAGCAATAACCTCCATTACAATCTAAGGTACAGTCATCAAGGTCAGCGATACTCTCCATTACAATATAAGGTACAGTCAGAAAGGTGACCGATACTCTCCATTACAATGTTAGGTACAGTCATAAAGGTGAGTGAAACTCTCCATAACAATTTTAGGTACAGTTATCAAGGTGAGCGATACCCTCCATTACAGCCTAAGGTACAGTCATAGAGGTGGGTGATCCACTCCATTGCAACCTAAAGTACAGTCATAAACGTGAGCGATACTCTCCATGACAATCTAAGGTACAGTAAAAAAGGTGAGCGATATTCTCCATTACAATTTAATGTACAGTCATAAAGGTGAGCGAAACTATACATTACAATTGAAGGAACAGTGATAAAGGTGAACGATACTCTCCATTACAATCGAATGAACAGTCAAAAAGGTGAGCGATACTCTCCATTACAATCTAATGAACAGTCATAAAGGTGAGTTATTCTCTCCTTTACAATCGAAGGTACAGTCATAAAGGTGAGTGATACTATCCATTACAATCTAAGGTACAGTCATAAAGGGGAGCGATACTCTCCATTACAACGTAAGGTACAGTCACAAGGATGATGCACAATCTCCATTACAATATAGGGTAGTCATAACGGTGAATGATACTCTCCATTACAATCTTAGGTACAGTCGAAAAGGTGAGCGATACTCTACATTACAACCTAAGGTACAGTCATTAAGGTGAGCTATATTTTCCATTACATTCTTAGTGACAGTCATAAAGGCGAGCGATACTCTCCATTACAACCTAAGATACAGTCAGAAAGGTGAACACTATTCTCCTTTACAATCTAAGGTATAGTCATAAAGGTGAGCGATACTCCCCATTACAATCTAAGGTACATCATAAAGGTGAGCAATACTCTCCATTACAGCCTAATGTACAGTCATACAGGTGAGTGATCCACTCCAATGCAATCTAAGGTACAGTCATAAATGTGAGCGATACTCTCCATTACAATCTTAGGTACAGTCATAAAGGTGAGCGGTACTCTCCATTACAAGCTAAGGTACAGTCATAAACGTGAGCTATACTCTGCATTACAATTTAAGGTACAGTCATAAACGTGAGCGATACTCTCCATTACATTCTAAGGTACAGTTATAAATGTGAGAGATACTCTCCATTACAATCTAAGGTACAGTGATAAAGGTGGGCGATACTCTCCATTACAATATAAGGTACAGAATAAAAGGTAAGCGATACTCTCCATTACAATCTAAGGTACTGTGATAAAGGTGAGCAATACCCTCCATTACAATCTAAGGTACAGTCATCGAGGTGAGCGATACTCTCCGTTACAATATAAGGTACAGTCATAAAGGTGAGCGATACTCTCCATTACAATGTTAGGTACAGTCATAAAGGTGAGTGATACTCTCCATTACAATCTTAGGTACAGTCATAAAGGTGAGCGATACTCTCCATTACAGCCTAAGGTACAGTCATAGATGTGGCTGATCCACTGCATTGCAACCTAAAGTACAGTCATAAACGTGAGCGATACTCTGCATTACAATTTAAGGTACAGTCATAAGCCATGACAATCTAAGGTACAGTAAGAAATGTGAGCGATAATCTCCATTACAATTTATTGTACAGTCATAAAGGTGAGCGCTGCTCTCCATTACAATCTTAGGCACAGTCAAAAAGGTGAACGATACTATCCATGACAATCTAAGGTACAGTAAAAAAGGTGAGCGATACTCTCCATTACAATCTAAGGTACAGTCACAAAGGTGAGTGATACTCCATTACCATCCAAGGTACAGTCATAAGGATGATGCACACTCTTCATTACAATCTAAGTTACAGTCATAAAGGTGAGTGATACTCTCCATTACAACCTAAGGTACAGTCATAGCGGTCAGCGATACTCTCCATTAAAATCTTAGGTACAGTCAAAAAGGTGAGCGATACTCTTCCTTTCAACCTAAGGTACAGTCATAAAGGTGAGCGATACTTTTCAGTACAGTCTTAGGCACAGTCATAAAGGTGAGCGATACTCTCCATTACAGTGTTAGGTACAGTCATAAAGGTGAGTGATACTCTCCATTACAATCTAAGGTACATCATAAAGGTGAGCAATACTCTCCATTACAGCCTAATGTACAGTCATACAGGTGAGTGATCCACTCCAATGCAATCTAAGGTACAGTCATAAATGTGAGCGATACTCTCCATTACAATCTTAGGTACAGTCATAAAGGTGAGCGGTACTCTCCATTACAACCTAAGGTACAGTCATAAACGTGAGCTATACTCTGCATTACAATTTAAGGTACAGTCATAAACGTGAGCGATACTTTCCATTACATTCTATGGTACAGTTATAAATGTGAGAGATACTCTCCATTACAATCTAAGGTACAGTCATAAAGGTGAGAGATACTCTCCATTACAACCTACGATACAGTCATAACGGTCAGCGAAACTCTCCATTACAATCTTAGGCACAGTCATAAAGGTGAGCGATACTCTGCATTAAAACCTAAGGTACAGTCATAAAGGTGAGTGATACTTTCCATTACAATCTAAGGTACAGTCATAAAGGTGAGCTATACCTTCCATTACAATCTAAGGTACAGTCATCGAGGTGAGCGATACTCTCCATTACAATATAAGGTGCAGTCATACAGGTGAGCAATACTCTCCATTACAATGTTAGGTACAGTCATAAAGGTGAGAGATACTCTCCATTACAATCTTAGGTACAGTCATAAAGGTGAGCGATACTCTCCATTACAGCCTAAGGTACAGTCATAGAGGTGGATGATCCACTGCATTGCAACCTAAGCTACAGTCATAAACGTGAGCGATACTCTGCATTACAATTTAAGGTACAGTCATAAGCCATGACAATCTAAGGTACAGTAAAAAAGGTGAGCGATACACTCCAATACAATCGAAGGAACAGTCATAAAGGTGAGCGATACTCTCCATTACAATCTAAGGTACAGTCATAAAGGTGAGCAATAACCTCCATTACAATCTAAGGTACAGTCGTCAAGGTCAGCGATACTCTCCATTACAATATAAGGTAAAGTCATAAAGGTGAGCGATACTCTCCATTACAATGTAAGGTACAGTCATAAAGGTGAGTGATACTCTCCATTACAATCTTAGGTATAGTCATTAAGGTGAACGATACTCACCATTACAGCCTAAGGTACAGTCATAGAGGTGGGTGATCCACTCCATTGCAACCTAAAGTACAGTCATAAACGTGAGCGATACTCTGCATTACAATTTAAGGTACAGTCATAAGCCTTGACAATCTAAGGTAGAGTAAAAAAGTGAGCGATGCTCTC
Source organism: Bathymodiolus brooksi (assembly GCA_963680875.1). Taxonomy (NCBI): domain Eukaryota; kingdom Metazoa; phylum Mollusca; class Bivalvia; order Mytilida; family Modiolidae; genus Bathymodiolus; species Bathymodiolus brooksi. The sequence continues at coordinate 28,270,121 of OY804590.1, forward strand.
CATTACAATCGTAGGCACAGTCATGAAGGTGAGCGATACTCTCCATGACAATCTAAGGTACAGTTAAAAAGGTGAGCGATATTCTCCATTACAATTTAAGGTACAGTCAAACACGTGAGCGATACTCTCCATTACAACCTAAGGTACAGTCATTAGGGTGAGCTATACTTCCCATTACATTCTTAGGGACAGTCATAAAGGTGAGCGATACTACCCATTACAATATAAGGTACAGTCATAAATGTGAGCGATACTCTCCATTACAATCTTAGGTACAGTCATAAAGGTGAGCGGTACTCTCCATTACAACCTAAGGTACAGTCATAAACGTGAGCTATACTCTGCATTACAATTTAAGGTACAGTCATAAACGTGAGCGATACTCTCCATTACATTCTAAGGTACAGTTATAAATGTGAGAGATACTCGCCATTACAATCTAAGGTACAGTCATAAAGGTGGGCGATACTCTCCATTACAATATAAGGTACAGAATAAAAGGTAAGCGATACTCTCCATTACAATCTAAGGTACTGTGATAAAGGTGAGCAATACCCTCCATTACAATCTAAGGTACAGTCATCGAGGTGAGCGATACTCTCCGTTACAATATAAGGTACAGTCATAAAGGTGAGCGATACTCTCCATTACAATGTTAGGTACAGTCATAAAGGTGAGTGATACTCTCCATTACAATCTTAGGTACAGTCATAAAGGTGAGCGATACTCTCCATTACAGCCTAAGGTACAGTCATAGATGTGGCTGATCCACTGCATTGCAACCTAAAGTACAGTCATAAACGTGAGCGATACTCTGCATTACAATTTAAGGTACAGTCATAAGCCATGACAATCTAAGGTACAGTAAGAAATGTGAGCGATAATCTCCATTACAATTTATTGTACAGTCATAAAGGTGAGCGCTGCTCTCCATTACAATCTTAGGCACAGTCAAAAAGGTGAACGATACTATCCATGACAATCTAAGGTACAGTAAAAAAGGTGAGCGATACTCTCCATTACAATCTAAGGTACAGTCACAAAGGTGAGTGATACTCCATTACCATCCAAGGTACAGTCATAAGGATGATGCACACTCTTCATTACAATCTAAGTTACAGTCATAAAGGTGAGTGATACTCTCCATTACAACCTAAGGTACAGTCATAGCGGTCAGCGATACTCTCCATTAAAATCTTAGGTACAGTCAAAAAGGTGAGCGATACTCTTCCTTTCAACCTAAGGTACAGTCATAAAGGTGAGCGATACTTTTCAGTACAGTCTTAGGCACAGTCATAAAGGTGAGCGATACTCTCCATTACAGTGTTAGGTACAGTCATAAAGGTGAGTGATACTCTCCATTACAATCTTAGGTACATCATAAAGGTGAGCAATACTCTCCATTACAGCCTAATGTACAGTCATACAGGTGAGTGATCCACTCCAATGCAATCTAAGGTACAGTCATAAATGTGAGCGATACTCTCCATTACAACCTAAGGTACAGTCATAAACGTGAGCTATACTCTGCATTACAATTTAAGGTACAGTCATAAACGTGAGCGATACTTTCCATTACATTCTATGGTACAGTTATAAATGTGAGAGATACTCTCCATTACAATCTAAGGTACAGTCATAAAGGTGAGTGATACTCTCCATTACAACCTAAGATACAGTCATAACGGTCAGCGATACTCTCCATTACAATCTTAGGTACTGTCCAAAAGATGAGCGATACTCTCTATTACAACCTAAGGCACAGTCATAAAGGTGAGCGATACTTTCCATTACATTCTTAGGCACGGTCATAAAGGTGAGCGATACTCTCCATTACAACCTAAGGTAGAGTCATAAATGTGAGTGATGGTCTCCATTACAATATAATGTAGTCATAACGGTGATCGATACTCTCCATTACAATCTAAGGTACAGTCATAAAGGTGAGTGATACTCGCCATTACAATATTTGGTACAGTCATAAAGATGATGCCCACTCTCCATTACAGCCTAAGGTACAGTCATAGAGGTGGATGATCCACTGCATTGCAACCTAAGCTACAGTCATAAACGTGAGCGATACTCTGCATTACAATTTAAGGTACAGTCATAAGCCATGACAATCTAAGGTACAGTAAAAAAGGTGAGCGATACACTCCAATACAATCGAAGGAACAGTCATAAAGGTGAGCGATACTCTCCATTACAATCTAAGGTACAGTCATAAAGGTGAGCAATAACCTCCATTACAATCTAAGGTACAGTCATCAAGGTCAGCGATACTCTCCATTACAATATAAGGTAAAGTCATAAAGGTGAGCGATACTCTCCATTACAATGTAAGGTACAGTCATAAAGGTGAGTGATACTCTCCATTACAATCTTAGGTATAGTCATAAAGGTGAACGATACTCACCATTACAGCCTAAGGTACAGTCATAGAGGTGGGTGATCCACTCCATTGCAACCTAAAGTACAGTCATAAACGTGAGCGATACTCTGCATTACAATTTAAGGTACAGTCATAAGCCTTGACAATCTAAGGTAGAGTAAAAAAGTGAGCGATGCTCTCCATTACAATCGTAGGTACAGTCATGAAGGTGACCGATACTCTCCATGACAATCTAAGGTACAGTTAAAAAGGTGAGCGATATTCTCCATTACAATTTAAGGTACAGTCAAACACGTGAGCGATACTCTCCATTACAACCTAAGGTACAGTCATTAGGGTGAGCTATACTTCCCATTACATTCTTAGGGACAGTCATAAAGGTGAGCGATACTCCCCATTACAATTTAAGGTACAGTCATAAATGTGAGCGATACTCTCCATTACAATCTTAGGTACAGTCATAAAGGTGAGCGGTACTCTCCATTACAACCTAAGGTACAGTCATAAACGTGAGCTATACTCTGCATTACAATTTAAGGTACAGTCATAAACGTGAGCGATACTCTCCATTACATTCTAAGGTACAGTTATAAATGTGAGAGATACTCTCCATTACAATCTAAGGTACAGTCATAAAGGTGGGCGATACTCTCCATTACAATATAAGGTACAGAATAAAAGGTAAGCGATACTCTCCATTACAATCTAAGGTACTGTCATAAAGGTGAGCAATACCCTCCATTACAATCTAAGGTACAGTCATCGAGATGAGCGATACTCTCCGTTACAATATAAGGTACAGTCATAAAGGTGAGCGATACTCTCCATTACAATGTTAGGTACAGTCATAAAGGTGAGTGATACTCTCCATTACAATCTTAGGTACAGTCATAAAGGTGAGCGATACTCTCCATTACAGCCTAAGGTACAGTCATAGATGTGGCTGATCCACTGCATTGCAACCTAAAGTACAGTCATAAACGTGAGCGATACTTTCCATTACATTCTATGGTACAGTTATAAATGTGAGAGATACTCTCCATTACAATCTAAGGTACAGTCATAAAGGTGAGAGATACTCTCCATTACAACCTACGATACAGTCATAACGGTCAGCGAAACTCTCCATTACAATCTTAGGCACAGTCATAAAGGTGAGCGATACTCTGCATTAAAACCTAAGGTACAGTCATAAAGGTGAGTGATACTTTCCATTACAATCTAAGGTACAGTCATAAAGGTGAGCTATACCCTCCATTACAATCTAAGGTACAGTCATCGAGGTGAGCGATACTCTCCATTACAATATAAGGTGCAGTCATACAGGTGAGCAATACTCTCCATTACAATGTTAGGTACAGTCATAAAGGTGAGAGATACTCTCCATTACAATCTTAGGTACAGTCATAAAGGTGAGCGATACTCTCCATTACAGCCTAAGGTACAGTCATAGAGGTGGATGATCCACTGCATTGCAACCTAAGCTACAGTCATAAACGTGAGCGATACTCTGCATTACAATTTAAGGTACAGTCATAAGCCATGACAATCTAAGGTACAGTAAAAAAGGTGAGCGATACACTCCAATACAATCGAAGGAACAGTCATAAAGGTGAGCGATACTCTCCATTACAATCTAAGGTACAGTCATAAAGGTGAGCAATAACCTCCATTACAATCTAAGGTACAGTCATCAAGGTCAGCGATACTCTCCATTACAATATAAGGTAAAGTCATAAAGGTGAGCGATACTCTCCATTACAATGTAAGGTACAGTCATAAAGGTGAGTGATACTCTCCATTACAATCTTAGGTATAGTCATAAAGGTGAACGATACTCACCATTACAGCCTAAGGTACAGTCATAGAGGTGGGTGATCCACTCCATTGCAACCTAAAGTACAGTCATAAACGTGAGCGATACTCTGCATTACAATTTAAGGTACAGTCATAAGCCTTGACAATCTAAGGTAGAGTAAAAAAGTGAGCGATGCTCTCCATTACAATCGTAGGCACAGTCATGAAGGTGAGCGATACTCTCCATGACAATCTAAGGTACAGTTAAAAAGGTGAGCGATATTCTCCATTACAATTTAAGGTACAGTCATTAGGGTGAGCTATACTTCCCATTACATTCTTAGGGACAGTCATAAAGGTGAGCGATACTCCCCATTACAATATAAGGTACAGTCATAAATGTGAGCGATACTCTCCATTACAATCTTAGGTACAGTCATAAAGGTGAGCGGTACTCTCCATTACAACCTAAGGTACAGTCATAAACGTGAGCTATACTCTGCATTACAATTTAAGGTACAGTCATAAACGTGAGCGATACTCTCCATTACATTCTAAGGTACAGTTATAAATGTGAGAGATACTCTCCATTACAATCTAAGGTACAGTCATAAAGGTGGGCGATACTCTCCATTACAATATAAGGTACAGAATAAAAGGTAAGCGATACTCTCCATTACAATCTAAGGTACTGTCATAAAGGTGAGCAATACCCTCCATTACAATCTAAGGTACAGTCATCGAGGTGAGCGATACTCTCCGTTACAATATAAGGTACAGTCATAAAGGTGAGCGATACTCTCCATTACAATGTTAGGTACAGTCATAAAGATGAGTGATACTCTCCATTACAATCTTAAGTACAGTCATAAAGGTGAGCGATACTCTCCATTACAGCCTAAGGTACAGTCATAGATGTGGCTGATCCACTGCATTGCAACCTAAAGTACAGTCATAAACGTGAGCGATACTCTGCATTACAATTTAAGGTACAGTCATAAGCCATGACAATCTAAGGTACAGTAAGAAATGTGAGCGATAATCTCCATTACAATTTATTGTACAGTCATAAAGGTGAGCGCTGCTCTCCATTACAATCTTAGGCACAGTCAAAAAGGTGAACGATACTATCCATGACAATCTAAGGTACAGTAAAAAAGGTGAGCGATACTCTCCATTACAATCTAAGGTACAGTCACAAAGGTGAGTGATACTCCATTACCATCCAAGGTACAGTCATAAGGATGATGCACACTCTTCATTACAATCTAAGTTACAGTCATAAAGGTGAGTGATACTCTCCATTACAACCTAAGGTACAGTCATAGCGGTCAGCGATACTCTCCATTAAAATCTTAGGTACAGTCAAAAAGGTGAGCGATACTCTTCCTTTCAACCTAAGGTACAGTCATAAAGGTGAGCTATACTTTTCAGTACAGTCTTAGGCACAGTCATAAAGGTGAGCGATACTCTCCATTACAGCCTAATGTACAGTCATACAGGTGAGTGATCCACTCCAATGCAATCTAAGGTACAATCATAAATGTGAGCGATACTCTGCATTAAAATTTATGGTACAGTCATAAGCCATGACCATCTAAGGTACAGTACAAAAGGTGATCGATGTTCTCCATTACTATCTTAGGCACAGTCATAAAGGTGAGCGATACTCTCCAATACAATCCTAGGTACAGTCATTAAGGTGAGCAATAACCTCCATTACAATCTAAGGTACAGTCATCATGGACAGCGATACCCATTCCATTACAATATAAGGTACAGTCAAAAAGGTGACCGATACTCTCCATTACAATGTTAGGTACAGTCATAAAGGTGGGTGATACTCTCCATTACAATTTTAGGTACAGTCATAAAGGTGAGCGATACTCTCCATTACAGCCTAAGGTACAGTCATAGAGGTGAGTGATCCACTCCATTGCAACCTAAAGTACAGTCATAAACGTCAGCGATACCCTCCATTACAATTTAAGGTACAGACATAAAGGTGAGCGAAACTATCCATTACAATCGAAGGAACAGTCATAAAGGTTAGCGATACTCTCCATTACAATCGAAGGAACAGTCAAAAAGGTGAGCGATACTCTCCATTACAATCTAATGAACAATCTTAAAGCGATTCTCTCCTTTGAAATCTAAGGTACAGTCATAAAGGTGAGTGATACTATCCATTACAATCTAAGGTACAGTCATTAAGGGGAGCGATACTCTCCATTACAACCTAAGGTACAGTCATAAGGATCATGCACACTCTCCATTACAATATAGGGTAGAGTCATAACGGTGATTGATACTTTCCATTACAATCTTACGTACAGTCAAAAAGGTGAGCGATACTCTCCATTACAACCTAAGGTACAGTCATTAAGGTGAGCTATGCTTTCCATTTCATTCTTAGCGACAGTCATAAAGGTGAGCGATACTCTCCATTACAACCTAAGGTACATTCAGAAAGGTGAACAACATTCTCCATTACAATCTAAGGTACAGTCATAAAGGTGAGCGATACTCTCCATTACAATTTAAAGTACAGTCATAAATGTGAGCGAAACTATGCATTAGAATCGAAGGAACAGTCATAAAGGTGAGCGATACTCTCCATCACATTCGAAGGAACAGTCAAAAAGGTGAGCGATGCTCTCCATTACACTCTAATGTACAGTCGTAAAGGTGAGCGATACTCTTCATTACAATCTAATGAGCAGTCATAAAGGTGAGCGATTATCTCCTTTACAATCTAAGGTGCAGTCATAAAGATCAGTGATACTATCCATTACAATCTAAGGTACAGTCATAAAGGTGAGCGATACTCTCCATTACAATATAAGGTACAGTCATAAATGTGAGCGGTACTCTCCATTACAACCTAAGGTACAGTCATAAACGTGAGCTATACTCTGCATTACAATTTAAGGTACAGTCATAAACGTGAGCGATACTCTCAATTACATTCTAAGGTACAGTTATAAATGTGAGAAATACTCTCCATTACAATCTAAGGTACTCTCATAAGGATGAAGCACACTCTCCATTACAATCTAAGGTACAGTCATAACGGTCAGCGAAACTCTCCATTACAATCTTAGGCACAGTCATAAAGGTGAGCGATACTCTGCATTAAAACCTAAGGTACAGTCAAAAAGGTGAGTAATACTTTCCATTACAGTCTTAGGCAGTCATAAAGGTGAGCGATACTCCCCATTACAATATAAGGTACAGTAAAAAAGGTGAGCGATACTCTCCATTACAATCTAAGGTACAGTCATAAAGGTGAGCAATAACCTACATTACAATCTAAGGTACAGTCATCATGGTCAGCGATACTCTCCATTACAATATAAGGAACAGTCATAAAGGTGAGCGATACTCTCCATTACAATGTTAGGTACAGTCATAAAGGTGAGTGATAATCTCCATTACAATCTTAGATACAGTCATAAAGGTGAGCGATACTCTCCATTACAGCCTAAGGTACAGTCATAGAGGTGGGTGATCCACTGCATTGCAACCTAAACTACAGTCATAAACGTGAGCGATACTCTGCATTACAATTTAAGGTACAGTCATAAGTCATGACAATCTAAGGTACAGTAAAAAAGGTGAGCGATACACTCCAATACAATCGAAGGAATAGTCATAAAGGTGAGCGATACATTCCATTACAATTTAAGGTACAGTCATAAAGGTGAGCGAAACTATCCATTAGAATCGAAGGAACAGTCATAAAGGTGATCGATACTCTCCATGACAATCGAAGGAACAGTCAAAAAGGTGAGCGATACTCTCCATTACACTCTAATGTACAGTCGTAAAGGTGAGCGATACTCTTCATTACAATCTAACGAACAGTCATAAAGGTGAGCGATTATCTCCTTTACAATCTAAGGTACAGTCATAAAGGTGAGTGATACTAACCATTACAACCTAAGGTACAGTCATAAGGATGATGCACACTCTTTATTACAATATAGGGTACAGTCATAACGGTGATTGATACACTCCATTACAATCTTAGGTACAAGCAAAAAGGTGAGCGATACTCTCCATTACAAAATAAGGTACAGTCATTAAGGTGAGCTATGCTTTCCATTACAATCTTAGGTACAGTCATAAAGGTGAGCGGTACTCTCCTTTACAACCTAAGGTACAGTCATAAACGTGGGCTATACTCTGCATTACTATTTAAAGTACAGTCATAAACGTGAGCGATACTCTCCATTACATTCTAAGTTACAGTTATAAATGTGAGAGATACTCTCCATTACAATCTAAGGTACTGTCATAAGGATGATGCACACTCTCCATTAAAATCTAAGGTACAGTCAAAAAGGTGAGAGATACTCTCTATTACAACCTAAGATACAGTCATACAGGTGGGTGATCCACTGCATTGCACCTAAAGTACAGTCATAAACGTAAGCGATACTTCGCATTACAATTTAAGGTACAGTCATGAGCCATGACAATCTAAGGTACAGTCATAAAGGTGAGTGATACTTTCCATTATAATATAAGATACAGTCATAAAGGTGAGCGATACTCTCCATTACAATATAATGTACAGTAAAAAAGATGAGCGATACTCTCCATTACAATCTAAGGTACAGTCATACAGATGGGTGATCCACTGCATTGCAACCTAAAGTACAGTCATAAAGGTGAGCGATACCCTGCATTACAATTTAAGGTACACTCATAAGCCATGACCCTCTAAGGTACAGTAAGAAAGGTGAGCGATAATCTCCATTACAATTTATGGTACATTTATAAAGGTGAGCGATGCTCTCCATTACAATCTTAGGCACAGTCATAAAGGTGAACGATACTCTCCATGACAATTATAGGCACAGTAAAAAAGGTGAGCGATACTCTCCATTACAATCTAAGGTACAGTCACAAAGGTGAGTGATACTCCATTACAATCCAAGGTACTGTCATAAGGATGAGTGATACTATACATTACAATCTAAGGTACAGTCATAAAGGTGAGCGATACTCTCCATTACAATCTAAGGTACAGTCATAGAGGTGAGTGATACTCTCCATTGCAACCTAAAGTACAGTCATAAACGTCAGCGATACTCTCCATTACAATTTAAGGTACAGACATAAAGGTGAGCGAAACTATCCATTACAATCGAACGAACAGTCATAAAGGTTAGCGATACTCTCCATTACAATCGAAGGAACAGTCAAAAAGGTGAGCGATACTCTCCATTACAATCGAAGGAACAGTCATAAAGGTGAGCGATACTCTCCATTACACTCTAATGTACAGTCGTAAAGGTGAGCGATACTCTTCATTACAATCTAATGAACAGTCTTAAATGTGAGCGATTCTCTCCTTTGAAATCTAAGGTACAGTCATAAAGGTGAGTGATACTATCCATTACAATCTAAGGTACAGTCTTTAAGGGGAGCGATACTCTCCATTACAACCTAAGGTACAGTCATAAGGATCATGCACACTCTCCATTACAATATAGGGTAGAGTCATAACGGTGATTGATACTCTCCATTACAATCTTAGGTACAATCAAAAAGGTGAGCGATACTCTCCATTACAACCTAAGGTACAGTCAGAAAGGTGAACAACATTCTCCATTACAATCTAAGGTACAGTCATAAAGGTGAGCGATACTCTCCATTACAATTTAAGGTACAGTCATAAATGTGAGCGAAACTATCCATCAGAATGGAAGGAACAGTCATAAAGGTGAGCGATACTCTCCATCACATTCGAAGGAACAGTCATAAAGGTGAGCGATACTCTCCATCACATTCGAAGGAACAGTCAAAAAGGTGAGCGATACTCTCCATTACAATATAAGGTACAGTCATAAATGTGAGCGGTACTCTCCATTACAACCTAAGGTACAGTCATAAACGTGAGCTATACTCTGCATTACAATTTAAGGTACAGTCATAAACGTGAGCGATACTCTCAATTACATTCTAAGGTACAGTTATAAATGTGAGAAATACTCTCCATTACAATCTAAGGTACTCTCATAAGGATGAAGCACACTCTCCATTACAATCTAAGGTACAGTCATAGCGGTCAGCGAAACTCTCCATTACAATCGTAGGCACAGTCATAAAGGTGAGCGATACTCTGCATTAAAACCTAAGGTACAGTCAAAAAGGTGAGTGATACTTTCCGTTACAGTCTTAGGAAGTCATAAAGGTGAGCGATACTCTCCATTACAATATAAGGTACAGTAAAAACGGTGAGCGATACTCTCCATTACAATCTAAGGTACAGTCATAAAGGTGAGTAATACCCTCCATTACAATCTAAGGTACAGTCATCGAGGTGAGCGATACTCTCCATTACAATATAAGGTACAGTCATAAAGGAGAGCGATATTCTCCATTACAATCTTAGGTACAGTCATAAAGGTGAGCGATACTCTCCATTACAGCCTAAGGTACAGTCATAGAGGTGGGTGATCCACTGCATTGCAACCTAAACTACAGTCATAAACGTGAGTGAAACTCTGCATTACAATTTAAGGTACAGTCATAAGCCATGACAATCAAAGGTACAGTAAAAAAGGTGAGCGATACGCTCCAATACAATCGAAGGAACAGTCACAAAGGTGAGCGATACATTCCATTACAATCTAAGGTACAGTCATAAAGGTGAGAAATAACCTACATTATAATCTAAGGTACAGTCATCAAGGTCAGCGATACTCTCCATTATAATATAAGGTACAGTCATAAAGGAGAGCGATACTCTCCATTACAATGTTAGGTACAGTCATAAAGGTGAGTGATAATCTCCATTACAATCTTATATACAGTCATAAAGGTGATCGATACTCTCCATTACAGCCTAAGGTACAGTCATAGAGGTGGGTGATCCACTGCATTGCAACCTAAACTACAGTCATAAACGTGAGCGATACTCTGCATTACAATTTAAGGTACAGTCATAAGTCATGACAATCTAAGGTACAGTAAAAAAGTTGAGCGATACACTCCAATACAATCGAAGGAACAGTCATAAAGGTGAGCGATACATTCCATTACAATCTAAGGTACAGTCATAAAGGTGAGCGATATTCTCCATTACAATTTTAGATACAGTCATAAAGGTGACCGAAACTATCCATTAGAATCGAAGGAACAGTCATAAAGGTGAGCGATACTCTCCATGACATTCGAAGGAACAGTCAAAAAGGTGAGCAATACTCTCCATTACACTCTAATGTACAGTCGTAAAGGTGAGCGATACTCTTCATTACAGTCTAACGAACAGTCATAAAGGTGAGCGATTATCTCCTTTACAATCTAAGGTACAGTCATAAAGGTGAGTGATACTATCCATTACAATCTAAGTTACAATCATAAAGGGGAGCGATACTCTCCATTACAACCTAAGGTACAGTCATAAGGATGATGCACACTCTTTATTACAATATAGGGTACAGTCATAACGGTGATTGATACACTCCATTACAATCTTAGGTACAAGCAAAAAGGTGAGCGATACTCTCCATTACAACCTAAGGTACAGTCATTAAGGTGAGCTATGCTTTCCATTACAATCTTAGGTACAGTCATAAAGGTGAGCGGTACTCTCCTTTACAACCTAAGGTACAGTCATAAACGTGGGCTATACTCTGCATTACAATTTAAAGTACAGTCATAAACGTGAGAGATACTCTCCATTACAATCTAAGGTACTGTCATAAGGATGATGCACACTCTCCATTAAAATCTAAGGTACAGTCATAAAGGTGAGAGATACTCTGTATTACAACCTAAGATACAGTCATACAGGTGGGTGATCCACTGCATTGCAACCTAAATTACACTCATAAACGTCAGCGATACTTCGCATTACAATTTAAGGTACAGTCATGAGCCATGACAATCTAAGGTACAGTCATAAAGGTGAGTGATACTTTCCATTATAATATAAGATACAGTCATAAAGGTGAGCGATACTCTCCATTACAATATAATGTACAGTAAAAAAGATGAGCGATACTCTCCATTACAATCTAAGGTACAGTCATACAGGTGGGTGATCCACTGCATTGTAACCTAAAGTACAGTCATAAAGGTGAGCGATACCCTGCATTACAATTTAAGGTACACTCATAAGACATGACCATCTAAGGTACAGTAAGAAAGGTGAGCGATAATCTCCATTACAATTTATGGTACATTCATAAAGGTGAGCGATGCTCTCCATTACAATCTTAGGCACAGTCATAAAGGTGAACGATACTCTCCATGACAATTATAGGCACATTAAAAAAGGTGAACGATACTCTCCATTACAATCTAAGGTACAGTCACAAAGGTGAGTGATACTCCATTACAATCTAAGGTACAGTCATAAAGGGGAGCGATACTCTCCATTACAACATAAGGTAGAGTCATAAATGTGAGTGATAGTTTCCATTACAATATAATGTAGTCATAACGGTGATCGATACTCTCCATTACAATCTAAGGTACAGTCATAAAGGTGAGTGATACTCGCCATTACAATCTTTGGTACAGTCATAGAGATGATGCCCACTCTCCATTACAATCTTAGGTGCAGTCATAAAGATGATTGATACTTTTCATGACAATCTAATGTACAGTCATAAAGATAATGCGCAATCTCCATTACAATCTAATGTACCGTCATAAAGGTCAGCGATACTCTCCATTACAATCTAAGGTACAGTCGTAAAGGTGAGTGATACCTTCCATTACAGCCTAAGGTACAGTCATAACGATGATGCACACTCCGTTACAATCTGATGTACAGTCTTAAAGGTGAGCGATACTCTCCATTACATTCTAAGGTACAGTTATAAATGTGAGCGATACTCTCCATTACAATCTAAGGTACAGTCATCAGGATGATGCACACTCTCCATTACAATATAATGTACAGTCATAAAGGTGAGTGATACTCTCCATTACAACCTAAGATACAGTCATAACGGTCAGCGATACTCTCCATTACAATCTTAGGTACTGTCCAAAAGATGAGCGATACTCTCTATTACAACCTATGGCACAGTCATAAAGGTGAGCGATACTTTCCATTACATTCTTAGGCACGGTCATAAAGGTGAGCGAAACTCTCCATTACAACCTAAGGTAGAGTCATAAATGTGAGTGATGGTCTCCATTACAATATAATGTAGTCATAGCGGTGATCGATACTCTCCATTACAATCTAAGGTACAGTCATAAAGGTGAGTGATACTCTCCATTACAACCTAAGATACAGTCATAACGGTCAGCGATACACTCCATTACAATCTTAGGTACTGTCCAAAAGATGAGCGATACTCTCTATTACAACCTAACGCACGGTCATAAAGGTGAGCGATACTCTCCATTACAACCTAAGGTAGAGTCTTAAATGTGAGTGAAGGTCTCCATTACAATATAATGTAGTCATAACGGTGATCGATACTCTCCATTACAATCTAAGGTACAGTCATAAAGGTGAGTGATACTCGCCATTACAATATTTGGTACAGTCATAAAGATGATGCCCACTCTCCATTACAATCTTAGGTGCAGTCATAAAGATGATTGATACTCTTCATGACAATCTAATGAACAGTCATAAAGATAATGCGCAATCTCCATTAAAATATAATGTACCGTCATAAAGGTCAGCGATACTCTCTATTACAATCTAAGGTACAGTCGTAAAGGTGAGTGATACCTTCCATTACAACCTAAGGTACAGTCATAACGATGATGCACACTCCGTTACAATCTGATGTACAGTCATAAAGGTGAGCGATACTCTCCATTACAATATAAGGTACAGAATAAAAGGTAAGCGATACTCTCCATTACAATCTAAGGTACTGTCATAAAGGTGAGCAATACCCTCCATTACAATCTAAGGTACAGTCACCGAGGTGAGCGATACTCTCCGTTACAATATAAGGTACAGTCATAAAGGTGAGCGATACTCTCCATTACAATGTTAGGTACAGTCATAAAGGTGAGTGATACTCTCCATTACAATCTTAGGTAAAGTCATAAAGGTGAGCGATACTCTCCATTACAGCCTAAGGTACAGTCATAGATGTGGGTGATCCACTGCATTGCAACCTAAAGTACAGTCATAAACGTGAGCGATACTCTGCATTACAATTTAAGGTACAGTCATAAGCCATGACAATCTAAGGTACAGTAAGAAATGTGAGCGATAATCTCCATTACAATTTATTGTAGTCATAAAGGTGAGCGATACTTTCCATTACATTCTTAGGCACGGTCATAAAGGTGAGCGATACTCTCCATTACAACCTAAGGTAGAGTCATAAATGTGAGTGATGGTCTCCATTACAATATAATGTAGTCATAACGGTGATCGATACTCTCCATTACAATCTAAGGTACAGTCATAAAGGTGAGTGATACTCGCCATTACAATATTTGGTACAGTCATAAAGATGATGCCCACTCTCCATTACAATCTTAGGTGCAGTCATAAAGATGATTGATACTCTTCATGACAATCTAATGAACAGTCATAAAGATAATGCGCAATCTCCATTAAAATATAATGTCCCGTCATAAAGGTCAGCGATACTCTCTATTACAATCTAAGGTACAGTCGTAAAGGTGTGTGATACCTTCCATTACAACCTAAGGTACAGTCATAACGATGATGCACACTCCGTTACAATCTGATGTACAGTCATAAAGGTGACCGATACTCTCCATTACAATATAAGATACAGAATAAAAGGTAAGCGATACTCTCCATTACAATCTAAGGTACTGTCATAAAGGTGAGCAATACCCTCCATTACAATCTAAGGTACAGTCATCGAGGTGAGCGATACTCTCCGTTACAATATAAGGTACAGTCATAAAGGTGAGCGATACTCTCCATTACAATGTTAGGTACAGTCATAAAGGTGAGTGATACTCTCCATTACAATCTTAGGTACAGTCATAAAGGTGAGCGATACTCTCCATTACAGCCTAAGGTACAGTCATATATGTGGGTGATCCACTGCATTGCAACCTAAAGTACAGTCATAAACGTGAGCGATACTCTGCATTACAATTTAAGGTACAGTCATAAGCCATGACAATCTAAGGTACAGTAAGAAATGTGAGCGATAATCTCCATTACAATTTATTGTACAGTCATAAAGGTGAGCGATGCTCTCCATTACAATCTTAGGCACAGTCAAAAAGGTGAACGATACTATCCATGACAATCTAAGGTACAGTAAAAAAGGTGAGCGATACTCTCCATTACAATCTAAGGTACAGTCACAAAGGTGAGTGATACTCCATTACCATCCAAGGTACAGTCATAAGGATGATGCACGCTCTCCATTACAATCTAAGTTACAGTCATAAAGGTGAGTGATACTCTCCATTACAACCTAAGGTACAGTCATAGCGGTCAGCGATACTCTCCATTAAAATCTTAGGTACAGTCAAAAAGGTGAGCGATACTCTTCCTTTCAACCTAAGGTACAGTCATAAAGGTGAGCGATACTTTTCAGTACAGTCTTAGGCACAGTCATAAAGGTGAGCGATACTCTCCATTACAGTAATAGGTACAGTCATAAAGGTGAGTGATACTCTCCATTACAATCTTAGGTACATCATAAAGGTGAGCAATACTCTCCATTACAGCCTAATGTACAGTCATAGAGGTGAGTGATCCACTCCAATGCAATCTACGGTACAATCATAAATGTGAGCGATACTCTGCATTAAAATTTAAGGTACAGTCATAAGCCATGACCATCTAAGGTACAGTACAAAAGGTGAGCGATGTTCTCCGTTACTATCTTAGGCACAGTCAGGAAGGTGAGCGATACTTTCCATGACAATCTAAGGTACAGTTAAAAAGGTGAGCGATAATATCCATTACAATTTAAGGTACAATCATAAGGTGAGCGAAACTATCCCTTACAATCGAAGGAACAGTCAAAAAGGTGAGCGATACACTCCAATACAATCGAAGGAACAGTCATAAAGGTGAGCGATACTCTCCAATACAATCCTAGGTACAGTCATTAAGGTGAGCAATAACCTCCATTACAATCTAAGGTACAGTCATCAAGGACAGCGAAACCCATTCCATTACAATATAAGGTACAGTCAAAAAGGTGACCGATACTCTCCATTACAATGTTAGGTACAGTCATAAAGGTGGGTGATACTCTCCATTACAGCCTAAGGTACAGTCATAGAGGTGAGTGATCCACTCCATTGCAACCTAAAGTACAGTCATAAACGTCAGCGATACTCTCCATTACAACCTAAGGTACAGTCATAAGGATCATGCACACTCTCCATTACAATATAGGGTAGAGTCATAACGGTGATTGATACTCTCCATTACAATCTAAGGTACAGTCAAAAAGGTGAGCGATACTCTCCATTACAACCTAAGGTACAGTCATTAAGGTGAGCTATGCTTTCCATTTCATTCTTAGGGACAGTCATAAAGGTGAGCGATACTCTCCATTACAACCTAAGGTACATTCAGAAAGGTGAACAACATTCTCCATTACAATCTAAGGTACAGTCATAAAGGTGAGCGATACTCTCCATTACAATTTAAGGTACAGTCATAAATGTGAGCGAAACTATCCATTAGAATCGAAGGAACAGTCATAAAGGTGAGCGATACTCTCCATCACATTCGAAGGAACAGTCAAAAAGGTGAGCGATACTCTCCATTACACTCTAATGTACAGTCGTAAAGGTGAGCGATACTCTTCATTACAATCTAATGAACAGTCATACAGATGAGCGATTATCTCCTTTACAATCTAAGGTACAGTCATAAAGGTGAACGATACTCTCCATGACAATTATAGGCACAGTAAAAAAGGTGAGCGATACTCTCCATTACAATCTAAGGTACAGTCACAAAGGTGAGTGATACTCCATTACAATCCAAGGTACTGTCATAAGGATGAGTGATACTATACATTACAATCTAAGGTACAGTCATAAAGGGGAGCGATACTCTCCATTACAACATAAGGTAGAGTCATAAATGTGAGTGATAGTCTCCATTACAATATAATGTAGTCATAACGTGATCGATACTCTCCATTACAATCTAAGGTACAGTCATAAAGGTGAGTGATACTCGCCATTACAATCTTTGGTACAGTCATAGAGATGATGCCCACTCTCCATTACAATCTTAGGTGCAGTCATAAAGATGATTGATACTCTTCATGACAATCTAATGTACAGTCATAAAGATAATGCGCAATCTCCATTAAAATCTAATGTACCGTCATAAAGGTCAGCGATACTCTCCATTACAATCTAAGGTACAGTCGTAAAGGTGAGTGATACCTTCCATTACAACCTAAGGTACAGGCATAACGATGATGCACACTCCGTTACAATCTGATGTACAGTCTTAAAGGTGTGCGATACTCTCCATTACATTCTAAGGTACAGTTATAAATGTGAGCGATACTCTCCATTACAATCTAAGGTACAGTCATCAGGATGATGCACACTCTCCATTACAATATAAGGTACAGTCATAAAGGTGAGTGATACTCTCCATTACAACCTAAGATACAGTCATAACGGTCAGCGATACTCTCCATTACAATCTTAGGTACTGTCCAAAAGATGAGCGATACTCTCTATTACAACCTAAGGCACAGTCATAAAGGTGAGCGATACTTTCCATTACATTCTTAGGCACGGTCATAAAGGTGAGCGATACTCTCCATTACAACCTAAGGTAGAGTCATAAATGTGAGTGATGGTCTCCATTACAATATAATGTAGTCATAACGGTGATCGATACTCTCCATTACAATCTAAGGTACAGTCATAAAGGTGAGTGATACTCGCCATTACAATATTTGGTACAGTCATAAAGATGATGCCCACTCTCCATTACAATCTTAGGTGCAGTCATAAAGATGATTGATACTCTTCATGACAATCTAATGAACAGTCATAAAGATAATGCGCAATCTCCATTAAAATATAATGTACCGTCATAAAGGTCAGCGATACTCTCTATTACAATCTAAGGTACAGTCGTAAAGGTGAGTGATACCTTCCATTACAACCTAAGGTACAGTCATAACGATGATGCACACTCCGTTACAATCTGATGTACAGTCATAAAGGTGAGCGATACTCTCCATTACAATATAAGGTACAGAATGAAAGGTAAGCGATACTCTCCATTACAATCTAAGGTACTGTCATAAAGGTGAGCAATACCCTCCATTACAATCTAAGGTACAGTCATCGAGGTGAGCGATACTCTCCGTTACAATATAAGGTACAGTCATAAAGGTGAGCGATACTCTCCATTACAATGTTAGGTACAGTCATAAAGGTGAGTGATACTCTCCATTACAATGTTAGGTACAGTCATAAAGGTGAGCGATACTCTCCATTACAGCCTAAGGTACAGTCATAGATGTGGGTGTTCTACTGCATTGCAACCTAAAGTACAGTCATAAACGTGAGCGATACTCTGCATTACAATTTAAGGTACAGTCATAAGCCATGACAATCTAAGGTACAGTAAGAAATGTGAGCGATAATCTCCATTACAATTTATTGTACAGTCATAAAGGTGAGCGATGCTCTCCATTACAATCTTAGGCACAGTCAAAAAGGTGAACGATACTATCCATGACAATCTAAGGTACAGTAAAAAAGGTGAGTGATACTCTCCATTACAATCTAAGGTACAGTCACAAAGGTGAGTGATACTCCATTACCATCCAAGGTACAGTCATAAGGATGATGCACGCTCTTCATTACAATCTAAGTTACAGTCATAAAGGTGAGTGAAACTCTCCATTACAACCTAAGGTACAGTCATAGCGGTCAGCGATACTCTCCATTAAAATCTTAGGTACAGTCAAAAAGGTGAGCGATACTCTTCCTTTCAACCTAAGGTACAGTCATAAAGGTGAGCGATACTTTTCAGTACAGTCTTAGGCACAGTCATAAAGATGAGCGATACTCTCCATTACAGTGTTAGGTACTGTCATAAAGGTGAGTGATACTCTCCATTATAATCTTAGGTACATCATAAAGGTGAGCAATACTCTCCATTACAGCCTAATGTACAGTCATAGAGGTGAGTGATCCACTCCAATGCAATCTAAGGAACAATCATAAATGTGAGCGATACACTGCATTAAAATTTAAGGTACAGTCATAAGCCATGACCATCTAAGGTACAGTACAAAAGGTGAGCGTTGTTCTCCATTACTATCTTAGGCACAGTCAGGAAGGTGAGCGAAACTTTCCATGACAATTTAAGGTACAATCATAAGGTGAGCGAAACTATCCCTTGCAATCGAAGGAACAGTCAAAAAGGTGAGCGATACACTCCAATACAATCGAAGGAACAGTCATAAAGGTGAGCGATACTCTCCAATACAATCCTAGGTACAGTCATTAAGGTGAGCAATAACCTCCATTACAATCTAAGGTACAGTCATCATGGACAGCGATACCCATTCCATTACAATTTAAGGTACAGTCAAAAAGGTGACCGATACTCTCCATTACAATGTTAGGTACGGTCATAAGGGTGGGTGATACTCTCCATTACAATCTTAGGTACAGTCATAAAGGTGAGCGATACTCTCCATTACAGCCTAAGGTACAGTCATAGAGGTGAGTGATCCACTCCATTGCAACCTAAAGTAGAGTCATAAACGTCAGCGATACTCTCCATTACAATTTAAGGTACAGTCGTAAAGGTGAGTGATACCTTCCATTACAACCTAAGGTACAGTCATAAAGGTCAGCGATACTCTCCATTACAATCGAAGGAACAGTCAAAAAGGTGAGCGATACTCTCCATTACAATCGAAGGAACAGTCATAAAGGTGAGCGATACTCTCCATTACACTCTAATGTACAGTCGTAAAGGTGAGCGATACTCTTCATTACAATCTAATGAACAGTCTTAAAGGTGAGCGATTCTATCCTTTGAAATCTAAGGTACAGTCATAAAGGTGAGTGATACTATCCATTACAATCTAAGGTACAGTCATTAAGGGGAGCGATACTCTCCATTACAACCTAAGGTACAGTCATAAGGATCATGCACACTCTCCATTACAATATAGGGTAGAGTCATAACGGTGATTCATACTCTCCATTACAATCTTAGGTACAGTCAAAAAGGTGAGCGATACTCTCCATTACAACCTAAGGTACAGTCATTAAGGTGAGCTATGCTTTCCATTTCTTTCTTAGGGACAGTCATAAAGGTGAGCGACCCTCTCCATTACAACCAAAGGTACATTCAGAAAGGTGAACAACATTCTCCATTACAATCTAAGGTAAAGTCATAAAGGTGAGCGATACTCTCCATTACAATTTAAGGTACAGTCATAAAGGTGAGCGAAACTATCCATTAGAATCGAAGGAACAGTCATAAAGGTGAGCGATACTCTCCATGACATTCGAAGGAACAGTCAAAAAGGTGAGCGATACTCTCCATTACACTCTAATGTACAGTCGTAAAGGTGAGCGATACTCTTCATTACAATCTAACGAACAGTCATAAAGGTGAGCGATTATCTCCTTCACCATCTAAGGTACAGTCATAAAGGTGAGTGATACTATCCATTACAATCTAAGGTACAATCATAAAGGGGAGCGATACTCTCCATTACAACCTAAGGTACAGTCATAAGGATGATGCACACTCTTTATTACAATATAGGGTACAGTCATAACTGTGATTGATACACTCCATTACAATCTTAGGTACAAGCAAAAAGGTGAGCGATACTCTCCATTACAACCTAAGGTACAGTCATTAAGGTGAGCTATGCTTTCCATTACAATCTTAGGTACAGTCATAAAGGTGAGCGGTACTCTCCTTTACAACCTAAGGTACAGTCATAAACGTGGGCTATACTCTGCATTACAATTTAAAGTACAGTCATAAACGTGAGCGATACCCTCCATTACATTCTAAGTTACAGTTATAAATGTGAGAGATACTCTCCATTACAATCTACGGTACTGTCATAAGGATGATGCACACTCTCCATTAAAATCTAAGGTACAGTCATAAAGGTAAGAGATACTCTCTATTACAACCTAAGATACAGTCATACAGGTGGGTGATCCACTATATTGCAACCTAAAGTACAGTCATAAACGTCAACGATACTTCGCATTACAATTTAAGGTACAGTCATGAGCCATGACAATCTAAGGTACAGTCATAAAGGTGAGTGATACTTTCCATTATAATATAAGATACAGTCATAAAGGTGAGCGATACTCTCCATTACAATACAATGTACAGTAAAAAAGATGAGCGATACTCTCCATTACAATCTAAGGTACAGTCATACAGGTGGGTGATCCACTGCATTGCAACCTAAAGTACAGTCATAAAGGTGAGCGATACCCTGCATTACAATTTAAGGTACACTCATAAGCCATGACCATCTAAGGTACAGTAAGAAAGGTGAGCGATAATCTCAATTACAATTTATGGTACATTCATAAAGGTGAGCGATGCTCTCCATTACAATCTTAGGCACAGTCATAAAGGTGAACGATACTCTCCATTACAATCTAAGGTACAGTCACAAAGGTGAGTGATACTCCATTACAATCCAAGGTACTGTCATAAGGATGAGTGATACTATACATTACAATCTAAGGTACAGTCATAAAGGGGAGCGATACTCTCCATTACATCATAAGGTAGAGTCATAAATGTGAGTGATAGTCTCCATTACAATATAATGTAGTCATAACGGTGCTAGATACTCTCCATTACAATCTAAGGTACAGTCATAAAGGTGAGTGATACTCGCCATTACAATCTTTGGTACAGTCATAGAGATGATGCCCACTCTCCATTACAATCTTAGGTGCAGTAATAAAGATGATTGATACTCTTCATGACAATCTAATGTACAGTCATAAAGATAATGCGCAATCTCCATTCAAATCTAATGAACCGTCATAAAGGTCAGCGATACTCTCCATTACAATCTAAGGTACAGTCGTAAAGGTGAGTGATACCTTCCATTACAACCTAAGGTACAGTCATAACGATGATGCACACTCCGTTACAATCTGATGTACAGTCTTAGAGGTGAGCGATACTCTCCATTACATTCTAAGGTACATTTATAAATGTGAGCGATACTCTCCATTACAATCTAAGGTACAGTCATCAGGATGATGCACACACTCCAATACAATATAAGGTACAGTCATAAAGGTGAGTGATACTCTCCATTACAACCTAAGATACAGTCATAACGGTCAGCGATACTCTCCATTACAATCTTAGGTACTGTCCAAAAGATGAGCGATACTCTCTATTACAACCTATGGCACAGTCATAAAGGTGAGTGATACTATCCATTACAATCTAAGGTACACTCATAAAGGGGAGCGATACTCTCCATTACAACCTAAGGTACAGTCATAAGGATGATGCACACTCTTTATTACAATATAGGTTACAGTCATAACGGTGATTGATACACTCCATTAAAATCTTAGGTACAAGCAAAAAGGTGAGCGATACTCTCCATTACAACCTAAGGTACAGTCATTAAGGTGAACTATGCTTTCCATTACAATCTTAGGTACAGTCATAAAGGTGAGCGGTACTCTCCTTTACAACCTAAGGTACAGTCATAAACGTGGGCTATACTCTGCATTACAATTTAAAGTACAGTCATAAACGTGAGCGATACTCTCCATTACATTCTAAGTTACAGTTATAAATGTGAGAGATACTCTCTATTACAACCTAAGGCACAGTCATAAACGTGAGCGATACTCTCCATTACATTCTAAGTTACAGTTATAAATGTGAGAGATACTCTCTATTACAACCTAAGGCACAGTCATAAAGGTGGGCGATACTCTCCAACCTAAGGTAGAGTCATAAATGTGAGTGATGGTCTCCATTACAATATAATGTAGTCATAACGGTGATCGATACTCTCCATTACAATCTAAGGTACAGTCATAAAGGTGAGTGATACTCGCCATTACAATATTTGGTACAGTCATAAAGATGATGCCCACTCTCCATTACAATCTTAGGTGCAGTCATAAAGATGATTGATACTCTTCATGACAATCTAATGAAAAGTCATAAAGATAATGCGCAATCTCCATTAAAATATAATGTACCGTCATAAAGGTCAGCGATACTCTCTATTACAATCTAAGGTACAGTCGTAAAGGTGAGTGATACCTTCCATTACAACCTAAGGTACAGTCATAACGATGATGCACACTCCGTTACAATCTGATGTACAGTCAAAAAGGTGAGCGATACTCTCCATTTCATTCTAAGGTACAGTTATAAATGTGAGCGATACTCTCCATTACAATCTAAGGTACAGTCATTAGAATGATGCACATTCTCCATTACAATATAAGGTACAGTCATAAAGGTGAGTGATACTCTCCATTAAAACCTAAGATACAGTCATAACGGTCAGCGATACTCTCCATTACAATCTTAGGTACTATCAAAAAGGTGAGCGATACTCTCTATTACAACCTAAGGCACAGTCATAAAGGTGAGCGATACTTTCCATTACATTCTTAGACACAGTCATAAAGGTGAGCGATACTCTCCATTGCAACCTAAGGTACAGTCAGAAAGATGAGCAATTCTCTCCATTAATATCTAAGGTACAGTCATAGCGGTCAGTGATACTCTCCAATACAATCTTAGGTACAGTAAAAAGGCGAGCGATACTCTCCATTACAACCTAAGGTACAGTCATAATGGTGAGCGATACTTTTCAGTACAGTCTTGGCACAGTCATAAAGGTGAGCGATACTCTCCATTACAACCTAAGGTACAGTCATAAATGTGAGTGATGGTCTCCATTACAATATAATGTAGGCATAACGGTGATCGATACTCTCCATTACAATCTAAAGTACAGTCATAAAGGTGAGTGATACTCGCCATTACAATCTTTGGTACAGTCATAAAGATGATGCCCACTCTCCATTACAATCTTAGGTGCAGTCATAAAGATGATTGATACTCTTCATGACAATCTAATGAACAGTCATAAAGATAATGCGCAATCTCCATTAAAATATAATGTCCCGTCATAAAGGTCAGCGATACTCTCTATTACAATCTAAGGTACAGTCGTAAAGGTGTGTGATACCTTCCATTACAACCTAATGTACAGTCATAACGATGATGCACACTCCGTTACAATCTGATGTACAGTCATAAAGGTGAGCGATACTCTCCATTACATTCTAAGGTACAGTTATAAATGTGAGCGATACTCTCCATTACAATCTAAGGTACAGTCATCAGGATGATGCACATTCTCCATTACAATATAAGGTACAGTCATAAAGGTGAATGATACTCTCCATTACAACCTAAGATACAGTCATAGCGGTCAGCGATACTCTCCATTACAATCTTAGGTACTATCAAAAAGGTGAGCGATACTCTCTATTACAACCTAAGGCACAGTCATAAAGGTGAGCGATACTTTCCATAACATTCTTAGGCACAGTCATAAAGGTGAGCGATACTCTCCATTGCAACCAAAGGTACAGTCAGAAAGGTGAGCAATACTCTCCATTACTATCTAAGGTACAGTCATAGCGGTCAGTGATACTCTCCAATACAATCTTAGGTACAGTCAAAAAGGCGAGCGATACTCTCCATTACAACCTAAGGTACAGTCATAATGGTGAGCGATACTTTTCAGTACAGTCTTAGGCACAGTCATAAAGGTGAGCGAGACTCTCCATTACAACCTAAGGTACAGTCAGAAAGGTGAGCAATACTCTCCATTACAATCTAAGGTACAATCTTAAATCTGAGCGATACTCTCCATTACAACCTACGGTACAGTCATAAAGGTGAGCAATACTCTCTATTGCAATGTTAGATACAGTAATAAAGGTGAGCAATACACTCCATTACAGCCTAAGGTACAGTCATAGAGGGGAGTGATCCACTCCATTGCAACCTAAGGTGCAGTCATAAATGTGAGCGATACTCTGCATTACAATATAAGGTACAGTCATAAAGGTAAGCTATAGTCTCCATTACAATCGTAGCTAGAGTCATAAAGGTGAGCATTACTCTCTATTACAACCTAAGGTACAGTCATAAAGGTGAGTGACACTCTCCGTTGCAACCTAATGTACAGTCAAAAACGAGAGCGATACTCTGCATTACAATTTAAGGTACAGTCACAAAGGTGAGTGATACTCTCAATTACAATCTAATGTAGTCATAAGGATGATGCACACTCTCCATTACAATCTAAGGTACAGTCATAAAGGTGAGTTATACTCTCCATTACAACCAAAGGTACAGTCATAGCGGACAGCGATACTCTCCATTACAATCTTAGGCACAGTCATAAAGGTGAACAATACTCTCCATTACAACCTAAGGTACAGTCATAAAGGTGAGTGATACTTTCCATTACAGTCTTAGGCACAGTCATAAAGGTGAGCGATACTCTCTATTACAACCTAAGGTACAGTCAGAACTTTGAGCAATACTCTCCATTACAATCTAAGGTACAGTCATAAAGGTGAGCGATACTCTCCATTATATTACAATCTAAGGTACCGTCAATAAGGTGAGCGATACTCTCCATTACAATATAAGGTACAGTCATAAAGATGAGCGAGACTCTCCATTACAACCTAAGGTACAGTCAATAAGGTGACTGATATTCTCTATTGCAACTTAAGGTACAGTCATAAACGTGACCGATATTCTGGATCACAATTTAATGTACAGTCATAAGCGTGAGCGATACTCTTCATGACAATCTAAGGTACAATAAAAAAGGTGAGTGATACTCTCCATTACAATTTAAGGTACAGTCATAAAGGTGAGCGATACTCTTCAGTACAATCTTTTGCAAAAGTCATCAAGGTGAACGATACTCTCCATTACAACCTAATTTACAATCATAAAGGTGAGTGATACTATCGATTACAACCTAAGGTACAGGCATAGACGTCATTGATACTCTCCATTACAATCTAAGTTACAGTCATAAAGGTGAGCGATACTCTTCATTACAATCGAAGGAACAGTCATAAAGGTGAGCGATACTTTCCATTCCAATCTAAGGTACAGTCATAAAGGTGAGCTATACCCTCCATTTACTCTAAGGAAAAGTCATAAAGGTGAGCGATATTCTCCATTACAATCTAATGAACAGTCATAAAGGTTAGCGGTTTTCTCCATTACAATCTAAGGTACAGTCAGAAAGATGAGTGATACTCTCCATTACAACCTAAGGTACAGTCATAAGGGTGATGCACACTCTCCATTACAATATAAGGTAAAGTCATAAAGGTGGGTGATACTCTACATTACAATATAATGTACAGTCATAACGGTGATTGATACTCTCCATTACAATCTTAGGTACAATCAAAAAGGTGAGCGATACTCTCCATTACAACCTAAGGTACAGGCATAAAGGTGAGCTATACTTTCCATTACATTCTTAGGGACAGTCATAAAGGTGAGCGATACTCTCCATTACAACATAAGGTACAGCCAGAAAAGTGAACAATATTCTCCATTACAATCTAAGGTACCGTCATAAAGGTGAGCGATACTCTCCATTACAATATAAGGTACAGTCATAAATGTGAGCGATACTCTCCAATACAATCTTAGGTACAGTCATAAAGGTGAGCGGTACTCTCCTTTACAACCTAAGGTACAGTCATAAACGTGGGCTATACTCTGCATTACAATTTAAAGTACAGTCATAAACGTGAGCGATACTCTCCATTACATTCTAAGTTACAGTTATAAATGTGAGAGATACTCTCTATTACAACCTAAGGCACAGTCATAAACGTGAGCGATACTCTCCATTACATTCTAAGTTACAGTTATAAATGTGAGAGATACTCTCTATTACAACCTAAGGCACAGTCATAAAGGTGGGCGATACTCTCCAACCTAAGGTAGAGTCATAAATGTGAGTGATGGTCTCCATTACAATATAATGTAGTCATAACGGTGATCGATACTATCCATTACAATCTAAGGTACAGTCATAAAGGTGAGTGATACTCGCCATTACAATATTTGGTACAGTCATAAAGATGATGCCCACTCTCCATTACAATCTTAGGTGCAGTCATAAAGATGATTGATACTCTTCATGACAATCTAATGAAAAGTCATAAAGATAATGCGCAATCTCCATTAAAATATAATGTACCGTCATAAAGGTCAGCGATACTCTCTATTACAATCTAAGGTACAGTCGTAAAGGTGAGTGATACCTTCCATTACAACCTAAGGTACAGTCATAACGATGATGCACACTCCGTTACAATCTGATGTACAGTCATAAAGGTGAGCGATACTCTCCATTACATTCTAAGGTACAGTTATAAATGTGAGCGATACTCTCCATTACAATCTAAGGTACAGTCATTAGGATGATGCACATTCTCCATTACAATATAAGGTACAGTCATAAAGGTGAGCGATACTTTCCATTACATTCTTAGACACAGTCATAAAGGTGAGCGATACTCTCCATTGCAACCTAAGTACAGTCAGAAAGATGAGCAATTCTCTCCATTACTATCTAAGGTACAGTCATAGCGGTCAGTGATACTCTCCAATACAATCTTAGGTACAGTAAAAAGGCGAGCGATACTCTCCATTACAACCTTAGGTACAGTCATAATGGTGAGCGATACTTTTCAGTACAGTCTTGGCACAGTCATAAAGGTGAGCGATACTCTCCATTACAACCTAAGGTACAGTCATAAATGTGAGTGATGGTCTCCATTACAATATAATGTAGGCATAACGGTGATCGATACTCTCCATTACAATCTAAAGTACAGTCATAAAGGTGAGTGATACTCGCCATTACAATCTTTGGTACAGTCATAAAGATGATGCCCACTCTCCATTACAATCTTAGGTGCAGTCATAAAGATGATTGATACTCTTCATGACAATCTAATGAACAGTCATAAAGATAATGCGCAATCTCCATTAAAATATAATGTCCCGTCATAAAGGTCAGCGATACTCTCTATTACAATCTAAGGTACAGTCGTAAAGGTGTGTGATACCTTCCATTACAACCTAAGGTACAGTCATAACGATGATGCACACTCCGTTACAATCTGATGTACAGTTATAAATGTGAGCGATACTCTCCATTATAATCTAAGGTACAGTCATCAGGATGATGCACATTCTCCATTACAATATAAGGTACAGTCATAAAGGTGAATGATACTCTCCATTACAACCTAAGATACAGTCATAGCGGTCAGCGATACTCTCCATTACAATCTTAGGTACTATCAAAAAGGTGAGCAATACTCTCTATTACAACCTAAGGCACAGTCATAAAGGTGAGCGATACTTTCCATAACATTCTTAGGCACAGTCATAAAGGGGAGCGATACTCTCCATTGCAACCAAAGGTACAGTCAGAAAGGTGAGCAATACTCTCCATTACTATCTAAGGTACAGTCATAGCGGTCAGTGATACTCTCCAATACAATCTTAGGTACAGTCAAAAAGGCGAGCGATACTCTCCATTACAACCTAAGGTACAGTCATAATGGTGAGCGATACTTTTCAGTACAGTCTTAGGCACAGTCATAAAGGTGAGCGAGACTCTCCATTACAACCTAAGGTACAGTCATAAAGATGAGCGAGACTCTCCATTACAACCTAAGGTACAGTCAATAAAGTGAGTGATATTCTCTATTGCAACTTAAGGTACAGTCATAAACGTGAGCGATATTCTGGATCACAATTTAATGTACAGTCATAAGCGTGAGCGATACTCTTCATGACAATCTAAGGTACAATAAAAAAGGTGAGTGATACTCTCCATTACAATTTAAGGTACAGTCATAAAGGTGAGCGATACTCTTCAGTACAATCTTATGCAAAAGTCATCAAGGTGAACGATACTCTCCATTACAACCTAATTTACAATCATAAAGGTGAGTGATACTCTCGATTACAACCTAAGGTACAGGCATAGACGTCATTGATACTCTCCATTACAATCTAAGTTACAGTCATAAAGGTGAGCGATACTCTTTATTACAATCGAAGGAACAGTCATAAAGGTGAGCGATACTTTCCATTCCAATCTAAGGTACAGTCATAAAGGTGAGCTATACCCTCCATTTACTCTAAGGAACAGTCATAAAGGTGAGCGATATTCTCCATTACAATCCAATGAACAGTCATAAAGGTTAGCGGTTTTCTCCATTACAATCTAAGGTACAGTCAGAAAGATGAGTGATACTCTCCATTACAACCTAAGGTACAGTCATAAGGGTGATGCACACTCTCCATTACAATATAAGGTAAAGTCATAAAGGTGGGTGATACTCTACATTACAATATAATGTACAGTCATAACGGTGATTGATACTCTCCATTACAATCTTAGGTACAATCAAAAAGGTGAGCGATACTCTCCATTACAACCTAAGGTACAGTCATAAAGGTGAGCTATACTTTCCATTACATTCTTAGGGACAGTCATATAGGTGAGCGATATTCTCCATTACAACATAAGGTACAGCCAGAAAAGTGAACAATATTCTCCATTACAATCTAAGGTACCGTCATAAAGGTGAGCGATACTCTCCATTACAATATAAGGTACAGTCATAAATGTGAGCGATACTCTCCATTACAATCTTAGGTACAGTCATAAAGGTGAGCGGTACTCTCCATTACAACCTAAGGTACAGTCATAATAGTGAGCTATACTCTGCATTACAATTTAAGGTACAGTCATAAACGTGAGCGATACTCTCCATTACATTCTATGGTACAGTTATAAATGTGAGATATACTCTCCATTACAATCTAAAGTATAGTCACAAAGGTGAGTGATACTCTCCATTACAATCTAAGGTACTGTCATAAGGATGATGCACACTCTCCATTACAATCTAAGGTACAGTCATAAAGGTGAGAGATACTCTCCATTACAACCTAAGATACAGTCATAACGGTCAGCGATACTCTCCATTACAATCTTAGGTACAGTCATATAGGTGAGCGATACTCTGCATTACAACCTAAGGTACAGTCATAAAGGTGAGTGATACTTTCCATTACAGTCTTTAACAGTCATAAAGGTGAGCGATACTCTCCATTACAACCTAAGGTACAGTCAGAAAGGTGAGCAATACTCTCCATTATAATATAAGGTACAGTCATAAAGGTGAGCGATACTCTTCGTTACAATCTAAGGTACAATCATAAAGGTGAGCGATACTCTCCATTACAATATAAGGCACAGTCATAAAAATGAGCGATACTCTCCAT
Source organism: Bathymodiolus brooksi (assembly GCA_963680875.1). NCBI lineage: Eukaryota > Metazoa > Mollusca > Bivalvia > Mytilida > Modiolidae > Bathymodiolus > Bathymodiolus brooksi. Next base: position 28,300,681 of record OY804590.1, read on the forward strand.
TACAATCTTAGGTACAGTCATAACGGTGAGCGATACTCTCCATTACAACCTAAGGTACAGTCATAAAGGTGAGTGATACTCTGCATTGCAATCTAAGGTACAGTCATAAACGTGAGTGATACTCTGCATTACAAATTAAGGTACAGTCATAAACGTGAGCGATACTTTCCATGTCAATCTAAGGTACAGTAAAAAACGTTAGCGATACTCTCCATTACAATTTAAGGTAGTCAAAAAGGTGTGCGATACTCTCCAGTACAATCTTAGGCAAAAATAATAAAGGGGAGCGATACTATCCATTACAACCTAGGGTACAATCATAAAGGTGAGTGATACTCTCCATTACAACCTAAGGTACAGTCATAGACGTCATTGATACTCTCCATTACAATATAAGGTACAGTCATTAACGTGAGCGATACTCTCCATGACAATCTAAGGTACAGTAAGAAAGGTGAACGATACTCTCCATTACAATTTAAGGTACAGTCATAAAGGTGAGCGAAACTATCCATTACAATCTATGGTACAGACATAAAGGTGAGCGATACTCTCCATTACAATCGACGGAACAGTCATAAAGGTGAGCGATACTCTTCAGTACAATCTTATGCAAAAGTCATCAAGGTGAACGATACTCTCCATTACAACCTAATGTACAATCATAAAGGTGAGTGATACTCTCGATTACAACCTAAGGTACAGGCATAGACATCATTGATACTCTCCATTACAATCTAAGGTACAGTCATAAAGGTGAGCGATACTCTTTATTACAATCGAAGGAACAGTCATAAAGGTGAGCGATACTTTCCATTCCAATCTAAGGTACAGTCATAAAGGTGAGCTATACCCTCCATTTACTCTAAGGAACAGTCATAAAGGTGAGCGATATTCTCCATTACAATCTAATGAACAGTCATAAAGGTTAGCGGTTTTCTCCATTACAATCTAAGGTACAGTCAGAAAGGTGAGTGATACTCTCCATTACAACCTAAGGTACAGTCATAAGGGTGATGCACACTCTCCATTACAATATAAGGTAAAGTCATAAAGGTGGGTGATACTCTACATTACAATATAATGTACAGTCATAACGGTGATTGATACTCTCCATTACAATCTTAGGTACAATCAAAAAGGTGAGCGATACTCTCCATTACAACCTAAGGTACAGTCATAAAGGTGAGCTATACTTTCTATTACATTCTTAGGGACAGTCATAAAGGTGAGCGGTACTCTCCATTACAACCTAAGGTACAGTCATAATAGTGAGCTATACTCTGCATTACAATTTAAGATACAGTCATAAACGTGAGCGATACTCTCCATTACATTCTATGGTACGCTATAAATGTGAGAGATACTCTCCATTACAATCTAAAGTATAGTCACAAAGGTGAGTGATACTCTCCATTACAATCTAAGGTACTGTCATAAGGATGATGCACACTCTCCATTACATTCTAAGGTACAGTCATAAAGGTGAGAGATACTCTCCATTACAACCTAAGATACAGTCATAACAGTCTGCTATACTCTCCATTACAATCTTAGGTACAGTCATATAGGTGAGCGATACTCTGCATTACAACCTAAGGTACAGTCATAAAGGTGAGTGATACTTTCCATTACAGTCTTTGGCAGTCATAAAGGTGAGCGATACTCTCCATTACAACCTAAGGTACAGTCAGAAAGGTGAGCAATACTCTCCATTATAATATAAGGTACAGTCATAAAGGTGAGCGATACTCTTCGTTACAATCTAAGGTACAATCATAAAGGTGAGCGATACTCTCCATTACAATATAAGGTACAGTCATAAAAATGAGCGATACTCTCCATTACAATCTAAGGTACAGTCATAACGGTGAGCGATACTCTCCATTACAACCTAACGTACAGTCATAAAGGTGAGTGATACTCTCCATTGCAACCTAAGGTACAGTCATAAACGTGAGTGATACTCTGCATTACAAATTAAGGTACAGTCATAAACGTGAGCGATACTTTCCATGTCAATCTAAGGTACAGTAAAAAACGTTAGCGATACTCTCCAGTACAATCTTAGGCAAACATAATAAAGGGGAGCGATACTATCCATTACAACCTAGGGTACAATCATAAAGGTGAGTGATACTCTCCATTACAACCTAAGGTACAGTCATTAACGTGAGCGATACTCTCCATGACAATCTAAGGTACAGTAAGAACGGTGAACGATACTCTCCATTACAATTTAAGGTACAGTCATAAAGGTGAGCGAAACTATCCATTACAATCTATGGTACAGACACAAAGGTGAGCGATACTCTCCATTACAATCGACGGAACAGTCATAAAGGTGAGCGATACTCTGCATTACAATCTAAGGTACAGTCATAAAGGTGAGATGTACCCTCCATTACAGTCTAAGGTACAGTCGTAAAGGTGAGCGATACTCTTCATTACAATCTAATGAACAGTCATAAAGGTGAGCGATTCTCTCCATTACAATCTAAGGTACAGTCATAAAGGTGCATGATACTCTCCATTACAGGCTAAGGTGCAGTCAGAAAGGTGAGTGATACTCTCCATTACAATCTAAGGTACAGTCATAAAGGTGAGCGATACTCTCCATTACAACCTATGGTACAGTCATACAGGTGAGTGATACTCTCCATTACCATAGTATATCGACCCTCCTACCCATGGTATTTCCCCCTACCCATGGTATAACGACCCACTTACCCATGATATTTTGACCCCCTACCCATGTTATATTGAACCCCTATCAATGGTATTTTGAACCCCTACACATGGTATAATACCCACTTACCCATGGTATTTAGACCCCATTACCCATGGTATTTTGACCACCTCCCCATGATATATCGACCCCCATACCCATGGTATTTTGACCCCCTCTCCATCCTTGGTATTTTGACCCCCCTACCCATGGTATATCGACAATCTTACCCATGGTATATCGACACTCCTGCCCATGGTATTTTGACCTCTACCAATGGTATATGGAGCCCCAAACCCATGGTATATTGATCCACTACCCATGGTATTTTGATCCCCTACCCATGGTACATCGACCCCCCTATCCATGGTATTTTGACCTCCCTACCCATGGTATATCGAATCCCATACCCATGGTATTTTTACCCCCTGCCTATCTCTTGATTAGAAGTGACGGGAGTCAAAATACCATGGGAGTTCAAAATACCATGACACCGGTCCTTTCTTCATTCATGACCTATCACCGGATTTGTAATCAGATTAACATGACGAGTACCACTAGTGGAGCAGGAACAGCTTACCTTTCCCGAGCACCCAAGTTCAGTCCCGGATTTTAGTGGGGTTTGTGTTACACGATCTTTAGTTTTATGTGTATGTTTTGTAGATCATTGTTTGTCCTTTTGTCCTTTTTTGCCATTGTGTTGTCCGTCCTTCGATTTACGGATTCTTATTACCCCTTTCGGCTTTGATATCTTGAAACTCTTCTTAAGAAAAGCTGTTATTCATTTCCCAATAGGCTCCTATGTTAAAAACTGCCACGTGTCGGGGAGCTAAAACACTTTGTTGCTCACTTTTCATTCTGTTTTGATGAAACCTTATACAGAACTTTCCATAGGTGCTTCCTACCAAATTTTTGTTCATTTGGCAACTGAGTTTCAGAGGAGAAGAATTTTAAGAAATTAACCAATCAGAAACAAGAATTGTCTGTGGTGGCCATGTTTTTTAACTGATCAAGACAAAATGAGCAATTTTAATAGAAGATCTTCCATAGATGATTCCTATAGCTACTAAATTTCTGTTCATTTGGACAAGCGGTTTTGGAGGAGAATATTAAAATGTGAAAAGTTAACGGATGACGGATGCCAAGTGATGGCAAAAGCTGACATTTCCATTGGCAAGGTGAGCTAAAAACTTGATGCAAGAAGTAATATTCTTACAATGTACTAAAGTTTATATTTGACATGGGAGCCAATCAGGATCTTATTTCAGTGTTGATTCGCATCAATCCAGACATTTGAAAAGTGAGAATATAAATATAGTGTGGTTCATTCCGTGTCAGCGATTTTGATTAGAACATTAAAATTTGAAAAGGCCATCAATGACAAAGAGAGGCTAATGTGAGCGACAACTTCCACGATTCTTTATAATTAGGTTAGATAAAGTGTTGACGAAAATGACAAACGGACAACAGACGCCAGGTGATTAAGAAAATTGCTATGTTTTCTCTATGTGTGTACAAATTGTGAAAATTGTGTGTGTGTTGATTCTGAATGATCAGGTTTAACTAACAACCACCATTAAAAATTTATACACATAAGATCATTATTAATTTAAAATCGCTAGATTAATTAGTGCTTAACATCACTTGTAGCAATATGTTACCTATGAGATGGTGGTTGGTGGTTCAATATGGTGAAGGAAACCGGAATATCGATAAAACCACTGACCTGCAATAAATCTCTAAAACTTGATAACATAAACATGATAAAGATGTATAGAGTACACCTCGCCATAAGCGGGAATCGTATGCACTGATTTAATATCAAACTATCATAGTGATCTCAGTATTGATAATGTCTTGTAAAATGCAATTTCCCTCATTTTATTAATAAGGCAAAATATGAGGTTAAGCTGTTAAGGATGAACATTATATGGAACAGCAAGTAATTTATGTCGAGGTGTACTCGATACAACATTATGTGATAAAGTTTGTCAGTGACTTGCGATAGGTCTGTTGTTTTCTCTGGGAACTCTGTCAGCAATAAAATTGATCGCCACGATATAATTAAAATATTGTTGAAAGTGGCATTAAATACCATAAACCCTTAATATATATTATCTAGATTTTTATTTTTATTTAATTTTAGGTGAAAAAAAATGTGTGTGTTTCCATTGCCATGATATATCTGTCGTGTATTGGACTTATAATAACTGTGTATTTGATATGCTATAAATAGACACATTATACAGGTTATACTTTATATATAAATTGTATGTATGCAATATTCTATAAAAACATGCTATACATTGTCCAAATATTGTAATGATCCAAATGTTGTAAATTGTCCAAATATTGTGAATGATCCAGACCATCCTTAAAAATATTTCAGTTTCAGCAAACAAACTAGTTTTAGTTTGGTCCAAATGTTTTAAATGATCACAATATTGTTAATAGTCCAAAGGTTGTGAATGGTCCAAATATTGTGAATGGTCCAAATATTGTTAATGGTTCAAATGTTGTAAATTGTCCAAATGTTGTGAATGGTCCAAATGTCGTAAATTGTCCAAATGTTGTAAATGATCACACTATTGTTAATCTAAATAGTTCAAATATTGTACATATCACATGACCAAATTGTTGTAAATTGTCCAAATGTTGTAAATAATCCAACGGTTGTTCATTGTCCATATAAATGAGCAGAATGTTCTAAGTTGTCCAACTGTTGTAAATGATCCAAATGTTGTGATAAAATGTAAAAAAAAACAACCCACCACACTTTGGGAACAATTCCCAGATCAACTACTAGTATTTTGGTGGTTTGGTACATGTACTTCAATGTAAATGAGCAAAAGTTCCAAGCTTCACCTCAAAATGTACAATGTTAGCAATAATCCATTAATTAGCATCCTTGATACTCCAATAATTAACACAAATCAAATTAAAATTATCCAGTAAAATTAATTTTTTATCTACAGTACATACACATGTCATGAGGAAACATATTGTTATCACAAAGTAAAAAACAATCTTCATTTAAAGCCATCAACTAATTAATATAGAATTATTTCTAATTATAAATAACAGTTTTGTAAATCATTGTTAAATAGTTTTGTAAATCATTGTTAAATATTATATCAGTGGTTTGTGACTTGTCAATACCATCTTGTCCACAAAATAAACAAAAAATATTTTATTTACAAAATATAAAAATCCTTCATCTACAAAATATAAACTAATACAGTCTTATTTCTACTTATAATTAACAGTTTTGTAAGTCATTGTTAAATGTTATATCACATGGTTTGTATGATTAAATTTTGATTTGTTTGTTTCATAAAATGTTGTCATCTTCCAATCAATGTAATCAATCCATAATCGTTGTATTAAATTCTTTGTTAATTGTTCTGCCCGAAAGGATTCATGTCCTCAAAATATAAAAATCCTTCATGAACAAAATATAAAAATCCTTCATTTACAAAAAATATAAAAATCCTTCATTTACCAAATATAAAAATCCTTCATCAACACAATATAAAATCTTTCAATTACAAAATATAAAAATCCTTCAACAAAATATTAAAATCCTTCATTTACAAAAAATATAAAAATCCTTCATTTACCACTATAAACTAATACAGTCTTACCTCTATTTATAATGAACAGTTTTGTAAAGTCATTGTTAAATGCTATACCACGTGGTCCATCAACACCATCATGCTTACTTAATACTATATCACGGAATGTTCCATCTGGTGACAACCTGTGTATGTCGTTTGAACGACCTCCACTTATGTATTCATGACCTTGTTGATCCACAGCCAGTCCTACACCTCCAAATATGTCGTATCTATATATAACGTGGCCATCTAAATTGATACAACACAATCCCTCATCCTGTCTTAAGGTGTCAAACCACTAATTAATTTCTTTAAGGTTTTCTACTAAATTTGTGTTTTTTCGAGCCTACCTGGTCATTTTATCTTAAGTTTAACCTTTCGAAGACCATATATTTTCTGAAACGTACATGATTCCTCTACGTTCTGTCAAAATATCAGGGCATGTTTAAAATCTTGCAGTGAAATGCCATGCTACGGAAAGCACCTACTCTAAAAATAGCTCGGTCATCCCCAAGAAATTCACTATTTATAGGTCATGCATCAAATGCTCCATAGAGGTATTAAAGTACAACTAAATCCATCAAATTTGGGCTCAAAATAATTCCTATTTATTTAACTTCAATTATCAATTTTAATTAGTCCATTCCATTCAGTAGTTTTCACAATACTACAAAGTGAAAGAAACTTTTTTTCTTGAAAAGGGACTACTTTCGTATATGTTCCAAGCTCTGATTGGTGAATTAGTGGTTTGACACCTAAAGAGCATAAAAACTTGTTTGTTTCACTATTTGTTGGCCTAATTTATATTCCTTAGACAATATCAACCCAAGTAAACCTCATAAGGTATGTGGCTGTCCGATATTTGCAAGTATAAGTGTTCAAATGCAAAGGTACCCCCTTGAAGATTTTTAATGAAAATATCTCCATTTACAGCTGTTGAGTTCAGATTGTGTAATATACCAAAACTTACCTATTCTCTTATATATTACAGCTATTAAGCTAGTTTCTAACATAATAAGCAATCTTAACACATATATATGCTTCAGTTGTATATTTAATAGCTAAATACTATGAAATGTTTGCATTTAGCCCCCCCCCCCTTTTTTCGTCCCATAAAATGAGCTCATATCATTCTTAATTTTGTTAATTCATGCTTTTATCCCATAAAGTATGTGGTTTAAGACATAAAATATGTTTTTGTATATACATCTTTAGTTGAAATTCCTTCTAATTCCATCAAATTTGCAAAAATATGATTTATTGATATTCAAGTCTTGGAATTTCTGATGGTGCACAACTATAATTTCCCCCAAAACTCAATAAATGTATGCTTCCACATCGTTTTTTCCCACTGTTTAAGTAAGCTGGATGTTCAAATGTACTGTTACAGCCAAATAATACTCTAAAACATGAAATTCGAATTCACAATTTGAAAAATTAACAGAAAATGCTAAGCAGTCAAAATAATGTTTCTGGGATCACTTAAATTACCAGGTTTTTACTACATAAATTTCAATTAAAACTGCTTTCTATAGCCTTATATTATTTTGTAAGTACATTGTACATGCATTCTAACTGAAACTATCAAAATTTACCAGGAAAATGTGTAGGATTGAAAAAAATCCAATCATGATATCACCATATCCTATATTTGAAGTCAACAAACTGCCGCATAATGAATTTTTTTAAATTCTTAATATCAACCATATTTTCAATATTATATGCCGTTCTACTGCAAAAACACATTCAATAACATATTCCCAATAATTATAAAGTCATAAAGAAAAAGAAAATGAGTTGCAATACCCGGTGTTCATGTATATCCAGTGTTTGGGAGCAATATTCCAAAATATTACATAACATGCATTTTGACCATGTAATCTGACACCACAATGCATTTTGTAACATTTTTGTATGAAAAATGTCACTCTGTGTCTGTTGTGACATGCTTAGGCTAATTTGAACATGATAGCAACAAAAGATAATTTTGACGTTTTTGTCTTAATTAATTTCTTTAAGGTTTTCTACTAAATTTGTGTTTTTTCGAGCCTACCTGGTCATTTTATCTTAAGTTTAACCTTTCGAAGACCATATATTTTCTGAAACGTACATGATTCCTCTACGTTCTGTCAAAATATCAGGGCATGTTTAAAATCTTGCAGTGAAATGCCATGCTACGGAAAGCACCTACTCTAAAAATAGCTCGGTCATCCCCAAGAAATTCACTATTTATAGGTCATGAATCAAATGCTCCATAGAGGTATTAAAGTACAACTAAATCCATCAAATTTGGGCTCAAAATAATTCCTATTTATTTAACTTCAATTATCAATTTTAATTAGTCCATTCCATTCAGTAGTTTTCACAATACTACAAAGTGAAAGAAACTTTTTTTCTTGAAAAGGGACTACTTTCGTATATGTTCCAAGCTCTGATTGGTGAATTAGTGGTTTGACACCTAAAGAGCATAAAAACTTGTTTGTTTCACTATTTGTTGGCCTAATTTATATTCCTTAGACAATAGCAACCCAAGTAAACCTCATAAGGTATGTGGCTGTCCGATATTTGCAAGTATAAGTGTTCAAATGCAAAGGTACCCCCTTGAAGATTTTTAATGAAAATATCTCCATTTACAGCTGTTGAGTTCAGATTGTGTAATATACCAAAACTTACCTATTCTCTTATATATTACAGTTATTAAGCTAGTTTCTAACATAACAAGCAATCTTAACACATATATATGCTTCAGTTGTATATTTAATAGCTAAATACTATGAAATGTTTGCATTTAGCCCCCCCTTTTTTCGTCCCATAAAATGAGCTCATATCATTCTTAATTTTGTTAATTCATGTTTTTTTCCCATAAATTATGTGGTTTAAGACATAAAATATGTTTTTGTATATACATCTTTAGTTGAAATTCCTTCTAATTCCATCAAATTTGCAAAAATATGATTTATTGATATTCAAGTCTTGGAATTTCTGATGGTGCACAACTATAATTTCCCCCAAAACTCAATAAATGTATGCTTCCACATCGTTTTTTCCCACTGTTTAAGTAAGCTGGATGTCCAAATGTACTGCTTCAGCCAAATAATACTCTAAAACATGAAATTCGAATTCACAATTTGAAAAATTAACAGAAAATGCTAAGCAGTCAAAATAATGTTTCTGGGATCACTTAAATTACCAGGTTTTTACTACATAATTTTCAATTAAAACTGCTTTCTATAGCCTTATATTATTTGTAAGTACATTGTACATGCATTCTAACTGAAACTATCAAAATTTACCAGGAAAAATGTGTAGGATTGAAAAAAATCCAATCATGATATCACCATATCCTATATTTGAAGTCAACAAACTGCCGCATGATTAAATTTTTTAAATTCTTAATATCAACCATATTTTCAATATTATATGCCGTTCTACTGCAAAAACACATTCAATAACATATTCCCAATAATTATAAAGTCATAAAGAAAAAGAAAATGAGCTGCAATACCCGGTGTTCATGTATATCCAGTGTTTGGGAGCAATATTCCAAAATATTACATAACATGCATTTTGACCATGTAATCTGACACCACAATGCATTTTGTAACATTTTTGTATGAAATATGTCACTCTGGGTCTGTTGTGACATGCTTAGGCTAATTTGAACATGATAGCAACAAAAGATAATTTTGACGTTTTTGTCTTAATTAATTTCTTTAAGGTTTTCTACTAAATTTGTGTTTTTTCGAGCCTACCTGGTCATTTTATCTTAAGTTTAACCTTTCGAAGACCATATATTTTCTGAAACGTACATGATTCCTCTACGTTCTGTCAAAATATCAGGGCATGTTTATAATCTTGCAGTGAAATGCCATGCTACGGAAAGCACCTACTCTAAAAATAGCTCGGTCATCCCCAAGAAATTCACTATTTATAGGTCATGCATCAAATGCTCCATAGAGGTATTAAAGTACAACTAAATCCATCAAATTTGGGCTCAAAATAATCCCTATTTATTTAACTTCAATTATCAATTTTAATTAGTCCATTCCATTCAGTAGTTTTCACAATACTACAAAGTGAAAGAAACTTTTTTTCTTGAAAAGGGACTACTTTCGTATATGTTCCAAGCTCTGATTGGTGAATTAGTGGTTTGACACCTTAACAGCAACTGATCATTCCTTTCATTATACAATAAGTTGTTATTATGAACACTAGCTCTTATCTCTCTTACACGAGATCCATCTGTATTTAAGATGAAAACTTTACCAATTCCACAGATGTAAATTTTGTCCTTTACAGCAGTGACACCTCTACACACTCCCCCTATCTTTATCTTGTTGTCCTTTGTATTGTTAGTAGTGTTGATAAATTGTATGGAGAACTCCCATGGAAGAGTAACTATTGCTTTATCTGTACATGGTACTACAGCAATACAACAAGGTTCACTGGTAAACGATATTTCATCTTCATGGGTTTTGCAATGCTTGTATATATATACATTCTGATGATATGACCGACAATTACAAAGTAGTAATTTGTTGTCAGAAGTGACAGCCATGTCTGTTACATAGTATTGTTCTCCATGTTTTAGATTAACTTCACCTTCTTTTATGAATTCGGTCCGTGTTTGTCTTCTATCTTGTTGTACTTGTGGATGTTGTTCTTTCATTGATTTATATTTAATAGGACAAAGTCGGGTAATTTGTGACAGTGATCCGATTGTCTCAATGTTGTCATTCTTAATTTCTTCAAACTCCATGTCAATTTCATTAATAGCAGACGTCATGTCATGAATCTTGTTTTCTGGATGATTGTTATTTGTTTTCGTAAAGTTAAAAATAGCTGAGCATGGATCACAAATTGTGTTTCCATGATGGATCTACACGTAGAAATAAAAAGATTATTATAATCTTGAAAAATCGACTTTCTAAATCTCTAATAACTCGACTGCCATTCGTCCAATCCGATGTTTTCTGTGCATTATGCATATGCAATGGAGTAGCAAAGAGTTACAGATGCGAAGATCAAGCTTTAGAAATTAATCGGAAGGTGTGTGGGGGGGGGGGCTCATTTGGAGTTGACATGAGGGGCGAAAGCTTGCAAAAATAATACGCAAATAAATAAAAACAAAAAAACAAACAAACACAGAGGCTGGCAACTTAACATTTTGTTTTGTCTGTCATGCTGAAAATCCAGTTGATAATTAAATTTCTGCCATAACAAGTGAAGTAGTCCTCCCCCTCTTCTCTCACCCACTTACCAAAGTGCTGGGGATGCCCTACTATGCCCATGATTTAAATGCAGAGCATTAAGCAAATCTAGCGAGGTGTGCAACGGGCTTCGGGGTCTCAAATGGGTCCAATCTTGCATTGCTTGGGATTGCGAGGTTTGGTGTGTAGTCCTGGGGTTGAAGCTAATGCAAATGTGCAATAGAAAGCAATACATATATTTTATTTGCACGTTTATGTGTATGTTTTATAGATCGTTGTTTGTCCTTTTTCTTTTGGCCATTGTGTTTTCTGTTCTTCTTCGATATACAGATTCTGATTACCCCTTTGGTATATCTTCAAACTCTTCTTTGAAAAGTGACCACATTTTGTCAAGTACAAAAGGATCAAACAAATGTCCACAATTCAGGAAATTTGTGTATAAATTGATGACTCTTTATTCTTGTCTCTTACCTCTCTCGGAAAAAAATATTTAATATTATAATTCGATATTTGACCATTTAACTTTTGGAGGGTGGGGTATAATTTTGTTTGTTAAAAAAAAGCCTCGAATTTAATAGAAAAAATATAGTGACCCGAAAGATGCAACATTTTTTTTTTTAAATTTGAATAAAAATAACATTTAAATTTGTTCATATAGAAATAAATTCTTGTTTCGTGTCAAAAATATTTCTGGTTTGGGGAAAAAAGACAGACATCCCCTAAATATTAAATGGTTGTCCTCTACACCTCAATAATGACATTATAAACATTTCTTAGACTTCAAACTTAATACCTTGATGTAACGTAAAAATAAATTACTTGTAGCTGAAAGTCAATATTGCTTTTTACACGATATATACACAACACCAGTCATCTGTCAAAAGTATTCGGAAATGTAAAAAAAAATCCCTATATAATCAACCAAAACCATATTTTTTCAAACAATTATTATGAAGTCATTTCTGGATAGATTTTAGCAAATGTTACACCAAAACATTCGTAATTGTCAATATTTTGATTGTTTATTTACTCATTATGGATTTATGAGTGATTTTTATTTGTACATATTTTAGACACAACAAAAATTGACTTTGATTTTCCTATATATTTCAACTAAATATAAATCCTAAAAATTTTAAATCATGGAAAAATAATGTACAAATAAAAACCACTCATATAAACATAATGAGCAAATAAACAAACAAAATATAGACAATAGGGATCATTCACCGCGTCTCCCGTTTGGTGACGCTACTGTTCCATAAGTGGTTAATTGTGCGTTTGAATCACAAAGACGCTTGTATCTTAACGTTAACTTAATGACGGCACCGAATTATAAAACTTGGATGGTGCAAACATTGAAGCTTAACTAGTACAGCGCGGGTGATATTACCTGTTAGTAGTATAGATTTAGTTGACGAGTATATGTAAAATAAAAGTATTATCTTTAAGTCGCAAGAAAAGAGTTTTATTATAACCATATTAAGAAATAAAACGGACGTTTACAAGACGTATCGGCTTGTACCTTGGTGTAGCCTATACGTGTTCATAAAAGGCGTACATGATGCTTGGTTACTCACACTGCAATACTGATGAACTTCATTCCAACATTTTAAAGTATACCTGAATTTCGGGAAATACTACCTCCAAGTGAACAAAATAGAATAATAAAGTCCCTGTCTCCACATACAAATTTTTTGAATTAATATATCTAGGTCTCTCTGTATTTAGGCAATCTTCAAATCTAAATCACACTCTTTAAATTTATTTGGTACAAAATTATACAGATAATATATTCCTTCTTCGTGTAGTGTTATTAACTGTTAAAGAATCGACAACAAGCGGGTTAATCATAGCATTTACTTTAGAAAGATTTTGAGCAGATGTATTATGAATGGCATAATAAATAGTTAAATAAAGAAAATTCGTTGTTTCTTACTATTTTTAATTATTTTCGACAGATTTTGGTAGCATTCAAATATTTTGTACAATCAGACGTGTTGTACGATCATCGTAAAAAACCTGGAACTGCTACACAATGTAAAACTAAAGACTCAGGTTGTCACCGACAGAGTTCCGTCCGTGTTTTAAGTGGGATTCGTGCTGCTCAATCTTCAGTTTTCTGTGTAGTTTTTTGTAGACCACTGTTTATCATTTTCTCCTTTTTCGCTTGGCCATTGCATTGCCTGCCCTCCTTCGATATATGACTTCCGATAACCCTTTTGGCATCTACAAACTTTTCTTATCTGTTGACCTATACACGCACCATTATACTATCCCAATTATCAAACTTATTTCATTGTAATATACATTGTATATGTAAAAATATATTGAACATTACAATTATTTGGTATAATGAATTTTTAATGGTAAAGGACTAAAGGCAAAGCACATGATTTTTGCACCGTAAGCTTATTCCATTCTAATGCAGGTAAAAACGTTATTTATAACTATAGTTAGCTGCATGTTATTCAAATGAACAGTCAAACGATTTGAATTACGATTTTAGTAATGCTACGAAAAAATCGGGAATTTGCATAATACCCAGTGTTCTATGCAATTAAAAAAAATAAACATAAAAAAATGTAAACGTACACGATTGGAAACGTACGGACTACTGGGTTTGGTGTTTAACACCACTTTCAACAAATTTCAGTAGGGTGCCCGGGTCAGTTTTATTGGTGGAGGAAAACTGAGTGCACAGAGAAAACCATGGACCTGCCAAAAGTTACTGGCAAACGTTATCACATAATGTTGTATCGCCTAGGCGAGATTCGAACTCATAACGTTAGTCGTGATAGGTACTGATTGCATCTACATGTATAGGTACTTGTAAATCCAACTACCAAACGATCACGACCACGAAGGCCTCTTGCGGACTACTGAGTTAAATATTGTAGAACTAGATACATCTGGAAACTATCGTGATAGAACATCACATAATAAAAAAAACTTTATTTGGTATACTGATACCCTAATGAAGAATTTGTTAAATTTTGAAAATGAATTGATTGAATATAGAAAATCGTGAATTTGATGGTAACAAGTGGGAAGGGATGAGATGAGAATCTAAAAAGAATTTTATTTTGTGTGGCTTAAACTAAAAATTGAAACAATAATGAGAAAATGAAAATATGCTTCAAAAATAAAAACTGTGATCATCTAGGTAGGGAAGGTTAATTAAGTTTTTCCTTTCCGTAAACTGGATATTTCGTACAGATGAAGAATATTTTTTGCTGAATTTTTTTTTAAAATAATCATAAATGTGTTCCCTTTGGATGGTTTATTACAAAGATAAATTTATTATTGCCATTCATTTTTTTTATCATTAGCCGTTTTTAGATTTATTTTGAATAAGCTCCCTTTAAATGATATAAAATACCAACTATGTTACTTGAAAAGGTGTCTATGCACACAGAAATTCTATTTGTTCATTGTTACAAGTTTTTTTTTATTATTACTTGTTCTTTTACTTGTGTTTGTTGACAATTGTATATTACTGCCTAAAGGTATAGATTAATTTGTTGTGTTCCTGTGTATTGTACATGTATGGTTTTGATTTTTTACCCTTTTACCCAGACTTTTATTATTGGTCATAAAGGGACAATTTTTTCCCAGAACAAAAACTCTGCTTCAGAGTGCATTTTTTTTCAGTTACAAAAATGTAGCATCGAAATCTTTTCATAAGAGTGAAATACACCTTTTTCCCCTAATGTTAATGCAAAGAAATGAAATGTGATACACGTATACACCGTTAGGAATTTAATTAATAACCTAATATTCCTGTCGTTCGGTAGTCAACTACGCAATGGTTGTAAGTATAAGATACAGTACTATTAAAAAAAAAGAAGCGGTCAGTCTTGAATATCCCGCAATACGGGTAACTCCTTTTGTTTCAATAGTAGTTTATCTGACTTTTACAATAATGTTATAATTTATACAATAAAAAAAGTCGTGAGAACAGTTTTGTTTGTGAACGAATTTACAGAATTTTCCTATTCATGTAATAAGTGCATTAGATATTGCCGTGTCCTTGTACCTAACGTTAACAATTCAAGCGTCATCGAAATTAAAACGTTCCGCTAACCACTTATGGAACAACAGCGACGTCTGTCGAAAGAAATTTGGTGAATGATCCCTATTCCGAATGTTTAGGTGTAAAATATGTTAAAATTTATCCAGAAATGACTTCACAATGAAAAAAATTAAAAATATGGATTTGGTCGATTATATAGGGATTTCTTTTTTTACATTTCCAAATATTTTTGACAGATGACTGTTGTATATACAGTCAATGGACATAAGTATTCGTCACCCTCGATTTTACGCTATATATTTCATATAAAACCACATTTTTCCAAAAAAGTATTGCCAAGTCATTTTTATACGGATTTTGATCATTTTTGCACCAGAAGAAGCAGAAATATTTAAAGATTATTTGTTTATTTTAGCATGATTTTCCGTTAGACTGCCTTTATTTTCTAATGATTTAAAAACAATTTTTGTTTTTTTGACGTCAAATTTTCTATATATTTTAACGAAAATAAAATCGGAAAAATCAACATTTGTGCTTAAATCACCAGAAAACAAAAGAATTATGCGTGTCTTCAAATCAATTTCATAAAAATCTGCCCAGAGATAGCGCTAAAATATTTTTCTGAAAAAAATGTGTTTTTATATGAAATATATAGCAAAACATCGAAGGTGACGAATACTTATGTCCATGAACTGTAACTTTATTCTCTAAACTATTAAATGTTACAAAGGTTACAAAGTGAGAGTGTTCAAATCAATACAAAGTAAACACATATCATTACATTAATTATCCAAATTATGTGTGTACTTATCGCGGCCTTTCGTTATCAATAATCATTCATAGCAGGGTTAAAATGATTGATAACGAAAGAAGAATTTTTTAAATCAGCCAATCAGAAACAAGAATCGCCTGTGGCGACCATGTTGTTTTAGTGGATCGGGACGGAATGAGCAATCTTGATAGAGGACCTTCCATAGAAGCTTCCTATCAAGTTTCAGTTCATTTGGCCAAACGGTTACAGAAGAGAAGAATTTTTAAAATCAGCCAATCAGAAACAAGAGTCGCCTATGGCGGCCATGTTTGTTAACGGATCGAGACGAAATTAACAATGAGGGCCTTCCATAGATGCTTCCTACCAAGTTTCAGTTCATTTGGCCGAGGGGTTTTAGAGGCATATTTATCTGTAATTCAATTCATTGCTGAAGTAACTGCTGATATCTATATTTAAATTAGAGTTATCTCCCTTTGCACATAATTTTTTTCTTCTTCAGAAAGTATGCAATCATAAACATGAATTGCCTGTGCCGCCATGTTTGTTAATGGAGCGGAACAAAATGAGCAATCTTTATAGAGGACCTGCCATAGATGATTCCGACTAAGTTTCATATCATTTGGCCCTATGGTTTCAGAGGAGAAGATTTAGAAAAATAGGCCAATCAGAAACAAGAATTGCCTGTCGCGGCCATGTTTGTTAATGGATCGGGACAAAATTACCAATCATAATGGAGGACCTTCCATAGATGCTTCCTACGAAGTTTCAGTTCATTTGGCTGAGGGGTTTCAGAGGGGAAGATTAAAATGTGAAAAGTTAACGGACAACAGAAATGAAGGCTTAGACAGTGATGGTCAACAATTCCACCACTATATATAACAAGAATTCTGAGAGTATTGCACATAGCAAACAATATCCCCTACCGGCCGCAAAAATCAGAGGACCTACAATATTAGAAGTATCTCCTTGCAGTGACTAGATTTTAAATTACAAGTTCAAGGGCCAAAACTCTGGCAACAATAATTCAAAAAGACAGAAATTTGAATTTTATCTTAAATTTTACAGGCAAACATAATTCAAAAAGACAGAACCTTGAATTTATCTGAACTTAACTAGATATAGCTATAAATCAGCAAATATCGACTCAATAATACAGTACATGTAACTCAAATCACTGCCAAAAACAGTCTTGACTAGTAATTGATGTGGAATGACAGACAGATAGCAGTTGAGGAAACCAATTACAAAGCAAATAATATATTACATGTATTATATTTTCACATTTTTTACATATTGTTGTGACTGCCATCAGTGGTAGAGTTAAATGTTGGATATAACTATATACCAAATATCAAATCAATATCTCATAGGACGTCAAAAAAAAGTCCGGACAACTAAAAGTTTGAACAAAAAATACATGTTCAAGGGCCATAGCTCAGCCACAAATCATTCGACCGGAACAAAATTCGAACTTAAGCTGTAACTCATCCAGATATAGCCACATACCAAATATCAAGTCAATATATCAAAGGACGTAAAAAAAAAGTCCGGAGAACTTAAAATTTTAACGTGACGGACGGACAGACGACGGACAGACTGACGGACGGAACCTAAAAATATAGTTACCTTCGGCTTTCGCCGGTAGGGGACTAAGAAAGAACAATCATCTCCTACCTTAACTCACTGAACACACAAAATAAGGGGAACAGTAACATAGGGAGTTGCAAATCCAGCCCTTGGGTTAGACCAGGTAGTCATCACAGCACACCTCTTTGCTGCAACATCCAGATTTCTGCAACCCGACAAGAACGATGGTTGCTTTTCTTCGTGAATCCATTCATCGTATTTTAACGGCCCTTTTAAGGGCCAAACAAATATTAAAAAAAGAATTCAATCAGTGTATAACGATAAACATTTTTCTAAGATAACTATCAGACATTGAAAAAAAAACATATTTATAAAATGTAATTTCTTAATTACAATATTCTTTTCACAAATGGCACAAGCCACAACGCTTGAACAATTCAACGTTACTTGTTTTCCGCGTGGATGACATTATAAAAACATTTCATTTTGCAGTATTTTTTCAAACCACAACGTTTGAAATGAAACGGTGCTTGTTTTCCGCGTATTATTTTCCCGTATTTTTTTCAAACTGCAACGTTTGAAATACTTCGTTACTTGTTTTCCGCGTATCATTTTCCTGTATTGTTCAAATCGAAACGTTTGAAATGCTTCGTTACTTGTGTGATGCTATTAAACATTTTCCCGTACTTTTTCAAAAACAAATTAATTTTCGTCACAGAGTCTATTTTTTACAAGTTTTATATTTTATCTATTTTTACTACAAAATGCACCAATACTACATCATGTTATAGCTTCTAAAAGCAACCATATTAATACAATGTTGTCCAGTGTGAGGGTCTTAGCTCCTCTACAAAAGCTGAAGATTAAATATGAATTGTCTTAACAATCTACTACCAGGCTGAAATATATTGATAAATTTGACCAATTGCTGATCACCCCGCAGTGAACGTCTACGGTTGATAACACTGTACGATAGTTGATACATCTCACCATTTTTTATCTGATACTATGTAGTAAAACATTTCCCATCATTTATAAAATCATCATTAAATAACTGGTGTCCAATTAAAATGTTTATAATATTGCATGTGTGGACCCTGTTTACGTGACACAGACAACAATAGCAGTGACTATATTACATAAAATACATTACAGTATAGAGGTTCCCAAAACAAACAAAAACGGATTATTGGTTTTCAAAATATAACCGGAAGTTGCATCACCGAAAATGACGTCATTGAAAGGCAAGTGACTGGAAGTGACGTCACAGGAAGTGACGTCATTTTCCCGCGCTTTTTCCTTACTATAGTAGTAGGACATTTTCCCATTTTCCATATCTTTTCACTATTCAACTTACTTTTCTTCCGCATTTTCCATATCTTTTCACTATTCAACTTACTTTTCTTCCGCCTTTTTCATATCTTTTCACTATTCAACTTACTTTTCTTCCATATTTTCCATATCATTTCACTATTCAACTTACTTTACTTCCAATTATTGATTATATATTTTCTTCCGCGATACTAAAATAGTTATTACTACCGGGATACTGAGGTAGGTTTAATGGTCTATCGATGCTACTTCTAAATTGAAGTAAAATAGTTTGATCCAAAAGGAGTAGATATTTTTTGGGCACAATCCAACAGATAGCTCTCACATTTTCAATTACAAGCTCCTTTTTCAAGGTGCTCTCCAAACCAAAGGACAAATACCCCGATTTTAAATATATAGATATTTTAAATTTCCAATTACAGTCATTTCAGTTAAAATTCACAGAGAGACTTGAAAACAGACTTTCAAGTAAGACTATTAAAGTTTTGCTATCAAATAGAAAATTGACAGGGAGGAAGCGAATTGCTTTTGATAATAATGTGCATAAGATCGCAATATTCTCAGATGTGTTAGAAAATGTAAAACAATTAAATTTTAGCTTACAAAAGTTTGAAAGCGACAACATAGAATTTGAAAAAAAAGTGTTCTGATTTACATAATAGTTTACAGGAAGAAATATGTCTTAATGGGGTTTTGCTAGCAAAAAACCAGAATCTGCCAAATCAACTTGACAGTCTGAAAGATACGAAGAGTTGCCTTATAGATTATGTAAAATCAATAAATAAAAAAGTTGGAACCGCGAATATAAAAATAATTATGCTTTTATTACACATGCAAATTCGGCGTTATTTCAATAGAATATGTGATAAGGTGCAATAAACACTGAAACGTAATTTTGAGATCATGGAGATAATTTAATTTAATTGTTCATAGCAAATTTGAAAGTGAAGTTGTTTCTTTTTCAGTACAGTGTTTAATGACATGATATGTGTATAACAGTTCCCATAATTGTGTGGGAAACAATATTGTTGTAGTATTATTATTGGTACTTGTAAAGATTGCCACATTATGACCCAAAGGTGTTTTATGTTAAGCACTACTTTTGATCCATCATTTGTCCATTGGAGGTTAGGTGTTTAACACCACTTTCAAAAATATTTCAGTTACTACTTTAGTGGCGGAAATTGGAGTACCCAGAGAAATCCAGATCTGTCGCAAGTCACTGACAAACTTATTACATAATGTTTTATCGAGTACACCTCACCATGAAAGGGGTTCAAACTCATAACTTAAGTGGTGATAGGCAACGATTGCACAGGTAGTTGTAAATTCAACTACCATACGACCACGACGGCTCAAGTTCAGTTAAGATGAAGGGTAATTGTTTTATTGATATCGATGGAATTTATGATTAACACTGTTTATAAACTTTCTTTTCATATCAATCAATGAAAAGAATTAGTTTGCTGAAAGTATGGTTTTTTTTGTTGGGGTTCATTCGAAGGAATTTGTATCTCATGTGAAGTTCCGTCAATTGCAGACACAACGCTAGGCATATTAGAACAATACCTTTTTTTTGCCACCAGACTGGGATGGTTGGCCACTGAATTTTACGATTACACACTTTATATAAGTCTACCCATGTTGAATTTAAAAATCTGTCAACAGTTGAAACACTGACACCAAAGCATAAATAAATAAATAAATAAATAAATAAATAAATAAATAAATAAATAAATAAATAAATAAATAAATAAATAAATATTGCACGGACCGTGCTATTTATCTTAGTGAATCTCATGATCATCGATGAGCTAAAACAATTGACGAAGGTGGTCCGTTGGTGAGCATAAGCAATATAAAGCTGGGGCTCTTAAATGCGTATTAACTGCATTACATGTAAACTGTATGATTCTGTTTGATAAAATCCTTTAACTAGAACAGGAAAAAATGTACACTTGAGTGAAATAGTGTTCTAATAAAAGATCGTGAACGTGATGTACAAGGGTGAAAGAATGTCAAGGTATATTTTAAATGAGATCGAAACAAGTCACCATTTGATATTAATTCGGTTGTATTTCATTTTGACGATTTTAATTACGGAAGACGATCACAACCATATTTTTTTTAACAATGCAACTCAGCAGGGTTTTTTTCATAACCTATAATAAAATGAAAAAAATATATAGCACACTGTCGGAACAGTTCCAGCATTCAATAGAAAAATCGTAGAGATATGTAAATTCGATATCCCTAACAAACATATAAATGACCCCTTCTGGCTTAGTTCAGGTACTTCAATAAAAAGTGACGGGGTTAAATTAGTATACAGTAGATTTTTCTAAGACATTTCTCTTATTTAATAAAAACAATAGAAAGCGAAAATCGCACGATTTTTGCACGACAATCGGTCAATGATCGGGCGACTGTCGCCGATAATGGATAAATAAGCCTAAAAGGGCTATTGTTTTACCATGGGACAGACAAGTTTTGGAAGAATGGAATCATTTATTTTTCTTTACATATGAAATCAGAAATGTTCCATTCAATATCCAGTTTTACATAACTTTTATACTGCTTGATTTTCCTTAGTCAGATTATTTTTTTTCTCCCAAGTCTAACAAAATTATTTATTTGCGAAAATGTTCTGTATCAATACAGATCTCGTAAACTCTAAAAATGAATTAAAAACAGCAAAATAACTGATCAACAATTATTCTAAACAACTATCGTTTCTTTCAAACTGTTAAATATCGAACAAATTAATTTGATTGTAGATTACAATTAAAAATAATTTACTAGCAGACGACAAACACCAACGAGTTACTTCCCTTACATAATGTACAATACGAAAAAAAACCCGTCTTGGATGTCCAATACGGAAAATATACGTCTTCCGGTTGTACAATACGGGAAAAATAATGTACGGTCACATGTCTTAAATGGGTGTTTTTGATTGGATTAAAATTATAGCTGTATAATAATGTATAATAACCTATTATTATTAGAATCCTAACATGACTGCGAATTTGGCATAAATAAAATAACAAATGGCTTCCTCTAGGAAAACGCCGACTTTATGTGAAAGGGACACCAGACAGCTATGAGGAACACATTTAGTATATCCCTTAGCGAGGGATGTAAAGGACACACTCCTTACACGTAAAAGACAACTTACAGCAGATTCTGATAGCAACAGTTTATTAGGAGTGTTGTTGGTTTGTCACAAAGCAAAATAATATCTACCATCTCCTCTTTTTCTAGTGACAATCAAAACAATCATACATAGACTCATGGCAGCGACACACATTTTACCTACACGATTAATCATATGGTTGTAAACTTGTTCTCATCATACATAAATATGAAATACTTGATTGTAAAACAATTACCACTTTCTATGGGATATCTGATTCCAAGGCTTGTTATCAGTTTATCAAAAAAACAAAAATAATTCTCACAGGTTCCTAGCTAAAATCGTTACACATTAAACATTTTGCTTCACACCAATTCCTAAAACATTTCCATGTTATAAATAAAAACGATCTTTAAATATTGGACTTCTCTCAACCCGCACCTTGGTATTTTTTTTTATAATTTTGTGATGGTGGTCCGTAAAAATGTACTGGAATATATCATCGCATTGGTTGTCGCTAAGAATAAAGTACGGTTGAAAAAGTGTTTAAAACAAATTCAAATATGACAAAGTTCTATTGTCCAAATAAATCTATCTATTACTTCTTTTAAGATTAATACCAAAATTTCGACCAGTTTTCGACGATCAATGTTAGTAAGTTTCTTAATTGATATGACCTCAATATGTACATTATGAATGTCATAGCAGACGATGAAACCAAAATTGGTCTGTATGAGATATATTTTTTAAATGATTAAAGCTTTATTAAGGTGACGAAAAAATGAATTACGAAAAACTACAATTTGAACGTGAAATAATAGATGTGGTACGTAGTTCTTACATTTAAAGATGACATTTTTAGATCAGATTTCTTGAGATCATTCATGCAATTTCAGCATCATAATATAACCTCTGACAAATGAAGCGATACAAATAATGAGAGATTTTATCACGTGAAACAAACCGTTGAAAACAAGAGACCGTCGAAAATGGGTGACGATGCGACATTACTATTCATTCACTTTAATTTCATAATACAGCTTCGGAACATGTTTTTATTCCTGAAATCAATCCACATTGCATATTAAGTCAAATTTGTGCTTTGTTTATTTAGTTTTATTATTCTTTGCTTTTGTTTTTTAAAGATATGCATTATAATACAATGATACGTACGTCCTGTATTATGAAAAAAAATGACGATCAGTGCTTTTCATTACCTGACTTTGTCAAACCGCTGTGAGGAATTAGATACACATATTAACTAACTGTATTTATTTTTGAAAAGCACATATTGTAAATACATTTTGGAGAAATTTTATCGACATCTGAGATGGGACCGATTTTGGCCCTTATAGCTCACAGTCCTTTATCTTATTGTACAATATGTATTAATTAATAAAAATATGCTTAAACTATTTAAGTAAAAATATCAACATTGTGCATTACGGTGTAAAAAATCCTAATTGCCAATATTTGGTTTTTAGATGTGGTTTTGTTTAACTACGTAATTAGTAGGCCTATCCCCTAAAATATATTTAAAAAAAACCAGTTTACATAGATCAATCATCGTACATAACAATAACTTCAACACAAAGATAAATAATTTCTACATAAGATTACGCCATCCAACCTTATGTGATAAATGTTTTCAGTGACTTATGGCAGGTCGGTAGTTTTCGTCGGGTACTGAGGTTTCTTTCCAATAAAACTGATCGCCACTATATCATTGACATATTGTTTTAAAGTGGCGTTAAACACCATAGTTTCAATGTGTTGTATGCAAGAAATACGTGAGGAAAAAAACAAAATGGAATTCTTTGTGACGAATGAATACTGTGACGTAGCATATTTAATGTATTAACATATATCAAAATCAGAATACGATATATTATCTAACACAAACAAGAATTGATTTTGTAAAAACTGCACATTGTCAAATTCCTATACAAAGCACGTGCTTAGAGCATCAATGGGCAACAAGAGGGCGGGTGCGGGGGGGGGGGGGGATGTGGATAGCACAAAAATCCGGCCGGCCACAAGGCAATTTATTTTATCAGCCAGATATTAGGCTAAAAAACACACCAAAAAAAATTGATGTGCCAGAAAAGGCAACTTCCTCATTCACTGAAGCTAGTATAAAAATAAAGGTACTCAGGGTGTTGTCCAAATCTAATTGATGTTTATCTAGATGACTTGAACAGTGATTCATCTACTGAGCTTCAACAGTTTCACTCATATTTTTGACATAAGTGTAGTGCAACAAAAGCTGAAAAAGCTAGATACAGTCATGCTGAATAAAGTAATTGTAGAAGACAACATTGAGTGCGTTTTCCAAACGTAGATATTAGCTTGCGTATATTTTAACATTAATAGTCACAAATTGCAAAACTCAACCTTCATTCTCTCATATGAAGCGTATCAAAAATTCAAACAGAACAACGATGAGACAAGATGGGATGAAATCCATATCTCTGCTCATGATTGCAGCAGATCTGTTGCGCCAAATTAACTTTGAGGATTTATTGATTGGTTGTTGTTTTACGTCAATTCAGAAAATTTTCATCTATATTATGTTGAGTTCAAGTTAATTTTCAATGAGAGGATGGTGAGGTCCGGTTACACTGAGTTGGATTTTTTTGTGGTGCTAGCTCACTGAAACAACAGTCCGCGGGTAGACATATCGCTTCAATCGGACACATTATTCTGATTCCGAGCCAACGCAGTCATGTTAAGGTTGTCCATCAATTGAAAATCCATAAAAAAACGTGTTTTTACTTTTTGATTAAATACACGCGAAAATGCATTAATTCTACTCATTTAAGCCATAAACCAATACAATTATGTGTGATCTACTCAAAATGGAAAAAAATTAATTATTAGGAATCAATTACAGATGTCACGTTATCACATTAAAGAGAAAGTAGCATCGTGACCACTAAAACCGAACAGAACAACGGCATAGCGATGTTCAATACAGGTAATGAAGGAACCGGCGGATTGAGGATATCATATTCTTCAAGAAAAATGCGTGGCAAAGTGTTGAATTTCATTTAATTAAATGTGCGAATAGACTGACAGGCCAAATATGCAAGAAACCCCCCTTTTCCGAGTTCTATGGGATTTTTCTTGCTACATTGAACGTTCAATCCCTGTATTCTTTGCCATAAGAAGAAGAAGAAGAAGAAGAAGAAGAAGAAGAAGAAGAAGAAGAAGAAGAAGAAGAAGAAGAAGAAGAAGAAGAAGAAGAAGAAGAAGAAGAAGAAGATACTTTTATTTACCAATTATGGGCCCACGAGGAGCATGAATATTCACATATATAATTATTTAAAACATAACATATGTTTAGCAAAGACAAAGATACAATAACATATACTTAAAACATGTCTTTTATATGCTCAGTGTGGTTGATATGTTTTAATACATCCAGCTATGATATATGTATCATATAAATACGATGATAAATAAATAGATAGAGCCGACTATTTGTATCCTACCCGTGTCTGAAGCAGAGAGGCAAATACAATGATAACCTTTCTGCATGAGACACCAGGTAACGGTGCTAAAAGAATGATAGTCAACACTTAATTTTGAGGTATGAGCCATTTATATCCTCCCTGTGTCTAAAGCAGAAAGGCAAGCTCATAGGTTGCCCTTCAGCAGAAAACACCAGAGGACGATGCTAAAAGGATGTTAGCTCATACCCAAATATTTAATTGTATGAATGGATCATCCTTCCCGTGTTTAAAGCAAACAAGTTGGCGAATAAGGTAGCTTGAATGTAGTAAACACCAGGGGACGGTGCCTCAAGGATATGTTAATTTCCTCATACAGTTGATTTTGTTATAATTAAAAGACAAGATGTATCAACTTTTAAGGAAGATCATGCTTCAAAATAAATTTACATAATGTTTTCAATAATTCAATATTTTCAGAGTTAAAAGGCCAATCAGTTTGTTTTGACTTCAAATTTCTAAAGTTACTAGACACAGTTGTAATTTCAAGTAACATTGATTCTCGGTCTTCATCTATTTTGAGCATTCAAATAAAAAATGTAATTCATCTTCAATAACATTTGAAGAACATATTGTGCATACTCTGTTGTGTCGGGGAACACCTTACATGGTCATCTAGGTTAACAAATAATAAAGAGTAGCTCACAAGGTCATTTAGGTAAAACATAATAAAGAGTAGCACACAATGTCATTTAATTAAAATATAATAAAGAGTAGGACACAAGGCCATTTAGGTAAATATAATTAAGAGTAGTTTACATGGTCATCTAGGTAAACAATAATTAAGAGTAGCTCACATGGTTATTTTAGAAAAAAACATAGTAAATAGTAGCTCTAAAGGTCGTCCAGGTAAAAATAATTAAGGGTAGCTCACATGGTCATCTAGGTTAAAAAATGATAAAGAGTTGATCGCATGGTCATCTAGGTATACAATAATCAAGAGTAGCTCATATGGTCAACTAAGTAAACAATAATTAAGAGTAGCTCACATGGTTATTTTAGAAAAAAACATAATAAATAGTAGCTCTAAAGGTCGTCCAGGTAAAAATAATTAAGGGTAGCTCACATGGTCATCTAGGTTAACAAAAGGTAAAGAGTAGCTCACATGGTCATCTAGAAAAAAAAAACTAAGAGTAGTTGACATGGTCATTTTAGTAAAAAATAATAAAGAGTAGCTCACAGGGTCAATTAGGTAACAAATAATTAAGAGTAGCTCACATGGTCATCTAGGTACAAAATAATAAAGAGTAGCTCACATAGTAATATAAGTGAACCATAATAAAGAGTAGCCCACGGGGTCATTTAGGTAACAAATAATTAAAATTTGCTCACATGGTCATCTATTTAAAAAATAATTAAGAGTTGCTGACAAGTTCATGTAGGTAAAAAATAATTACGAGTGGCACACAACGTCATCTAGGTAAAATAATTAAGAGTAGTTCACATGGTTATTTTAGAAAAACATAATAAATAGTAGCTCTAAAGGTCATCCAGGTCAACAATAATTAAGGGTAGCTCACATAGTCATCTAGGTTAAAAAAGGATAAAGAGTAGCTCACATGGTCATCTAAGTAAAACATAATTAAGAGTAGCTCACATTGTCATCTATGTAAAGCATAATAAAGAGTAGTTGACATGGTCATTTAAGCAAAACATAATAAAGAGTAGCTCACAGAGTCAATTAGGTAACACATAATTAAGAGTAGCTCCCATGGTCATCTAGGTAAAAAATAATAAAGAGTGGCTCGCATAGTAATTTAAGTGAAACATAACAAAGAGTAGCCCACGGGATCATTTAGGTAACAAATAATTAAGAGTAGCTCACATGGTCATCTATTTAAAAAATAATTAAGAGTAGCTCAGATGGTCATTTAGGTAAAAAATAATAAAGAGTAGCTCACATAGTAATTTAAGTGAAACATAACAAAGAGTAGCCCACGGGGTCATTTAGGTAACAAATAATTAAGAGTAGCTGACATGGTCATGTAGGTAAAAAATAATTAAGAGTAGCTCACATGATCATTTAGGCAAACAATAATAAAGAGTAACTGACATGGTCATTTAGGTAAAAAATAATTAAGAGTAACTAACATGGTCATCTAGGTAAAAATAAGCAAGAGTAGCTCACATGGTCATCTAGGTAAAAAATAATAAAGAGTAGCTCACATGGTCATCTAGGTAAAAAATAATAAAGAGTAGGTGACAAGGTAGTTTAGGTAAAAAATAATTAAGGGTAGCTCACTAGGTCATCTAGGTTAACAAATAATAAAGAGTAGCTCATATTGTCATTTAGGTAAACAATAATTAAGAGTAGGACACAAGGTCATTTAGGTAAAATATAATAAAAAGTAGCACACAAGGTCATCTAGGTAAAATAATTAAGAGTAGTTCACATGGTCATTTAGGTAAAACATGGTAAAGAGTAGCACACAAGGTCATTTAGGTAAAATATAATAAAGAGTAGTTCACAAGGTCATTTAGGTAAAATATAATAAAGAGTAGTTCACATGGTCATTTAGGTAAAATATAATACAGAGTAGCACACAATGTCATCAGGGTAAGATAATTAAGGGTAGTTCACAAGATTCAAGATTCTTTATTTCTTAAACACTATAGTAAGTACAGTGGTACAAAGAATGTGTTCAATATGATAACATAAATAATAATAACACACATGACAAGATGAAATAAGTAAAATGATTAATAAATACAGTACAGCAACAACAGAGGATTAACCTGGAAGAACAACTTGAGAATGTATAACCCTTATAAATTTG
Source organism: Bathymodiolus brooksi (assembly GCA_963680875.1). Taxonomy (NCBI): domain Eukaryota; kingdom Metazoa; phylum Mollusca; class Bivalvia; order Mytilida; family Modiolidae; genus Bathymodiolus; species Bathymodiolus brooksi. Next base: position 28,329,388 of record OY804590.1, read on the forward strand.
CAAAGATGTTTTAGTTTACTTTTTTGTTTAGATTGAAACAATTTTCCGAACTTGAATATATTAATTCTGTGTATCAAATAAGGATTTAAAAATTGGTTTCTGATATCTACTAGAGATCGACACTGAAGTATATAATGAAATTCGTCATCAAGTTCTTGGTATTGACATAAATTACAGTGTTTATTTTGTCGTTCAATTCTATGCCATCTGCCCGTTTCTATTGGTAACCTATGATTTCCGGTTCTAAATCTACAATATGTAATTCTATCTTTATCTGGTAAAATATCTAAATAATGCTCAAATTCGAAATTGTCTTTAAATAATCTGTAAGACAGCCCTTTTGGCGAGTTTTCAATATAAGATCTCCATTTGTTTTGGAATAGGTCAAATATATTTTGCTTTAAGCTAACACTTAACCATTTTGGATTTACATTCCCTTGAGATATCCATACATTACTATAACCACATCTATCTAATATATTCTTAATACATATCAACCAATCAGACTTATATTGATTTTGGAATTTTTTCAAAAACATGTATATATACAAAATGTTTGCAATTTTACTATCCTTTCCATTTTCCCATTTTTGACCAACAATTAATCATGCGTAGTTCTATATAGACTGACATTGGATAAATGCCAAGTTCTCCATATATCATAAAATTTGGAATTGACTTCTTCAAATTCAGTAATAATTTGCAAAATTGTAATTGCACTCTTTCAATAATATCTATGTTGCCGAACCCCCATATTTCGCACCCATATAACAGGATTGGCTTCACAATTTTATCAAAAAGATCGTATTGAGATTTAATTGACAAGTTGTGTAACCTCCCCTTCTTTAATACCTCGTACATAGTCTTATATGCTTTATTAATTAAAACCTTCTTCGCATTTGTAAAACTACCTGTTCTTGAGAAATGCAGGCCTAGATATCTGAATTCATTGACAATTTCTATTGCATTCCCATCATATTAAAGGTTAATATTTCGAGGCAATCGACCAGTAGAAACAATAATCATTTTAGATTTGCTAGAATTAACTTTAAGCTTCCAGATATTTCAGTACTCACAAAACATATTTAGTTGTAACTGTAGATATGACGCAGAACCGTAAAATAAAACTGTATCATCAGCATATAGCAACACAAAGAGTTTTAAATAAATATCAAATTCTCCTTCGATCTCATCAGATATACAATTAAAGCCACATACATTCCTTTCTTCAAGAAACTGTTGAAGATCATTTAAATATATTGAGAATAAGAAAAGGGAAAGGTATACTCCCTGTCGTATTTCTATATTACATGGAAAATATTCTGACATTTCGCCATTATATAACACACGATATTTGATACCACTATACATATTAAAAATAACTTTATACATGTTACCATTAATTTCATTCCCAAGTAATTTATACCAAAGACCTTTTCTCCAAACAGTATCAAAGGCCTTTGCAAAATCAATAAATGCACAATACAATGCATTTTCAGGAGGAATATAAACAATACCAAACAGAAATATAATTTTGCTTATTTTGAACCATAGTACATATTTACTATCTGTTTCAATAATTAAATATTATCCCCTAATGATTTTCTGAATCTAACGATTATCCCCCCTGACTTTACTCTACTACGAAGCTGAAATCTGTTTTTCATTTTAATAATAAAACCAGGTAAATCTATTTCGTCTACATCATCCGTTTTCGTCTCAACAAAACAGAAAATATCATAATCATTTACAAGTTCAAAACATTCAGGGTATTGAATACGTCTTATTAAACCACATACATTGATAGTGATAATATTTATAACAGTTTTATTGAGTGAACAATGGTTTACAGAGAACAATCCATTATCGATTTTATTGACAGTAGTTATTTTGTCTTCCACGGTTATCATATGCAGGTGGTTCGTCTCTCTCTGGAGTAGAGTTCACGCTCGTACGTTTATTCGGTCTAGTGGTTGATCGACGGGTCTCTAAATGGGTAGCCTCATCTGGAACTACAAGTTCATTATTTACAAAAAGTTTGTCCCTGATAAGCACTACTTTTGACTTCTTCTTCTTTTCCTCTTTCATTATAGGATACAATTTTCGTCTCCTTTCCTCTATCTCTGGTGGGAATTGTTCATTAACCCCGAAATGGGTTCCTCTCAGATTTCTTCCTGTCTTTATAACTTTGTCTAAATCTGAATAATACAGAAATCGAGCAATGATGGGATGTGGTCGTTTTGCATTTTTCTTCCCGAAGCGGTGAATATTGCCAAACTCGATTCTTCCGGGTATTTTCATTTCTTGATAGATGAAATGTCTAAGTTTGTTCTCAAAGTTTTCATCAGCTTGCTCATCCAGCCCTGTGAATATCAAGTTATACTTCATAGTTCTGCACTGCATGTCAACTAACTTTTCTTTCAGTTTTACATTTTCGGTCTCTATCTTTTTTATTTCATCTGCCATACTTGTTCTGATGCTAGCATCCTCTTTTCTTTCTTTCCTTAGTTTCTCGAAGTCTTTCGATGATTTATCAGTTTTCTCCTTCACGTCATCAAACAAATTTCCCGTTCCTTGGGAGCTCGCTTCCATGTCGGCTACTCTATATTTTACGTGTACTATATCAGTTTCAGCAGTAATTACTCTTGCAGTTAGTGTATTTAATTTATCATTCATCTGATTCAAAGTCACTGTATTTTTTCCAGTGTTCTTTTCAATGTTCGAAAGCCTAGTGTCCATTCTATTTAACAATGTCAAAACGTTATTCAAAACCGATGATACTTCGACTTCATCTCCATAGAGAACACTTCTACTTTCCTTTAATATTTCTGTTGTAGATTTTTTACCTTTCTTGTCTTTTGTATCTCCCTTTTTCACGCACTCTTCTAGACCTTCAGTTATAGTAGTAAACTGCAGTTGTATAAAAACAGATCGAATCGGAACAGGATCACAGGACTAAATAAGTACTAAAAACGTAAAGTTACTGTCAAAAAGTGGTCGAAGGAGGGCTCGGAACCCAAAACCAATTATAAAGAGTATAACATACCGATAGAGAGTCCGATAAATATCCATATTTCCTAATGTTTACATAATCCAGAGTGAGCGAAATAAATCAAACATCCATCTTGTCATGCGCATCCCATTCACATGGTCATCTAGGTAAAAAATAATTAAGAGTAGCTCACATGGTCATTTAGGTAAAACATAATAAAGAATATCACACAAGGTCATTTAGGTAAAATATAATAAATAAGGGTAATAACAAAATTACCGAACTCCGATAAAACTTACAAAGGGAAAGTCAAAACTCATAAGTATATAAACAGACAAAATCAGTCAACAACCGGAAAACTGTGAAAACCGTAATGACCCTGACTTGATACAGGCATTTCTAAAGAAATGGTGGGTTGAATCAGATTTTAAAGCGCCAAACCTCCCCCTTTCATTACGGCTCAAAGTTTCCGGCTGTCACTATAACACTATTTATAACAATACTTGAACAAAACAGGTAAAACAGTTGTCAAAGCAGCGCCAAACTCATTGAAGTAAATGTGAAAGACACCTTTACGTCACACATTGATAAACAAATATTTTTGACATTTTTGTTGACATCTTATCTTTATACATTTTCACATCTAGGTAAAACTAATTAAGAGTAGCTCATATATGGTCACTTAGGTAACAAATAATCAAAGTAGGTCATATGGTCATTTAGATGAAACATAATTAAGAGTAGTTCAGATGGTCATTTAGGAAAAACGTAATAAAGAGTAGCTCACATGGTCATTTAGGTAAAAAAAAATAAAGAGTAGCTCACATGGTCATTTATGTAAAACATAGAAAAGAGTTGCTCACATGGTCATTTAGGTTAACATTAATCAAGAGTAGCGCACATGGTCATTTAGGAAAAACGTAATAAAGAGTAGCTCACATGGTCATTTAGGTAAACAATAATTAAGAGTAGCTCACATGGTCATTTATGTAAAACATAGAAAAGAGTTGCTCACATGGTCATTTAGGTTAACATTAATTAAGAGTAGCGCACATGGTCATTTAGAAAAAACGTACTAAAGAGTAGCTCACATGGTCATTTAGGTAAAAAATAATTAAGAGTAGCTCACATGGTCATTTAGGTAAATAGTAATTAAGAGTATCTCACATGGTTATTTAGGTAAAGAATAATAAAGAGTAGCTCACATGGTCATCTAGGTAAATAGTAATTAAGAGTATCTCACATGGTTATTTAGGTAACAAATACTTAAGAATAGCTCACATGGTCATCTGTGTAAAAAAAATAATTAAGAGTAGCTCACATGGTTATTTAAGTAAAACATAATAAAGAGTAGCTCACAAGGTCATTTAGGTAAAAATAATTAAGAGTAGCTCACATAATCATTAAGAAAAAAATAATGAAGAATAGCTCACATGGTCATCATCTAGTTAGAAAATAATTAAGAGTAGGTCAAATGGTCATTTAAGTAAAACATAATAAAAAGTAGCTCACAAGGTCGTTTAGGTAAAAAATAATTAAGGGTAGCTCATATGGTCATATTGGTTAACAAATAATAAAGAGTAGTTCATATGGTCATTTAGATAAAAAAATATTTAAGAGTAGCACACAAGGTGATTTAGGTAAAATATAATAAAGAGTAGCACACAAGGTCATCTAGGTAAAATACTTAAGAGTAGTACACAAGGTCATTTTGGTAAAATATAATAAATAGTAGCACACAAGGTCATCAAGGTGGAATAATTAAGAGTAGTTCACTTGGTCATCTAGTTAACAAATAATTAAGAGTAGCTCACATGGTCATTTAGGTAAAAGATATTAAAGAGTAGCACACAAGGTCATTTAGGTAAAAGATAATAAAGTTTAGGACAGAAGGTCATCCATGTAAAACATAATTAGAAGTAGCTCACATGGTTATTTAAGTAAAACATAATAAAGTGTGGCTCACAGGGTCAATTAGATAACAAATAATTAAGAGTAGCTCATATGGTCATCCATGTAAAACATAATTAGGAGTAGCTCACATGGTTATTCAAGAAAAAATCATAATAAAGATTAGCTCACAGTGTCATTTAGATAAAAAATAATTAAGAGTAGCTGACATGGTCATTTAGGTAAACAATAATTAAGAGTAACTCACTTGGTCATCCATGTAAAACATAATTAAGAGTAGCTGATAAGGTAGTTTAGATAACAAATAATTATGGATAGCCCACATGGTCATCTAGGTTAACAAATAATAAAGAGTAGCACACAAGGTCATCTAGCACTAGGAAATAGAAAATGCAAATATGCCCGGTAAAATGCAAATATGCCCGGTAAAATGCAAATAATTAAAGATTACCAGTTATATTAGCGTTTACCAGTTAAATTAGCGAATTGTCTTGTTATATTTGCGTTTTACCTTTTAAATTTGCATTGTCGTGGCATTTTAGCGTTTTTCCTTTTAAATTTGCATTGTCGTGTCATTTTAGCGTTTTTCCTTTTATATTTGCGTTTTCCCTTTTAAATTTGCATTGTCGTGGGATTTTAGCGTTTTTCCTTTTAAATTTGCATTGTCGTGGCATTTTAGCGTTTTTCCTTTTATATTTGTGTTTTTCCTTTTAAATTTGCATTGTCATGGGATTTTAGCGTTTTTCCTTTTAAATTTGCATTGTCGTGGGATTTTAGCGTTTTTCCTTTTAAATTTGCATTGTCGTGGGATTTTAGCGTTTTTCCTTTTATATTTGCGTTTTTCCTTTAAATTTGCATTATCGTGGGATTTTAGCGTTTTTCCCTTTAAATTTGCATTTTACCAGTTAAATCGCACGGTCATCTAAATCACCCGCTGAGTAGAGAGATTACGTAATACTGTAGTCGTCACTAGCTCATTGAATATGACGATCTATAGTATTATATTATCGCGTATCCATACGTATTTATTTATTTATTTATTATTATTATTTATGTCATACTAGTCTGGCCCTTAATAAATTTAGTGTATTCAATACACAATAATCCATCAATTGTTGGTATTTGATTTTCGTGTCGTATTTTAACTTAATGCGATGTTTATTAAGAAATGTGACTTTAAATGTATTAAAATATTAGCAAAGTGTGATACCCGTACAGAATACGTATACTGTTGTCACTTCACTATTACTTGTTTATCATGCGAGAAATACATTAACCTTGTAATACCTATGCTGAGACTATTTACTAAAAAATGAATTAAGTATATATTAAACTATCGGTCTCTATTAAGCTATTTATGTCTTGTTTTATAGCACAGGATTGCGTATGTACAGCCTCAAAGTTATTGTGCTTTAAAAGTTCTGATTATTGTAATGAGGCACCTTAATGAACAATAAATATTTTTGTTTATGATATAAAACAAATAATCATATCCCTATGTAAACGCCGTAAAGCGAGAGACCATATTTTAATTTGAAATATTTTATTCTTCAATAAATTAAGGCAAATAATTCCTGAAATAAGAAGTGAAAGGCGGGTTTACTTATTTCTGAAAACGACAGGTACATTCACACCGGTTCACTCAGCAGAGTACCTAATATTGCCAGGCAGAATATACAAGTGTCATCTTACATCCGGTCGACGGGACTCTGACCGAATACATGAATACATGTGTCACAATCTTTGGCAATAATCAGAAACGCAATACACATTTTGTGACCATTTAACGGTACCCGTGACTAGAATAGGAGATGCAATACACATTTTAAAGGTTCTAATAGGTGATCAAGTATACATGAGGAATGGGTGCATATTAATGCACACTGGCGGATCAAGGGGGTGTTCGACAATTTAGTAAAATTCGTGTATAAATTGGGTAAAAATTGGCAAACAAGAGCCTGGGTCCCCGTTTTCAAAACTGCTGGATCCGCGCCTCATGCAGCAATGATTCTGGGGCTATTTTCACAAAAAAATCTTAAGATTAACATTGATCGTAAGTTATATTGGATTGTTCATTTTTATCTTGATTTTTTTTGTGCATCATCAGAATGATATAGCAACAACCACAATTATGAAGTAAAGCAGGGTGAACAGAGCAGGGTAGAACATTCTTCTTGCAAACCCCAAAAAGCAAAATAGACAAAAAACATTCATATGCAATTTTTCCTTATAAAAACAACAATCATATTTTTTATGACTATTCTGAGATTAATCAGAAGGGTCCGCCAGTTCGAAAGACGTTATTAAAATAAACAAAAAATGTTTTCTTTACGCAGACATATTATATGTTACGCTTTGTTCAAATCAGAAATAACCGTTATGAAAACTTATTAATCTTTTTACTGTTGGCAAGTAAGAATATTGTATTTCCATAAACACATTATTATATTACGTAAGAGATGTACCCTGAAGTTTTGTATAATATACTTTAAAAGTATTTATAATACGCATCGTCTGTAATTGTCAAATGAAAACTATTACAAATTATATGTTTACATAATCCTCTGAATTTTATGGCTTCCTACCCTGTAACTTTCTGTGCTTTTAGCTAAGAAGCAGAGCTTATGTGTAGCTTTATTGTAGTGCATGAACGATCGATTACAAAGTGCGATCTTATAAATAATAGCATTAAAACAATTTTGCTCTGTAGCATAGGCCTATTTTTATTATTTTACGAATTCATGGCATTGTTCCGATGTCTGTTCTTTTTTTTTCACATAATTTCGTAGTTCTTCAATTTTCGAAAAAAAAATTATAAATGTGTCTCATTAAAGACGGATCGTTTTCTCCGATTCGTTTGTTTTGCCATAAGTATATACAAACAAAACGTAAATCTGCAAAAAGTGATTGTGTAATAAATTCATAAAAGATGTTAAAGTTTGCTTTTAAAGACGCAAGTACCAAAAACAGTGAACCTACCTACTGAACCGTACTTTTTGTAATGCCAAAAATTTACTTCATTTATAAAGTAGCTGGAAAAAAATCCAGAAGGGCTATATAAAATTGAACTATGCCGTCTGCCTCTCAGGCACCGGCTCTTTCTGTCATGTAACTGGCATGGGGTCACTGATCGTACCTGTAAACAAAAGAGCTGACTTTATTTAGATGTAATATGATTTGGTAGATGGCCAGAACCATGAAATTTTAAAACCCGCCATTTTCGGATTTTATATTCGTTTCCATCCCGTATATCGGCCCTGTTTTTACTTCATACGAAAACAGATGACGCCATATTACTGACAGCAAAAGTTGCCAGATAATCGAGAGTATATTAAAATACAAGAATGGCTTTAAAAACAATCTTATGTACAAAGAAATATTTAACTAGGCATTCTTTGAAAATTCCAATCGTCATATGAATGAAGGGTTAACACTGTTAATCGCTATATCTGAAAATCGATAATAGCACGAAAACCGATAACACGATGCTAATAATCGAATATTCTTCTACATATTTTTGGACAGGAAGAGCTCAGATCACATACTCCATTTATTATTGTATTTTTATTCAATAAAATATTTTAAAAGTTGTACTTCAATTTTCTATTTCATTAGTTAACGATATTTTTTTTTATAGCGTCACGTGTTTTGTTGGTTATGCATGTTGTTTGTTGACATCCTAGTTTTAGTAATATTTTGACCTCGGGGTGAAATTCAAATGTATAACAAGCTTGCTTGCTGTATTTATCCTTTCTTAAGAAAAGAATGTCATTATTCCTACAATGTAGCGTCAATTTATGTGTTTTCATCCGTATTTTATCATCGACATTTTTTTTTATTGACATGTACAAGGTTACATAATATAGTCTCTGATCCATTCATACACTTTTCTAATAAGTAATATTTTCTTTACAATAATTTATTTTTGTTAATAAAATAGACGAATTATTGAATAACGATTTATATAAATGAAACGATAAAAATTGATTGCTAAAAAAAGTGTTATTATTAAATACCCGGATATGTTTGGATAAGAGAATAGCATTCGGGTCATCGAGGGGTCATGTAGTCTCGTGGTTATAAATGCGACAACTTTTCTCAAATTTTGAACAACTACCTGTCAACCTCTCGTGTAAACTCTTTGACACGCTGATCCGTCCCATTTTAAGCTATAATTGTGAAATATGGTATATGGACGAATACCTCCCCTTATATAGAGCCATGCTTCGAGCAACCAGAAATAATACTTTTTGTGATACTTTAGCCCTAGAGGAAAAATCATCATATGAAAAAATACATACAAAATATTGTAAAACAGTTTTAGGCCTTAAAAAAATGCATGTAACATTTCGACATTATCAGAGTTGGGGCGACTCCCTATTGCTTCCTTTATTAAAACTCAAGTTATGATGTATTTTGTAAGAATAAATACTAATAATATAAACCCATTAATTAAAGAATCCCTTAATGTTAATAAATCTTTACATGATGAAGGCTTCTACACATGGTATACTTTGGCATTAAATGTCTTTCAAGAATTTGATTTGGAAGCTGAAGATTTTTCTAATATGGATAAGTGTTTCCATAAGATAAAAGTTCCATTTAAAAAAGAATTTAAAAAGGTTGTCCATAATAATTACATTCAGAAAACTAAAGACAAACTTTCAAAATTAACAGATAATTCACAACTTTATTTGTATAATAAAATAAAACATGATATTGTTTTGGAAGAGTATTTGATAAAGTAAAAAAACTTTAAAAATAGACAGCTCATAGCTAAATTTCGGACAAGTGACCATTGTTTGCAAATTGAAACTGGTCGATATATTAATATACCCCATCAACAAAGACTTTGCACTACTTGTAATATCTTAGAAGATGAATATCACTTTTTTTAAATTGTCATTTAAACCAGCAACCTAGAAATTTACTAATAAATACTATTGAAAATAAATGTCCTTCTTTTACTAATATGTCACCCATGAATAGACTTGATTACATACTCAATCCAACTTCAGATCTTTATCGGTTGTTTGCACCTTCATAAAACAATTGCTAGACTTGAGATGATAGGGTTCACGCTGGTCAAATATTTCTCCTACATTTACATATTTATTATGTTTGTGTTGTCTTTCTTTTATATGTTTGCATGCTTTTGTATTGTAATTGCTTGACCCATATGGGTGTAATGTGCAATTTGAATAAAAAAAAAATAATATTTTCTTTTGAAAAGTTTATTTTTGTCAATGAAATGTTGAATTACAAGAATAAAACAAGTATATGTGGAATTATTTTTTTTAAAGAATGAACATGTGGTATTTGCATCATCAAGTAGTTCAATAAAAATATTGATTCAAATCTAGTAAATTTATATTGATTTAAGAAGAAAAATTGAAATAAAGAAAAGTTATAAAATTAATGAGAAATGAAATAATATATTTTATTTAAGAGTAAAGTATGGTCATTTTTTTCTTTGTTAAAAGAATCCAATAGGAAAATAAACCATTAATTAAAATTTTAAAAGTAATAATACACCTTAAAACAGTAAAATATGTATACATTAAGGAAAGAAAATAGATCATATATATATTCTTACAATGGAAATGAAGTTCTATTTTTAAGTTAATTTTTATAAGAAAAATCAAACTTGGAGAGCATATTTCAGGTTTGCTTATATAGTATCAGAGTTCGGGAAATGTGTCAGTCCTGTCAGACATGACCAGCAAAATTTGGGCAGATTTTGCTAAGGACCGACACAAGATTGGTATTTTGCAATAGAAAATTAATGAGGACTGACATTTTTTTCACTAGGACCACCAAACCCATATGCAATTTCGCTAACTCTATAGTATTAATGTTTAATATAAATATTAATTACACTACAGCTAGGATGGATTACGCCATATCCGCGCGTCCATCACGGACACCGATTGTAATTCGCGGAAAGTCACGATGGACACAAAAGTCTGATCGCGGCAATTGGTTTGTAGTGTCATCGTATAAGCCGCGATGTCCATGATGGACAGCGAAAAAAACCAACATTACGTGTAGTTATATTCTTATATTCGTCTCGGTTTGTTACCTCAATGCATCTCTTTCCAGAACGTGCTGAGTGCTGAATGGGGTATATTTTATTGTGAATTTTATATTTGTATTTATTTGTAATACATAACTTACGTGATTTTTTTTTAAAGCAGCATCTGCTTCATGACATAGTAGTGGGTTTTATTTTTAAAGTGATGGCACTGGAACTTCTGGTATTTGAATGATTTTGTACCTGCTGGTGCCTTCGCAATGAACTGTCGGTACACAAAGATGGCACCTGTCAATCAATATCAATAGATCAAAGACCGAAAATAACATCGTTATGGTATTTAGAGAGGAGACAACACATTGAGATGAAATAATAAGAAATTTTATTGAAAATAAATTTGTATCCAGAAAGTTTATTAATTAATAAATTAAAATGATTTTTAATACAATTTATTAAGAAATACCAAACACAATATCGTTATTTAGGTAAATACTTATAGGAACAGATTTAAAAAAAACAAAAACAAAAACAAAACATACAGATCCCTCCAAGTGTATCAACGATCATACTCTCAGGTCGGACACAGAGTTTCGTCGGACTTGAAGAGAGTGTCACTCTTAAAATTGTCCGACAAAATCCTCCCAGGTCGGAGTGAGAGTGAGAGTCTCCACTCTCAGATAGTCAGTAAACTGTAAACAGGAAACGTCCCCAAATTCTGCTAACCAATAAATTCGTGCATAAAGAAACATGCGTATCTTAGTAAAGCTGAAGTAAATGAGTGATATACAGTACGGAAAGTATAGATATGTTAACGGCTGTCACGGGCGATATATATAATAATATCCATGAATAAAATGTATTAACATGCATTACCCATGTTTTAAGTGAACTAGAAGTGAATATTAATATGTCCCTATGTACTCGCGACAATCGATGCCAAGAAGTGCCTTTCACTTGCTGCAGACAGTTGCCGGTTTACGATATCGGGTGCGTACATTTGCTCTTTTACGTGTTCGCCAAATGTAGGGCGAACGAACCCGGGTAAATAATTCTAATTTATAAATTTATTTCTTTAAAGGCAAATTTGGATTAAAATTAATTAGTAAAATTTAAGTTTTATTTTGTTTATGGCGAATGGGTCATAAATCCGTAAATCCCGTTTTTTTCTTTCTTGAAAATTGGCAGTCTGCGGAGTCCTGATATAGGTGAAATAATATTTTATTGGTGTATTCTACGTTTTTTTTTACAGTTTACCTGTCAAAACATCACCCATCTCAGCATGTCGTCGCATCGTGCATTCGTGATATACAAATACACCTATCACAGGTGTGAAAAAAAAACGTTGCTCAAGACTCCTTTTACTAAGACTTATAAACATAGATAACTATTTTGCGTTTTCGATTTTCAAGCCGTCTTCCAATTTATTTGTACTTAAAAAATAAATTTATAACTGACCCAAGCTAAATAAGTGAAATGTGACTTAATGTGTTAATTATATAAATCCTTGCCTTCTATAAATTTTAATTTCTTATCTAATTCTTATTCTTATTATGTAACAATATGGTCAGGTTGTTATTTTCATTGAATGACATCTCAAAATAGATGGCTTCACAGTAGGAGCTCTTCCTGTATATTGGTTACATCCTGTATATTACAATTGACAGCCAATGCAGGACAAACAATTTTAATCAGCCATCATTATCATAAAATACTTTATTTTGATGATGACACCTAATTCCCATCACCTAATCCAAATTAGTGTAGTAGAGGAGTACCGTATTTTTCGGACAATAAATTTTGTTTACAGTATACCTTTATTTTGCTGTAGGTTTTTTTCTGAATAAGAACACTCGTATCATCGATGTTCTTGGTGTTATTTTTTTTTAAATAAAGCAATAAAATTTATGTATACTAACAGGGGGTGCAATTCTGGGGAAAACATATTCAACATCCGAAAAAAATCAATATTCAATGATTGAAGTGTTAGCGAAAATCAGTTCAATATTGTATTTAATAATAAAATATATACTATAAAAAATGTATCTTGTTGAAAAAAATCGCAGGGTGGATCGATTTACAATATAAAATTATTATCACAAAATATCTAAATATAGCTATAGCTTTTCTATCAAACACGAGCATGCGCACGTGGTTGTAGTAAAAAATGGCGGTTGCAATACATCTCACAGTAAGCGTGTAGAACAAACTTTTTATACTAAATAAACTGGAAAATAATTTATATCGATTTCGTTACTTAATCGATATTTTATTGCAATAATTCATATGAGGCTATGGGTGTTTAAACGTCACTTTTCAACAATATTTCAGTTATATATTGACCTTTGAGCTACCTTTCCTGGCGCGAATATGGGGCAAGGTAGAAATACACTAGGATATTTACGTACAAAATAAAGACAAAAATATCTCATATTTATATAAGTAAGAAAATTTAACAGAACATTTGCATGAATGTTTGTCGGAAAAGGTTGAAAATTTCAGTAAATTTCAACACACAATTTATCAGTCATATTTACGTTACCCCCTTTTGCATACATCATCAAAATCATTGCAAGTGTAAAATGTAAATGTCTGTAATTCTGTGCTCTCACGGGATTCTTGATTGATTTAATAAACTATGTTATGTTATGTTATGTTATGTTATGCTATACATGAACATGCGAAGATATATTTTTACACCTAATCATTTTTCAAATTTTTGTTTCAACTTTATTCGTAAAGTCTAATGCTAATTCCGTCTAGTATGAGATATATACAAAAAAATATACATCTACATATTTACGTTGCCGTAAATTTGATGATTGGTGGTCCCGATATTTCAGGTACAGGTTGAATGCGTGTCAATGATTTGTAATCACATGAAATTAATTTCAGTAATTTCAAATGCAAAAGTTAAATGGGATTGACTGAACAAAGTAAACTATACGACTTTTACGTTTGCACCGGTGGGCATCATTTGTAATTTATTTTAAAAGTCGGTACATGAGTACAACAATAACATAAGCTCTAATGTGCTTTTAAGTCCGACATTAAAAAATATATACATAATATCTTTTTCCCCCCCTTGTTAATTGTATATGCCCTCCTGGGGCCCTGATTTTGTTAATAAATTTATTTTTATTCTATTTCTATATCTGTACAATAAGCACCGCCTATTTGTCAGTCAATTATACATCAAAGAGACCGATAAGGAGAAATTAACACATGATTGACAAGGTGAGAGAGTTGTAAAATAAATCGATTATGGATGTACAAAACAGAGAATACTTTTCTTGTTTTGGTAACGAGAAAGATAATTTCATTGCATACATATAAACAAGTTTTATTCTAAAAAAAAAAATGAAGAAAACAAATAAAAGTAAATAATAATAATAAACAAAGATCGTTTCTGTATGACTGCAACAAAACTATTGTTATGTGGTTACTTTCCTCGCTTGCCGCGCTAATAACTGTGTTGTCCGCGAATGTCCTGATGGACAATTTGACTGCCGCGTTCGGCCGCGAGACGATCGCGGACTTCCCGATGTTAATTAGTCAATTTCCACGCCGCGATTGTCCGCGAAACCGCGCGGAATGCTGGCTGTAGTGAGGACTGACATTTTTTTCACTATGACCACCAAACCCATAAGCAATTTCGCGAACTCTGTAGTATTAATGTTTAATATAAATATTAATTATTATGTTTTCATATTTGATGTGTGTTTATATTGGTGTAAAATTAATAATAAATATTCAGTATTATATTTTCATATTTCATGTGTAATTTTATAGTTTTAGAGTTTAATAATACATATTCATTAATTTGTTTTCGTATTTTATGTAATTCCATTTATGTAGAAAAAGCAAAAAAGAGAATCAAATTTACCTTTATTAACATGTGATTACCCTGATAATTCACCCTTAATGGGACCCCTTAATTCCTCTTAATTAGGAAGGACACCATTCTTTGATATTATGTTATAGTTAGAGTATATTAAGTGAAATTTTAATGGTTAAGAAGGCAGAGCGAGCGAAGCGATGCGACCCCCTTCTTATCCAATAAAATTTCACTTAATATACTCTAACTTTCACGTGCATTGCTTGACCACTTCAATACATACATACATATATAAATAAAACTGAAGTGGTATCAAAATCTTTAACTATTAAACATGTCCAAGAGAAAGCCAAACTGGACCGATTGAGAGAAGATGATACTAATGGAGGAATACGAGAAAAGAAAGGACGTTTTAAGAGCAATATTTTCGTCAACAATTATATTTCTTTAAAATTTAGGTACATGTATGTTTAACAGGGACACAATCGTAATGTTCCTCAACTTCCCACTTTTGAGTTTGGATGCACCTCCCTCATCTATTTGGAGGATTTTACGTTCAACAGTTATATACGAAACTAATTTTAATGACTATGGAAATATCATGTAAATAAAACATAAAAAAAATAGGCTCGATTCCTAAATGTACTGCTTTCTAAGTCATCCTGTAACATATCACATATCATCATAATAGACTGTCGGTCAAATCTGTATTTGTCTATTAACTCGAAGTCATCGTAGATATCAAGAGGTTTTGTACGATCTCTGAATACTCGCTCTCTACGTAAAGCTCTTCTCCCAGCATGAAACAACCGAAAACGTTCGACATGGAACATGTTTGTATTGGTAATAATGCAATACTAATATGCTTTAATTATACCTATTTCGTATACCCGCAAAGCACGTGCCATCAAATGGTACGGTTGTAAAAATATTTACTCATCCGGAAAATGACCTTGATGGTGAATTTTATGTACTTGTAAGATATGATATGTATTTGATGATAAACTCGAATGCCTATGAAATATTGATAATATGGTTTGTTGTTATCTTTTTATTCATACAATATCACTTTCATAACTCACAATCAATATAAAATAGCAATTCAAGAAAACTTAAGGAACCTTCCCATCTACCTTAAAGTTAAGGGAAATCTTAAGTGTTTTCTTAGTTTAAGGACGTTTATGAATACCACTTAAGTATGATGGGCGGAGTTTCCTTAACTTAAGGTTATTCTTAGGAAATACTTAAAATAAGAAGTTTTATGAATACCACTCAAGTAAAATGGGCGGAGTTTCCTTAACTTAAGTGTTTCCTTAGGAAAATCTTAACTTAAGTGGCTTTATGAATACGGGCCCAGCTGCATTAAAAATGAAACGCATGTGCGCGAAGCCGAAGGAATTTTTAAAATTGAAGTGCCCGACAACGTAATTTTGGTATCAAATAATCATAAATCTCTGTAAATCAATATAGAGAGAAAGAAATAGTAGATTTATGATTATTTGATACCAAAATTATGTTGAGAAGTGTATGGAAAACAAAATGAAAAAAGGGGGGGGGGTAATGTAGGTCATGACCCCATGTACTTGTGCTTTTACGATCACAATTTTCCTTACGTTGTCAGGCACTTCAATTAAAAAAAATTCTTCGGCTTCGCGCACACGCGTTTCATTTTTAATGCAGCTGTTGTGTGCGGATGTCAAGTAGTTGAGACAAAGATATATTTTCCCTTTCGTCATTCAACACGTCCTCCATCATGCCGTGGTAAAATCCGTGCCGCGCACTTTCCAGCAAACGTCTAGGGTGTGACGTATGAAATGTCTGGAACATTGAACCAATGAAAAGTAGGTTACATTCTAAGTCAGTTAGAGTATATTAAGTGAAATTTTATTGGTTAAGAAGGGGGTCGCATCGCTTCGCTCGCTCCGCCCCTTCTTAACCATTAAAAGTTCACTTAATATACTCTAACTATAATTTGGCCTTGAGGGATACACGAAACCATAAAATTCTATTACTTTGGTATAAATTCATTACTTACAGCTCACTCCAATACAATATACACGTTAGCAGTAAACACAACAGGTGGTACACCTGAGGAAAAGGCCTCTAGGCATGTAACTCTTGTGGGGACAACAAATGTGTTCTCTCTCTGAATTATAGAAAATTCAATTGTTTTACACTATTTCAACACATATTTTATTACAAGGCCTATAAAACAGATGTTTACAGAAGTGAATTTCATTTTTTTAAACGTTAAACTTAACGTAAAATATTCATATGAATAATTTCTTAGCTCCGAGCTTTGCTTTCAGATGCATACAAATCTATGTTTAACACTGTATTAGCGATTATTTAAAAACAATATCCATATACATATTTTTTTTTATCGAAAACAAGCCCGTAATAAATTACAGAGTTATCGAAGCGAATCATGATTAAGTTGGATATAATGTCGCACAATAGGCTACCCGATTTGTAAGGCTTGAAGTAATTTACCATATAACAATATGTTCGCAATGATGAACGGTAAGGCCACTAAAATGCATCAATCGCCTGTAAAATAAATAAACATAAATTATAATGTTGAATCTCCGTGAAAATATTAAACGTTTACATTTAAATCAACATCAAATTGAAATAATTATGAGTGCATAGTTCTAGATCCTGAAAAACAAAATCAAGAAATAAAATATACATAACTACTGTAAAATACACAACGATTGATGGATTATTGTGTATTGAATAGCTAAAGTTATTATCATCCAGAATGGTACAAATAAATAAACAATAATATAATACTATTATAGATTGTTCTTATATTTATCAGGGAATTATATAAACATTTGAAGAAAAATCCTGTATTTATTGCTCAATCTAATTTACTGACAAAATAGTGTTTACATGTAAATTGCATATTTCTGTTGGATCGGACAAGGGCGCGTACGTTATGTAAACGGCGTTTACATAGGGTTATGATTATTTGTTTTATAGCATAAACAAAAATATGTATTGTTCATTAAGGTGCCTCATTACAATAATCAGAACTTTTAAAGCACAATAACTTTGACGCTGTACATACACAATCCTGTGCTATAAAACAAGACATAAATAGCTTAATAGAGACCGATAGTTTAATATATACTTAATTCATTTTTTAGTAAATAGTCTCAGCATAGGTATTACAAGGTTAATGTGTTTCTCGCATGATAAACAAGTAATAGTGAAGTGACAACAGTATACGTATTATGTATGTGTATCACACTTTGCTAATATTTTAATACATTTAAAGTCACATTTCTTAATAAACATCGCATTAAGTTAAAATACGACATGAAAATCAAATACCAACAATTGATGGAATATTGTGTATTGAATACACTAAATTTATTAAGGGCCAGACTAGTATGACATAAATAGTAATAATAAATAAATAAATAAATAAATACGTATAGATACACGATAATATAATACTATAGATCGTCATATTCAATGAGCTAGTGACGACTACAGTATTACATAATCTCTCTACTCAGCGGGTGATTTAGATGACCGTGCGATTTAACTGGTAAAATGCAAATGTAAAAGGAAAAACGCTAAAATCCCACGATAATGCAAATTTAAAAGGAAAAACGCAAATATAAAAGGAAAAACGCTAAAATCCCACGACAATGCAAATTTAAAAGGAAAAACGCAAATATAAAAGGAAAAACGCTAAAATGCCACGA
This sequence comes from Bathymodiolus brooksi, assembly GCA_963680875.1. Lineage (NCBI taxonomy): Eukaryota > Metazoa > Mollusca > Bivalvia > Mytilida > Modiolidae > Bathymodiolus > Bathymodiolus brooksi. The sequence goes on from OY804590.1 coordinate 28,347,882, forward strand.
CAATGCAAATTTAAAAGGAAAAACGCTAAAATACCACGACAATGCAAATTTAAAAGGAAAAACGCAAATATAAAAGGAAAACCGCTAAAATGCCACGACAATGCAAATTTAAAAGTAAAAACGCAAATATAAAAGAAAAAACGCTAAAATGCCACGACAATGCAAATTTAAAAGGAAAAACGCTAAAATGCCACGACAATGCAAATTTAAAAGGTAAAACGCAAATATAAAAAGACAATTCGCTAATTTAACTGGTAAACGCTAATATAACTGGTAATCTTTAATTATTTGCATTTTACCGGGCATATTTGCATTTTCTATTTCCTAGTGTAGGTAAACTATAATAAAAAGTAGCACACAAGTTATCTAGGTAAAATAATTAAGAATAGTTCACATGCTCATCTAGGTAAAAAATAATTAAGAGTAGCTCACATGGTTATTTTTAAGAAAACATAATAAATAGTAGCTCTAAAGGTCATCCAGGTAAAAATAATTAAGGGTAGCTCATATGGTCATCTAAGTTAAAAAATGATAAAGAGTAGCTGACATGGTCATCTAGGTAAAAAATAATAAAGAGTAGCTGACATGGTCATTTAAGTAAAATATAATAAAGAGTAGCTCACAGGGTCAATTAGGAAACAAATAATTAAGAGTAGCTCACAGGGTCATCCATGTAAAACATAATTAGGAGTAGCTCACATGGTTATTTGAGTAAAACATAATTAAGAGTAGCTCACATAGTCATTAAGGTAAAAAATAATGAAGAATAACTCACAAGGTCATTTAGGTAAAATATAATAAATAAGGGTAATAACAAAATTACCGAACTCCGAACAAACTTACAAATGAAAAGTCAAAACTCATAAGTATATACAGACAAATTCAGTCAACAACCGGAAAACTGTGAAAACCGTAATGACCCTGACTTGGTACAGGCATTTCTAAAGAAATGGTGGGTTGAATCAGATTTTAAAGCGCCAAATCTCCCCCTTTCATTACGCCTCAAAATTTCCGGCTGTCACAACAACAGTATTTATAGCAATACTTGAACAAAAAAGAGGTAAAACAGTTGTCAAAGTAACGCCAAACTCAGTGAAGTAAATGTGAAAGACACCTTTACGTCACACATTGATAAATAAATATTTTTGACTTTTTTATTGACACCTTATCTTTATACATTTTCACTATATGAAAATCCATCGTTTATAATCTTTTCTGCAAAGACAGAATATATAATAAAGTGTAGGACACAAGGTCATTTAGGTAAATATAACTAAGAGTAGCTTACATGGTCATCTAGGTAAACATAGTTAATAGCAGCTCATATATGGTCATTTAGGTAACAAATAATCAAAGTAGGTCATATGGTCATTCAGGAAAAAAATAATTAAGAGTAGCTCACATGGTCATTTAGGTAAACAATAATTAAGAGCAGCTCACATGGTCATCTAGGTTAAGAAAAGATAAAGAGTAGATCACATGGTCATTTATGTAAAACATAGCAAAGAGTAGCTCACATGGTCATTTAGGTTAAAAATAATTAAGAGTAGCGCACATGGTCATTTAGGAAAAACGTACTAAAGAGTAGCTCACATGGTCATTTAGATAAAAAGTAATTAAGAGTAGCTCACATGGTCATCTATGAAAAAAAAATAATTAAGAGTAGCTCACATGGTTATTTAAGTAAAACATAGTACAGAGTAGTTCACAAGGTCATTTAGGTAAAAATAATTAAGAGTAGCTCACATAGTCATTTAGGAAAAAAATAATTAAGAGTAGCTCACATGGTTATTTAAGTAAAACATAGTACAGAGTAGTTCACAAGGTCATTTAGGTAAAAATAATTAAGAGTAGCTCACATAGTCATTTAGGAAAAAAATAATGATGAATAGCTCCCATGGTCATCTGGGTAGAAAATAATTAAGAGTAGGTCAAATGACCAGATACACACTCCTTTCTAGTACATTGTTGTATTGACACATATATTGATTATTTCTTACTTACAAAGCTGTCTGTTAATATGTAGACCCTATAGTGTATATGTTATTTATTAATCCAACTGCATTTTCCCTATAATTCCATTTGAATGAATAACACAAACTGATGATAATTGTAGGTCCCAAGAATGAAAATAGGAAAATGTATGTAAGAATAAATAGCCAAGCTGCTGTAGTAAAACTACACTCAAAACAATAAGGTGTGTTCGATTTATCAGGTAACTGCAGTTAGTTTTATTTAGTGATACCGTTCTCAAATCGTTATAATTAGTTTTTCTATTTGCTACAATAATATTTGTTATAAAAAATAAAGTTAAAAAAAAAAAAATTAAATGTACATGTATGTTTGTAATTTTCATTTTGTGAATGAAAGGGAGTGTATTTTTTTACTCAATTTGATATTTGCCCTGGTCACATGAGCTATGTAAACCACAGGGGCCCCTATGTAGCTCCCCTGGGCTACATAGGGTAATTATATAGCAGGGTTTTTGAATAAAATGATCTGAAATTTAAAAAGAAAAAACAAAAGAGTAGGTAAAATGGTCATTTAAGTAAAACATAATAAACAGTTGCTCACAAGGTCGTTTAGGTAAACAAAAATTAAGGGTAGCTCACAGGGTCATATTGGTTAACAAATAATAAAGAGTAGTTCATATGGTCATTTTGATAAAATATAATAAAGAGTAGCACACAAGGTCATCAAGGTAGAATAATTAAGAGTAGTTCACTTGGTCATCTAGTTAGCAAATAATTAAGAGTAGCCCACTTGGTCATTTAGGTAAAACATATTAAAGAGTAGCACACAAGGTCATTTAGGTAAAATATTATAAAGCTTAGGACAGAAGGTCATCCATGCAAAACATAATTAGGAGTAGCTCACATGGTTATTTAAGTAAAACATAATAAAGAGTAGCTCACAGGGTCATTTGGGTAAAACATTATTAAGAGTAACTCACATGGTCATCTAGGTAAAAAAATAATTAAGAGTAGCTGACAAGGTAGTTTAGATAACAAATAATTATGGATAGCTCACATGGTCATCTAGGTTAACAAATAATAAAGAGTAGCACACAAGGTCATCTAGGTAAAATATAATAAAGAGTAGCACACAAGTTCATCTAGGTAAAATAATTAAGAATAGTTCACATTCTCATCTAGGTAAACAATAATTAAGAGTAGCTCACATGGTTATTTAAAAAAAAACATAATAAATAGTAGCTCTGAAGGTCATTGAGGTAAAAAATAATTAAGGGTAGTTCACATGGTCATCTAGGTTAAAAAATGATATAGAGTAGTTGACATGGTCATTTAAGTAAAATATAATAAAGAGTAGCTCACAGGGTCAATTAGGTAACACATAATTAAGAGTAGCTGACATGGTCATTTAAGTAAAATATAATAAAGAGTAGCTCACAGGGTCAATTAGGTAACACATAATTAAGAGTAGCTCACATGGTCATCCAGGTAAAGCATAATTAGGAGTAGCTCACATGGTGATTTGAGTAAAACATAATAAAGAGTAGCTCACATAGTCATTTAGGTTAAAAATAATGAAGAATAGCTCACATGGTCATCTAGGTAGAACATTATTAAGAGTAGGTGATTTAAGTAAAACATAATAAAAAGTAGCTCACAAGGTCGTTTAGGTAAAAAATAATTAAGGGTAGCTGACATGAACATCAAGGTTAATAAATGATAAAGGGTAGCTCATATGGCCATTTAGGTAAAACATACCCTAGAGTAGCACAAAAGGTAATTTAGATAAAATATAATACAGAGTAGCAGAAAAGGTCATCTAGGTAAAATAATTAAGAGTAGTACACAAGGTCATTTAGGTAAAATATAATAAAGAGTAGCACACAAGGTCATCAAGGTAAAACAATTAAGAGTAGTTCACTTGGTCATCTAGTTAAAAAAACTATTAGGAGTAGCTCACATGGTCATTTAGGTAAATATAATAAAGAGTAGCACACAAGGTCATTTAGGTAAAATATAATAAAGTGTAGGACACAAGGTCATTTAGGTAAATATAATTAAGGGTAGCTTACATGGTCATCTATGTAAAATAATTAAAAGTAGCTCATATGGTAATCTAGATAAAAATAATTAAGAGTAGCTCACATGATCATCTAAGTAAAAAATAATAAAGAGTAGCTCACATGTTCACTTAGGTAACAAATAATTAACATGGTAATTTAGGTAAAACATAATTAATAGTTGTTCACATGGTCATCTAGGTAAGAAATACTAAAGAGTAGCTCACATGGTCATCTATGTAAAAAATAATTAAGGGTAGCTCACATGGTTATTTAAGTAAAAAATGATAAAGAGTAGCTCATAAGGTCATCTAGTCTAAGACAAATTAAGAGTAGCTCACATCGTCATTTAGGTAAAACATAATGAAGAGTAGCTCACATGGTCATCTAGGTAAACAATAATTAAGGGTAGCTCACATTGTTATTTTAGAAAAAAACATAATCAATAGTAGCTCTAAAGGTCATCCAGGTAAAAAATAATTAGGGTAGCTCACATGGTCATCTAGGTTAAAAATAATTAAGAGTAGTTCACATCGTCATCTAGGTAAGAAATAATAAAGAGTAGCTGCCATGGTAAATTAAGTAAAACATAATAAAGAGTAGCTCACAGGGTCAATTAGGTAACAAATAATTAAGAGTAGCTCACATGGTAATCCATGTAAAACATAATTAGGAATAGCTCACATGGTTATTTAAGTAAAACATAATAAAGAGTAGCTCACATGGTCATTTAGGTAAACAATAATAAAGAGTAACTCACTTGGTCATCTACAGTACACTCCAAGTGTATCAACGATCAAACTCTCAGGTCCGACATATTCCTCCCAAAATGTCCGACAAATGTCCGACAAATGTCCGACAAATTTGAGAGTCATCACTCTCTAAGTCCGACTATTTGGTCGGACATTTGGTCTCGGTCGGACATTTTGGTCGGACATTTTGGTCTTGGTCGACCATTTTGGTCGGACGTGAGAGTGGATATTAAAAGATTTTTTTTTTACATTTCTCGAGGTGAATATGTCAAACATTTTGTGATCGATGCGTATTTGTAAGCGTACTTTCTTTCCGGTGTGTAGAATGTGCGGGTACGTAAATACCCTAGTGTATTTTTACCTTGCACCATATTCGCGCCAGGAAAGGTAGCTCCAAGGTCAATATTTGTCACGCTCTGGCACAACAGTCGTTCGATGAATAGGAGCACCTCATAATCAAAGAATTGTACAATAATTTCGAATTACACCGTTGGTGTTTCTTTAATCTGTTTAATTTTAATAGATCTTTCTAGTACATTTAAATTTTACGATTACAATCGGAATGCTAGAAATATCGCAACTTTTCCGAAATCTAAACTTTAAAATTATATACGCCGAGTCCAGCACTGGCTTGGATTTCTCGAAAAAAGTTTTCTTAACAAACCAAATTAAATTTGAGTAAAAACTCGACTTAAGTTTGCGTTTTGACTTTGTTTGCGTTTTGACTTTGTTTGTTTGGAGAAATCACTGACGATTTAAAAAAAAAATCAGTTGTCACTTAAAACAGTCAATGAGGCCGGTACGGCTGTGTACATGAATGAATAAGAAATAATTCTTTCGGAGTGTGATATCCATATAAAGGTGAAATAACGGATGCAAAAATCACCGGCTAAAGTTACACAATATTCCGTTTACAAATATCTCAAGTCCCTATACTTGTTCATCTGTGACGGCAATATGTGTATTGGACTAGGTATTACAGCCAGCTTGATATGAATTAATTAGCTCAGGTTACAGGTGTCAATAGTGGAAGGAACATCTTGTCGACACAAATTTACAGGTGCCAGTGGGAGAACAATTATAATTAATTCTATTTAATGTTGTTGTTTTTTATTACTATTTGTTTTTAGGTACATTTGCAATCATTGAAGTAAATTTAATTCGAGAGTCAACACTCTCTAAGTCCGACGTGAGAGTGGATATTTAAAGATTTTTTTTTACATTTCTCGAGGTGAACATGTCAAACATTTTGTGATCGATGCATATTTGTAAGCGTACTTTCTTTCCGGTATGTAGAATGTCCGTTACGTAAATACCCTAGTGTATTTCTACCTTGCACCATATTCGCGCCAGGAAAGGTAGCTCAAAGGTCAATATATAACTGAAATATTGTTGAAAAGTGACGCTTAAACACCCATAGCCTCATATAAATTATTGCAATAAAATATCGATTAAGTAACGAAATTGATATAAATTATTTTCCAGTATATTTAGTATAAAAAGTTTGTTCTACACCTTCACTGTGAGATGTATTGCAACCACCATTTTTAACTACAATCACGTGCGCATGCTCGTGTTTGATGAAAAGCTATAGCTATATTTAGATATTTTGTGATAATAATTTTATATTGTAAATCGATCCACCCTGTGATTGTTTTCAACAAGATACATTTTTTATAGTATATATTTTATTATAAAATACAATATTGAACTGATTTTCGATAACAGTTCAATCATTGAATATTGATTTTTTCGAATGTTGAATATTTTATCCCCAGAATTGCACCCTCCTGTTAGTATACTTTTATTGCTTTATTTAAAAATAAAATAACACCAAGAACATCGGCGATACGAGTCTTCTTATTCAGAAATAAACCTACAGCAAAATAAAGGTATACATTTTTTGTACTGTGAACAAAATCGTCATTTTTATCTAGATTTATCGTCCGAAAAATACGGTACTCCTCTACTATACTAATTTGGATTAGGTGATTGGAATTAGGTGCCATCATCAAAATAAAGATTACAAATGTATTTCATGATAATGATGGCTGATTAAAATTGTTTGTCATGCATTAGCAGTCAGTTGTCAGTGGCGGATTTAGAGGGGGCGTGCGGGGCGTGCGCCCCCTAAAATTCGCAAAGCATATGTTATACAACGTTAATTAAGCAGTTCAATAAATAACTTTTTCATGAATGGTTAACTCGTGACCTGTAGTAAAATATTCTTACACATTGTAAATACACGTTGGATGTGTTCGCTGATTCATATATGTATTCGCCGTCAGTAGTTCAAAGATTATTCCATTCTGATTGGTTCCGAGGTACCAGACATCAACTATTTTCTCACGCTAATTAAACATTATTTCTGCAGTCAATTTTACAACTACATGTACACGTGCTATTTAGAAATTATAAAATGGACGAAAATTCTAGTCCAAGAAAACAAGCAAGATTGGATACATTTCTTATTCCTCGACGAGACGAGAAAAGTCAAAGGTAAACTAAAAAGTAAATTCAATCAATACTTCGAATAATTAATTTAACAATTGATCTCATTTATAAAACATACAACGAAAACCTATAACGAGAGAATCAGATGATGAAACTGAGACAGTGTGTAGAAACTTGAGTGTCCCAAGAAAATGGTCACTTCTCTTTAAATAATGGTTCAAATAGTTCTTGAATTCGAAATTCTGCAATTTCTTATGAAAAAAAATATAAGTTTGATTTGTATACAAATACCCGAAAATGTTGCCTTTTACTTTTCAAGTAAAGATCAGTAAAAATACGCGTTGGTATATTGTACATTAAAATACAAAAGTAACATATTAATAAAAAAAAAATTAGCGGCAATTTATTTGTAACAATCTCTGCATCTACCCGAGGTATCTGCACAAGAAAGTGTGAACAAATCCTTTGTCCGGGTACGTTTATATTATTTATATCTACCAATGGATGTCTGTACAATTTTTTTACACATTTTTAACAAAAAATTCTGACTACAATTTATTTGTAATAAATCAATATCTACAACTGCACATGAAAGTGTGAAAATAATCTCGACAACATGGTTTATGCATATCTCACACCTGATTTCCGTAAGCATATTTCTCGAGAACTTTGATGCATTTTTGTTGTTTGATCTTTTCGTGTAACGAGGTTTTTACGCCCGTTGCTCAAACACTTGATGTCCGTCCGTTCGTCCGTCTGTAAGATTTCTGCAATCCGCAACTCCCCTGACTGTAACCACGCAATTGATTGACTTAAACTATATAATGTACTTGAAATACATTGTAGTTCTGCACAATGGTTTTTAGATTTTTCATTGAAGGCCGGGTGGAGGGGGTAGGAGGATGATTCTGCAACCCGCAACTCCTAAATAACCACTCAATGGATTGAAGTGAAACTTAAACTACAAATTTGACATACAATGTAGTTTGCTCACCACTGTTTTATTTTTAGAATTGGAGGTTATGGGTAGGAGGGAGATTCTGTAATCTGCTTTATTGGCGTAAAATCGTGAATTTTCACACGAAATACCCCAAATATTTTCGCGCCGCCCTCCGCTCGGCGCCATTTTTTTAAATGCGCCCTCCCCTAACTTGAAATCCTGGATCCGCCCCTGGTTGTAATATACAGGATGTAACCAATATACAGGAAGAGCCCCTACTGTGAAGCCATTCAATGAAGATAACAACATGACCATATTGTTAAATAAGAATAAGAATTAGATAAGAAATTAAAATTTATAGAAGGCAAGGATTTATATAATTAACACATTAAGTCACATTTCATTTATTTAGCTTGGGTCAGTTATCAATTAAAAAGACCAACATGGTTTTAAAAAAAAATCTGTCTAATAAGTATTTACTTAAATAACGATATCATGACGTATAATAATTTCTCACCGTAAATGTATTTATTTTATTAAGATATTTATACACATATATAAGAAAAAAGATATAAATTTATTTTTTAAGTACAAATAAATTGGAAGACGGCTTGAAAATCGAAAACGTAGAATAGTTATCTATGTTTATAAGTCTTAGTTAAAAGAGTCTTGAGCAACGTTTTTTTTCACACCTGTGATAGATGTATTTGTATATGATGAATGCACGATGCGACAACATGCTGAGATGGGTGATGTTTTGACAGGTAAACTGTAAAAAAAAACCCGTAGAATACACTAATAAAATATTATTTCACCTATATCAGGACTCTGCAGACTGCAAATTTTCAAGAAGAAAAAAACGGGATTTACGGATTTATGACCCATTCGCCATGAACAAAATAAAACTTAAATTTTACTAAATAATTTTAATCCAAATTTTCCTTTGTCATGCATTAGCAGTCAGTAAAATATACAGGATGTAACCAAAATACAGGAAGAGCCCCTACTGTGAAGCCATTCAATGAAGATAACAACATGACCATATTGTTAAATAAGAATAAGAATTAGATAAGAAATTAAAATTTATAGAAGGCAAGGATTTATATAATTAACACATTAAGTCACATTTCATTTATTTAGCTTGGGTCAGTTATCAATTATAAAGACAAAAATGGTTTTAAAAAAAAATCTGTCTAATAAGTATTTACCTAAATAACGATATCATGACGTATAATAATTTCTCACCGTAAATGTATTTATTTTATTAAGATATTTATACACATATATAAGAAAAAAGATATAAATTTATTTTTTAAGTACAAATAAATTGGAAGACGGCTTGAAAATCGAAAACGTAGAATAGTTATCTATGTTTATAAGTCTTAGTAAAAAGAGTCTTGAGCAACGTTTTTTTTCACACCTGTGATAGGTGTATTTGTATATGATGAATGCACGATGCGACAACATGCTGAGATGGGTGATGTTTTGACAGGTAAACTGTAAAAAAAAACCCGTAGAATACACTAATAAAATATTATTTCACCTATATCAGGACTCTGCAGACTGCAAATTTTCAAGAAGAAAAAAACGGGATTTACGGATTTATGACCCATTCGCCATGAACAAAATAAAACTTAAATTTTACTAAATAATTTTAATCCAAATTTGCCTTTGTCATGCATTAGCAGTCAGTAAAATATACAGGATGTAACCAAAATACAGGAAGAGCCCCTACTGTGAAGCCATTCAATGAAGATAACAACATGACCATATTGTTAAATAAGAATAAGAATTAGATAAGAAATTAAAATTTATAGAAGGCAAGGATTTATATAATTAACACATTAAGTCACATTTCATTTATTTAGCTTGGGTCAGTTATCAATTAAAAAGACAAAAATGGTTTTAAAAAAAAATCTGTCTAATAAGTATTTACCTAAATAACGATATCATGACGTATAATAATTTCTCACCGTAAATGTATTTATTTTATTAAGATATTTATACACATATATAAGAAAAAAGATATAAATTTATTTTTTAAGTACAAATAAATTGGAAGACGGCTTGAAAATCGAAAACGTAGAATAGTTATCTATGTTTATAAGTCTTAGTAAAAAGAGTCTTGAGCAATGTTTTTTTTTCACACCTGTGATAGGTGTATTTGTATATCATGAATGCACGATGCGACAACATGCTGAGATGGGTGATGTTTTGACAGGTAAACTGTAAAAAAAAAACCGTAGAATACACTAATAAAATATTATTTCACCTATATCAGGACTCTGCAGACTGCCAATTTTCAAGAAGAAGAAAACGGGATTTACGGATTTATGACCCATTCGCCATGAACAAAATAAAACTTAAATTTTACTTAATAATTATAATCCAAATTTGCCTTTAAAGAAATAAATGTATAAATTAGAATTATTTACCCGGGTTCGTTCCCCCTACATTTGGCAAACACGTAAAAGAGCAAACGCACCCGATATCGTAAACCGGTAACTGTCTGCAGCAAGTGAAAGGGCCTTGGCATCGATTGTCGCGAGTACATAGGGACATATTAATATTCACTTCTAGTGCACTTAAAACATGGGTACTGCATGTTAATACATTGTATTCATGGATATTATTGTATATATCACCCGTGACAGCCGTTAATATATCTATTCTTTCCGTACCACTGTATATCACTCATTTACTTCAGCTTTACTATGATACGCATGTTTCTTTATGCACAAATTTATTGGTTAGCAGAATTTGGGGACGTTTCCTGTTTACAGTTTAACTATCTGAGAGTGGAGACTCTCACTCCGACCTGGGAGGATTTTGTCGGACATTTGTCGGACAATTTGGTCGGACATTTGTCGGACAATTTGGTCGACATTTGTCGGACCTTTGTCGGTGTGAAGTCCGACAAAACTCTATGTCCGACCTGAGTGTTTGATCGTTGATACACTTGGAGGGATCTGTAGGTAAACAATAATTAAGAGTACCTCATATGGTCATTTAGGAAAAAATAATTAAGAGTAGCACAGAAGGTCATCTAGGTAAAATAATTAAGAGTAGTTCACATGGTCATATAGGTAAACAATAACTAAGAGTAGCTCACCTAGTTATTTTAAAAAAAATATTATAAATAGTAGCTCTAAAGGTCATCCAGGTAAAAAATAATTAAGGGTAGCTCACATGGTCATCTAGGTTAAAAAAAATGATAAAGAGTAGCTCACAAGGTCATCTAGGTAAAAAATAATAAAGAGTAGTTGACTTGGTCATTTAAGTAAAACATAATAAAGAGTAGCTGACAAGGTAATTTAGCTAAAACATAATAAAGGGTAGCTCACATGGTCATCTAGGTTAACAAATAATAAAGAGTAGCTCATATGGTCATTTAGGTATACATTATTGAAGAGTAGCACACAAGGTCATTTAGGTAAAATATAATAAAGAGTGGCACACAACGTCATCTAGGTAAAATAATTAAGAGTAGCTCACATGGTCATCTAGGTAAACAATAGTAAAGAGTAGCACACAAGGTCATTTAGCTAAAGGTCATCGAGGGAAAAAATCATTAAGGGTAGCTCATGGCAATCTAGGTTAAAAAATTATAAAGAGTAGCTCACATGGTCATCTATGTAAACAATAAATAAGAGTAGCTCACATGGTCATCTAGGTAAAAATTAATCAAGTGTAGCTCACATGGTCATTTAAGTAAAATATAACAAAGAGTAGCACACAATGTCACTTAAGTAAAATATAATAAAGAGTAGTACACAAGGTCATTTAGGTAAAAATAATGAGGAGTAGCCCACATGGTCATCTAGGTAGAAAATAATTAAGAGTAGGTCAAATGGTCATTTAAGTAAAACATAATAAAAGGTACCTCACAAGGTCGTTTAGGTAAAAAATAAATAAGGGTAGCTCACATGGTCATCGCGGTTAACAAATAATAAAGAGTTGCTCATATGGTCATTTAGGTAAAACAATAATTAAGAGTAGAACACAAGGTCATTTAGGTAAAATATAATAAAGAGTGACACACAAGGTCATCTAGGTTAAATAATTATGAGTAGTTCACATGGTCATCTAGGTAAACAATTATTAAGAGTAGCTCACATGGTCATTTGGGTCAATACATAAAAATCATTTTTCGTCAGAAATTTGATAAAATTAACATTGTCTCATTCAGTTCAATCACACGATTTAAGATGACATTCGACTTGAAGGGATATGTTAATCAAGAATTCAGCTTTATTTTCAAATTAAAAAAAGAAATAAAAAATTCTAACAAATTCTAATAACATACACATTTTCTGTTTCAGTTCAGTTCAGTTTATATACTTATGAGTTTTGACTTTCCCTTCGTAAGATTGCTCGGAGTTCGGTAATTTTGTTATTACTCTTATTCAATCACACGATACATCTCATATTTGATTTTCTGCATTTAAAAATGCATTCGTCATGGAGGGTTTCAGCTGTTTTACTGACATCTTTATTTATAAACAATTCAGTTGCCATGAATTGATAACAAATTAATTTGTGTAACAAATATTGATAACATAATCAATTTCTAATTTTGTTTGGTCAGACAATTAAAAATAGATAGCACACGACACGCTTGATACTTTCCCCATTACTTGTAGCAAATCAGTCTGTTGAAGCTGTTAATGGCTGCCATCAAGTCATATTTTTTTTGCAACGTCATAAAACTCTACAGTTTCTGTTTCAGGAGTGAAATGACACATCACTTGAAGAGTTTGATATTTGATTGTCTTAGTTTTACAGAAGGTTTAATTACCTGATTGTCCATTACAGACAGGAAGGCTCCTGCCTTTAACAGAAGGTCTACTACCTCTGTGTGGCCCCACCTTGCTGCTCTGTCAAGAGGTGTCCAGCCCTAAAACAATAAATATAAAACAATATTTAAGCACAAACAATTTCTCTGTAAATAACAGACATTTTGTCATTAAATCTTCACAAGCAACACAACTTTATATTAGACAAGTATTTTATAAACAACTCTGTTGACATGATTACATAAAAAAACAGTTTTCGTCAGAAATTTTGATGAAATTAACATTTTCTGATTCAGTTCAATCACACGATTAAAACAAGATGCAGCACGATACATCTGATATTTTATTTTCTGCATTTAAAAATACATTCGTCATGAAGGGTTTTATCTGTTTTACTGACATCTTTTTTTATAAACAATTCAGTTGTCATGAATTCATAAACAAATCATTTTTTGTAACAAATATTGATAAAATGAACAATTCTAATACTAATTGATCAGAAAATTAAAACTAGAGGCCACACGACACGTTTGATACTTTCTCCATTCATTGTAACAAATCAGTCTGTTCAAGTTGTTAATGGCTGCCATCAAATCATAATTTTTTAGCAACATCATACATCTCTATATTCTCTGTTTGGGGAGTAAAATGATGCGTCACTTGAAGGGTTTAATATTTGATTGTCTTAGTTCTACTGAGGGTTTAATTACCTCATTGTTCACTACAGACGGTGAGGCTCCTGCCTTTAACAGAAGGTCTACTACCTCTGTCTTGCAATTCCCTGCTGCTGTGTGAAGAGGTGTCTCACCCTAAAACAATAAATATTAAACAATATTTAAACACAAACAACTTCTCAGTAAATAACTGACATTTGGTCATTAAATCTTCACAAGCAACACAACATTATATTACAACAGTATTTTATAAACAATTCAGTTGTCATGGTTACAAAGCAAATTATTTTTCGTCAGAAATTATGATAAACTTGTCATGTTCTGTTTCATTTCAATCACACGATTAAAACAAGATATTTTATTTTCTCTGTTTAAGTTAAGGGTAATAACAAAATTACCGAACTCTGAACAATCTTACAAAGGGAAAGTCAAAACTCATAAGTATATAAACAGAAAAGATCAGTCAACATCCGGGAAACTGTGAAAACCGTAATGACCCAGACTAGGATGACATTCAACTTGAAGGGATCTGTTTATCAAGAAAACAGTTGTATTGTCAAAATTAGAAGAAAAACAAATTTGGTAATAAATTCTAATAAAATTCACATTTTCTGTTTCAGTTCAATCACACGATTAAGACAATATGCAAGACGATATATCTTATATTTCATTTTCTGCATTTAAGAATACATTCGTCATGAAGGGTTTCATCTGTTTTACTGACATCTTTATTTATAAACAGTTCAGTTGTCATGAATTCATAAAAGTAGAGGCTCAATATGCTGAGTCTGTTTCGCTCACCTTTCATTCTGGTTTGAGGAAACTTAATAGAGATCCTTTCATAGGTGCTTCCCACCAAATTTTGGTTCATTTGGCAAAGCAGTTTCAGAGAAGAAGACTTTTAGAAATCAACCAATCTGAAACAAAAATTGCTTGTGGCGGCCATATTTTTTAATGGATCAAAACGAAATGAGCATTCTCTATAGAGGACCTTCCATAAATGCATCCTACCAAGTTTCATATAATTTGGCCAAGTGCTTTCAGATGAAAAGCTGTTTTAGAAATCGACCAATAAGAAACAAGAATTGCCTATGGTGGCCACATTTGTTAACGGATCAAAACGGAAGGAGCAATTCCTATAGAGACCCTTCTATAGATGCTTCCTACCACGCTCCGGTCAATTTGGCCAAGCTGTTTCAGAGTAGAAATTGTTTATAAATCGACCAATTAGAAAAATTAATTGCCTGTTGCGGCCATGTTTGTTAATGGATCGGGACAAAATGAGCATTCTTCATAGAGGACCTTCCATAAATGCATCCTACCAAGTTTCGGTTCATTTGGCCAAGCGGTTTCAGAGAAGACGATTAAAATATGAAAAGCTAACAGACGACAGACGACGGATGCGAAGTGATGGCAAAAGCTCACGTTACCTTTGGCAAGGTGAGCTAAAAATGTGAATACCTACTTGTAATGTATAGAATAAACATGCTACACTATATCAGCATTAGTTAATTTCTAAGGGAGATAATGGCAAGAGTAAATTTTCTTTCAACAGTTTAATGGCAAGAATTATCTTTCTTTTAGCAGAGGAGAATATTTTTTTAGAAATCAACCAATAAAAAACAATAATTGCCTGTGGCGGCCATGTTTGCTAACCGATCGGGACGAAATGAGGAAGCTTTATTGAGGACCTTCCATAGATGCTGCCTACCAAATTTCGGTTCATTTGGCGAAGCGGTTTCAGAGGAGAAGATTTTAAAATAATTGGCCAATCAAAAACAAGAATGGCTTGTTGCGGCCATGTTTGTAAATGGATCGGGACAAAATGTGCAATCTTTAGAGAGGACCTTCTATAGATGCTTCCTACCAAGTTTCGGTTCATTTGGGAAAGCGGTTTCAGAGAAGATTTTTTAGAAATAAACCAATCAGAAACAATAATGGCCTGTGGCGGCCATGTTTGCTAGCTGATTGGAACTAAATGAGCAGTCTTCATAGAGGATCTGCCAAGGTTGCTTCCAAACAAGATTTTATTGATTTGGTCAAGTTCTTTCAGAGTAGAAGATTTTTAGAAATCGTCCAATCAGAAAAACGAATTGCCTATGGCGGCCATCTTTGCTAACGAATCAAAACGGAATGAGCAATTCCTATAGAGACCATTCCATAGATGCTTCCTACCAATTTTCGGTTCATTTGACAAAACGGTTACAGAGAAGAAGATTTTTTAGAAATCAACCAATCAGAAACAAGAATTGTCTTTGTCTGCCATGTTTGTTAACGGATCTGGATGAAATGAGTAATGTTTACAGAGGGCCTTCCATAGATGCTTCCTACCAAGTTTCGGTTCATTTGACCAAGGAGTTTCCGAGGTAAAGATTTTTTTAAATTGGCCAATCAGAAACAAGATTTGCCTGTGGTGGCCATGTATATTAATGGATCGGAATAAAATGTGCAATCGTTAGAGAGGACCTTCTATAGATGCTTCCTACCAAGTTTCGGTTCATTTGGGAAAGCCGTTTCAGAGGAGAATATTAAAATGTGAAAATTTAACGGACGACAGACGACGGACGCCAAGTGATGGCAAAAGCAAACTTTGCCTTTGGCAAGGTGAGCTAAAAATGTGAATACCTACTTGTAATGTATATAATAAATATGTTACATTACATTTTTTATCCAGATTAGTCGTTCCTGCTACGCCACACTCCATCTCTGTCGACGCCCATTTTACAAGATTTTTGTAAAATTTATAAAAATGTACTTAAAATTGTATTAATTATTGTAAATATCAATACAGATAAAAATAAACCACTCATTTCAAATCAATTCTCTCTTATAAATGATTTGTGATCGTTTTTAACTTTTTCCTCCGCGAAATAGTTCTCCAAGACGTGTGTGTGGGGGGGGGGGGGTATCATTTTTAAGAGAGAGTTGATTTGAAATGAGTAATTTATTTTTCATCTTTATTAACATTTACAATAATTAAAACAGTTTTAAGTACATTTTTTTTACTGTTTCTAAATTTTACAAAACTCTTATAAAATGAGCGCTGACAGAGACGTTGTATAAGCGTAGAAGGAACGACAACTCTGGATAGAGACTGGTTACACTATAGCAGCATTAGTTAATTTCTAAGGGAGATAATGACAAGAGTTATCTTTTTTTAACAGTTTAATGGCAAGTGTTATCTTTCTTTTAAGAGAGAAGATTTTTATGGAATCAACCAATCAGAAAAAAAAATTGACAGTGGTGGCCTTGTTTGTTAACCGATCGAAAAGAAATGCACAAACTTAATAGAGGACCTTACATAGATGCGTCCTACCAAGTTCCGGTTCATTTGACCAAGCGGTTTCAGAAGAGAAGATGTTTTTTTAAATTGGCGAATCAGAAACAAGATTTGCATGTGGCGGCCATGTTTTTTAATGGATCCGAATAAAATGTGCAATCTTTAGAGAGGACCTTCCATAGATGCTTCCTACCAAGTTTCGCTTCATTTGGGAAAGCAGTTTCAGAGGAAAAGATTTTTAGAAATCAACCAATCTGAAAAACAAATTGCATGTGGCGGCCATGTTTGTTAATGGATCAAAACGAAATGAGCATTCTCTATAGAGGACCTTCCATAGATGCATCCTACCAAGTTTCATATAATTTGGTCAAGTGGTTTCAGAGGAAAAGTTGTTTTAGAAATCGACCAATAAGAACCAATAATTGCCTATGGTGGCCATATTTGTTAGCATATCAAAGCGAATGAGCAATTCCTATAGAGACCCTCCATAGATGCTTCCTACCACGCTCCGGTCAATTTGACCAAGCTGTTTCAGAGTAGAATTTTTTATAAATCGATCAAACAGAAAAATCAATTGCCTGTGGCGGCCATGTTTGTTATTGGATCGGGACAAAATGAGTAATGTTCATAGAGGACCTTCCATAAATGCATCCTACCAAGCTTCGGTTCATTTGGCCAAGCGGTTTCAGAGGAGAAAATTAAAATATGAAAAGCTAACAGACGACAGACGACGGATGCCAAGTGATGGCAAAAGCTCACGTTAACTTTGGCAAGGTGAGCTAAAAATGTGAATACCTACTTGTAATGTATAGAATAAACATGTAACACTATATCAATATTAATTAATTTCTAAGGGAGATAATGGCAGGAGTATTTTTTCTTTTAACAGTTTAATGGCAAGAATTATCTTACTTTTAACAGAGGAGAAGATTGTTTAAGAAATTAACCAATCAGAAACAATAATTGCCTGTGGTGGCCATGTTTGTTAACCGATCGGGACAAAATGAGCAATCTTTATTGAGGACCTTCCATAGATGCTTCCTACCAAATTTCGGTTCATTTGGCCAAGCGGTTTCAGAGGAGAAGATTTTAAAACAATTCCCCAATCAAAAACAAGAATTGCTTGTCGCAGCCATGCTTGTTAATGGATCGGGATAAAATGTGCAATCTTTAGAGAGGACCTTCTATAGATGCTTCCTGCCAAGTTACGGTTCATTTGGGAAAGCGGTTTCAGAGACGATTTTTCAGAAATAAACCAATCAGAAACAATAATGGCCTATGGCGGCCATGTTTGCTAGCGGATTGGAACTAAATGAGCAATCTTCATAGAGGACCTGCCAATGTTGCTTCCAAACAAGTTTTGATTGATTTGGTCAAGTTCTTTCAGAGTAGAATATTTTTAGAAATCGCCCAATCAGAAAAAAAGATTGCCTATGGCGGCTATGTTTGCTTACGAATCAAAACGGAATCAGCAATTCTTATAGAGACCATTCCATAGATGCCTCCTACCAATTTTAGGTTCATTTGACAACACGGTTACAGAGGAGAAGATTTTTTTTAGGAATAAGCCAATCAGAAAAAAGAATTGTCTTTGGCAGCCTTGTTTGTTAACCGATCGAGAAGAAATGCGCAAACTTTATAGTGGACCTTACATAGATGTTTCCTACCAAGTTTCGGTTCATTTGGCCAAGCGGTTTCAGAAGAGAAGATCTTTTCTAGATTGGCCAATCAGAAAAACGATTTGCCTGTGGTGGCCCTAATTATTAATGGATCGGAATAAAATGTTAGAGAGGACATTCTATTGATGCTTGGTACCAAGTTTCGGTTCATTTGGGAAAGCGGTTGCAGAGGAGAAGATTAAAATGTGAAAATTTAACGGACGACAGACGACGAACATCAAGTGATTGCAAAAGCAAACTTTGCCTTTGGCAAGGTGAGCTAAAAATGTGAATACCTACTTGTAATGTATAGAATAAACATGTTACACAACATTTTTTTTCCAGAGTAGTCGTTCCTGCTACGCCACACTCCATCTCTGTCGACGCCCATTTTACAAGATTTTTGTAAAATTTAGAAACAGTATAGAAATGTACTTAAAATTGTTTTAATTATTGTAAGTATCAATACAGATAAAAATAAGTCACTCATTTCAAATCAACTCTCTCTTATAAATGATTTGTGATCGTTTTTAACTTTTTAATTTTTTACTCCGCAAAATAGTTCTCCAAGAAGTGTTGGGGGGGGGGGGGGGGAGGGGGTATCATTTTTAAGAGAGAATTGATTTGAAATGAGTAATTTATTTTCATCTTTATAATAATTAAAACAGTTTTAAGTACATTTTTTTGTACTGTTTCTAAATCTAACAAAAATCTTGTAAAATGAGCGATGACAGGGATGTTGTGTAAGCGTAGCAGGAACGACGACTCTTGATAGAGAATGGTTACATCATAGCAGCATTAGTTAATTTCTAAGGGAGATAATGGCAAGAGTTATCTTTTTTTAACAGTTTAATGGCAAGTGTTATCTTTCTTTTAAGAGAGGAGAAGATTTTTTTAGAAATCAACCAATCAGAAACAAAAAATTGCCTCTGGTGGCCTTGCTTGTTACCCGATCGGGAAAAAATGCGCAAACTTTATAGAGGACCTTACATAGATGCTTCCTACCAAGTGTCGGTTCATTTGTCCAAGCGGTTTCAGGGGAGATTTGTTTAAATCGGCCAATCAGAAACAAGATTTGCCTGTGGCGGCCATTTTTTTTATTGGATCGGAATAAAATGTGCAATCTTTAGAGAGGACCTTCCATAGATGCTTCCTACCAAGTTTCGCTTCATTTGGGAAAGCAGTTTCAGAGAAGATTCTTAGAAATCAATCAATCTGAAACGACAATTGCATGTGGCGGCCATGTTTGTTAATGGATCAATTCCCTATAGAGGACCTTCCATAGATGCATCGTACCAAGTTTCATATAATTTGGCCAAGTGGTTTCAGAGGAAAAGCTGTAATAGAAATCGACCAATAAGAAATAAGAATTGCCTATGGTGGCCATATTTGTTAGCAGATCAAAACGGAATGAGCAATTCCTATAGAGACCCTCCATAGATGCTTCCTACCACGCTCCGGTCAATTTGGCCAAGCTGTTTCAGAGTAGAATTTTTTTATAAATAGAACAATCAGAAAAAATCAATTGTCTGTGGCGGCCATGTTTGCTAACGGATATGGGTAAATTGTGCAACCTTTACAGAGGACCTCTATTGATGCTTTTACCAAGTTTTGGTTCATTTGGCCAAGCAGTTTCAGAGGAGAAGATTAAAATGTGAAAAATTAACAGATGACAGACGACAGACGCCAAGTGATTGCAAAAGCTCACTTTGCATTTGGCAAGGTGAGCTAAAATTGTGAATACCTACTTGTAATGTATAGAATAAACATGTTACACTATAGCAGTATTTGTTCATTTCTAAGTGATATAATGGCAAGAGTTATCTTTCTTTTAACAGTTTAATGGCAAGAGTTATCTTTCATTTAACAGAGGAAAAGATTTTTTAGAAATGAACCAATCAGAAACAAGAATTGCCTGTGGCGGCTATGTTTGCTAACCGATCGGGACGAAATGGGCAATCTTTATAGAGAACCTTACATAGATGCTTCCTACCAAGTTTCGGTTCATTTGACCAAGCGGTTTAAGAGGAGAAGATTTTGTAAAAATTGGTCAATCGCAAAAAAAGAATTGCCTGTGGCGCCCATGTTTGTTAATAGATAGGGATACGATGTGCAATCGCAAGAGAGGACCTTCTATAAATGATTGCTCCCAGGTTTCAGTTCATAGGTGAAAGCGGTTCCAGAGGAGATTTTTTAGAAATGAACCAATCAGAAACAAGAATGGTCTGTGGCGGCCATGTTTGTTAACGGATTACAACTGAATGAGCAATCTTTATAGAGGACCTTCCAAAGTTGCTTCCTACCAAGAGTCAGTTCATTTGGCTGAGGGATTTCAGAAAAAAAATTAAAATGTGAAAAGTTAGCAGACGACAGACTACATACGACGGACGACGGATGCCAAGTGATGGCAAAAACTCACATTGCCTTTGGCAAAGTGAGCTAAAAATGAATTTTGTAACAAATATAGATAAAATAAAACAATTCTAATTCTATTTGATCAGACAATCAAAACTAGATGCCACAACACAAGTTTGATACTTGATCCATTCCTTGTAATAAATCAGTCTGTTCAAGTTGCTAATGGCTGCCATCAAATCAAATTTTTTGTGTAACCTCATAAATCTCTACATTTTCTGTTTCAGGAGTAAAATGACGTGTCACTGTAAGAGTTTAATATTTGATTGTCTTAGTTTTACTGAGGGTTTAATTACCTCATTGTCCACTACAGACAGGGAGGCCCTTGCGATTAACAGAATGTCTACTACCTCTGTGTAGCCATGCCTTGCTGCAAAGTGAAGAGGTGTCTCACCCTAAAACAATAAATATAAAACAATATTTAAGCACAAACTTTAATTTCTCAGTAAATAACAGACATGCTGTCATTAAATCTTCACAACAAAAGCAACTTTATATTACAAAAGTATTTTATAAACAATTCGGTTGTCATGGTTACATAAAAAATCATTTTTCCAGAAATTTTGATAAAATTAACATTTTCCAATTCAGTTCAATCACACGATTAAAAACATGATGCATAACGACACATCTGATATTTTATTTTCTCTGCTTAAAATGACATTCAACATGAAGGGATCTGTTGATCAAGAATTCAGTGTTATTGTCAAAATAAAAAAAAAAAAAACAATTTTTGTAACAAGTATCATTTTCTGTTTCAATTCAATCACATGATTAAAACAAGATGCAACACGATACATGTGATATTTGATTTTCTGCATTTAAAAATACATTCGTCA
The DNA here is from genome assembly GCA_963680875.1 of Bathymodiolus brooksi. Taxonomy (NCBI): domain Eukaryota; kingdom Metazoa; phylum Mollusca; class Bivalvia; order Mytilida; family Modiolidae; genus Bathymodiolus; species Bathymodiolus brooksi. The sequence continues at coordinate 28,369,723 of OY804590.1, forward strand.
TGAAGGATTTCATCTGTTTTACTGATATCTTTATTTATAAAAAATTCAGTTGTCATGAATTCATAGCAAAATCAATTTTTGTAACAAATATTGAAAAAAATAACAATTTCTAATTCTATTTGATCAGACAATTAAAACTAGATGCCACACAACACGCTTGATAATGTGTCTATTTCTTGTAACATGTCTGTCTTTTCAAGTTGTTAATGGCTGCCATCAAATCATCTGTTTTTTGTAACGTCATAAAACTCTACATTTTCTGTTTCAGGAAAAAAATGACACGTCACTTCAAGACTTTAATATTTGATAGTCTTAGTTTTACTGAGGGTTAATTACCTCATTGTCCACTACAGACAGGGAGGCTCCAAGCTTTAACATAAGGCATACTACCTTTGTGCTACCCCACATTGCTGCTGTATGAAGAGGTGTCTCACCCTAAAACAATAAATATAAAACAATATTTAAGCACAAACAATTTCTCAGTAAATAACAGACATTTTGTCATCAAATCTTCACAAGCAACACAACTTAATATTACAAAAGTATTTTAATAAACAATTCAGTTGTCATGATTACATAAAAAATCATTTTTCGTAACACATTCTAGTAAAATTAACATGTTCTATTTCAGTTCAATCACACGGTTAAAACAAGATGCAACACGACACATCTGATATTTTATTTCTCTGTTAAAGATGACAATCAACTTGAAGGGATCTGTTGATCAAAAATTCAGTTTTATTGTCAAAGCCAAAGAAAAATGTGTAACAAATTCTAATAAAATTAACATTTTTTGTTTCAGTTCAATGAAACAATTAAAACTAGATGCCTTACGACACGTTTGATAATTTCTCCATTCCTTGTAACAAGTCAGTCTGTTCAAGCTAATAATGGCTGCCATCAAATCATATTTTCTTTGTAACGTCATAAAACTCTACATTTTCTGTTTTTGGAATAAAATGATGCGTGACATGAAGAGTTTAATATTTGATTGTCTTAGTTTTAATGAGCGTTTAATTACCTGATTGTTCGCTACAGACAGGGAGCCTCCTGCTATTAACAGAAGTAGTACTACTTCTCTGCTGCCTTCTACTGCTGCTCTGTGAAGAGGTGTCTCACCCTAAAACAATAAATATCAAACAATATTTAAATACAACTTCTCAGTAAATAGCAGATATGTTGTCATTAAATCTTCAAAAACAAAACAACTTTATATTACAAAAGCATTATATAAACAATTCAGCTGTTATGGTCACATGAAAACTAATTTTTCGTCAGAAAGTTGGATAAAATTAACATTTTCTGTTTCAGTTTGATTAAAACAAGATGCAACACGACACATCTGATATTTTATTTTCTCTGTTTAATATGACATTCAACTTGAAGGGATTGGTTTATCAAGTTTTATTGTCAAAATTTAAAAACTAGAAACAATTTTTGTAGCAAATTCTAGTATAATTCACATTTTCTAATTCAGTTCAATCACTGGACTAAAACAAGATGCAACACAATACGTCTGATATTTTATTTTCTGCATATGAAACACATTCGTATTGAAGGGCTTCATATGTTTTACTGACATATTTATTTATAAACAACTAAGTTCTCATGAATTCATAAAAAGACTATTTTTGTAACAAATATTGATAAAATGAACAATTTCTAATTCTATTTCGTCAGACAATTAAAAGTAGATGCTACACGACACGTTTGATACTTCCTCCATTCCTTGTAACAAATCAGTCTGTTCAAGCTGTTAATGGCTGCCATCAAATCATATTTGTATTGTAACATCATAAAACTCTAAATTTTCTGTTTCAGGAGTAAAATGATGCGTCACTTGAAGAATTTAATATTTGATTGTCTTTATTTAACTGAGGGTTTAATTACCTGATGGTTCTGTGCATACGGTGAGGCTCCAGCATTTAACAGAAGTTCAACTACCTCTATGTAGCCATTCATTGCTTTTGCTGTGTGAAGAGGTGTCTCACCCTAAAACAATAAATATTAAACAATATTTAAACACAAACAATTTTCAGTAAATAACAGACTTTTGTCATTAAATCTTCACAAGCAACACAACTTTATATTGTATTTAATAAACCTTTCAGTTGTCATGACTACATAAAAAATAATTGTTCATCAGAAATTTTGATAAATTTAACATTTTCTGATTCAGTTCAATCACACAATTAAAACAAGATGCAACACGACACGTCTGATATTTTGTTTTCTCTGTTTAAGATGACATTCAACTTGAAGGGATCTGCTGATCAAGAACTCAGTTATATTGTCAAAATAAAAATAAAAAAATCTATTAAATTCTAATAAAATTCACATTTTCTGATTCTGTACAATCAGACGATTAAAACAAGATGCAACACGACAGCTTGATACTTTCTCTATTCCTTGTTATAAATCAGTTTGTGCAAGCTGTTAATGGCTGCCATCAAATCATATTTTTTTGTAACTTCATAAAACTCTACATTTTCTATTTGAGGAATAAAATGATGGGTCACTTGAAGAGTTTAATATTTGATTTTCCTAGTTTTACAGAGGGTTTAATTACCTGATTGTTCACTACTAACAGGGAGGCTCCTTCCTTCAACAGGAGGTCTACTGCCACTGTGCTACCCCATCTTGCTGCTATGTGGAGAGGTGTCTCACCCTAAAACAATAAACATAAAACAATATCTAAACACAAACAATTTCTCAGTAAATAACAGACATGTTGTCATTAAACCTTCACAAGCAACACAACGTTATATTACAAAGTATTTAATAAACCATTCAGTTGTCATAGTTACATAAAAAATCATTTTGCGAGAGAAATTTTGATAAAATTAACATTTTCTGATTCAGATCAATCACACGATTAAATCAAGATGCAACACAACACATCTGATATGTTATTTTCTCTGTTTAATATGACATTCAACTTGAAGGGATCTGTTGATCAAGAATTCAGTTTGATTGTAAAAATTATAAAAACAACATTTTTTTTAGCAAATTCTAAAACAAATCATATTTTCTGTCTCAGTTCAATCACACGATTAAAACAAGATGCAAGACGCTACATCTCATATTTTATTTTCTGCATTTAACCATACATTTTTCATGAACGTTTTCATCTGTTTAACTGACATCTTTATTTATAAACAATTCAGCTGCCATGAATTCACAAAAAAATCTACTTTTGTAACAAATATTGATAAAATGAACAATTTCTAATTCTATTTGATCAGACAATTAAAAATAGATGCCACACGACACGTTAGATACTGTCTCCATTCCTTCTATCAAGTCAGTCTGTCCAAGCAATTAATGACTGCCACCAAATCATTTTTTTTTGTAACTTCATCAAACTCTACATTTACCTGTTTTAGGAGTAAAATCATGCATCACTTGAAGGGTTTAATATTTGATTGTCTTAGTCTTACTGAGGTTTTAATTACCTGATTGTCCACTACAGACAGGGAGGCTCCTGACTTTACCAGAAGGTCTACTACCTTAGTACGGTTCCACCTTGCAGCTGTGTGAAGTAGTGTCTCACCCTAAAACAATAAATATAAAACAATATTTAAACACAAACAATTTTTCTGTAAATAACAGTCATTTCGTCATTAATTCTTCACAAGGAACACAACTTTATATTACACAAATATGTTATACACAATTCAGTTGTCATGGTTACATAAAAAATAATTTTTCGTCAGAAATGTTCATAAAATTAACATTTTCTGATTCAGTTCAATCACAGGATTAAAACAAGATGCAACACGACACATCTGATATTTTATTTTCTGTGTTTAAGATGACATTCAACTTGAAGGGATCTTTTGATCAAGAATTCAGCTTTATTGTCAAATTTAAAAAAAAAATTTTGGAACAAATTCTAACAACAATTCACATTTTCTGTTTCAGTTCAATCACACGATTAAATTAAGATGCAATGCGACATATTTGATATTTTATTTTCTGCATTTAGAAATACATTCGTCATGAAGGGTTTCATCTGTTTTACTGACTACTTTGTCTTCCTTTAACAAACGGTCTACTATCCCTGTATGGCCCCATCTTGCTGCTGTGTGAAGAGGTGTCTCACCCTAAACAATAAATATATAATAATATCTAAACAAGTAATTTCTCAATAAATAACTTACATTTTGTCATTAAATCTTCACAGGCAACACAAATTTATATTAAGAAGTATTTTATAAACAATTCAGTTGTTATGGTTGATATAAAAATAATATTTTTCGTCAGAAATTTTGATAAAATTTACATTTTCTGATTCAGTTCAATCACATGATTAAATACGACACATCTGATATTTCACTTTCTCTGTTTAAGATGACATTCAACTTGAACGGATCTGTTGATCAAGAATTCAGTTTTATTGTCAAAATTAAAACGAAAACATTTTTTTTTTAACAAATTCTAATAAAATTAACATTTTTTGATTCAGTTCAGTCAAATGATTTAAACAAGATGCAACAAAATACATCTCATATTCTATTTTCTGCATTTAAACATATTTAAAAAAAAAAAAAAAAAAAAAATTCAAAAAGGTAAAACATGCTACTCCAAGGAACAAATGATCAGTATGCTGGAGTTCCTCATCGATAAAATATTTGTCTCTTTTGGAGGGACACTGTTTCAGCAGGTCGCCGGCATACCAATGGGTACGAATTGTGCCCCTCTTCTAGCCGATTTATTTTTATACTCATATGAGTCGGAGTTTCTTCAAAAACTTGTAAAAGATAAGAAGATTAATGAAGCTAAAGCCTTTAATTTCACATACAGGTATATTGATGACGCTTTATCTATTAATAATTCTAGATTTGCAGAAATTAAAGAGACCACAGATACAGCTTCGCCTGCATCATTTTTGGACTTATACCTCGAAATTGACGACAGTGGTCAACTCAGTAGTAAAATATATGATAAACGGTATGACTTCAATTTTAAAATCATAAATGTTACAAATATGTGCAGCAATATACCAGCTTCTCCTGCATATGGTGTCTACATCTCGCAATTGATTCGTTATGCTAGGGCCGGTAGCAATTATCCTGATTTCTTGAAATGTCATCTTTATCTGAGAAACAGACTACTGGGCCAGGGCTATGAAAAGATTCGCCTTATTCGATCTCTTAATAAGTTTATATTCCGATACTAAGATCTTGTCGAAATATATTAAGTCTCTGCAGAGACGATAATAAACGAGGAATTTTCATCAAGTGAAAATGTATAAAGATAAGGAGGTCAATAAAAATGTCAAATATATTTTTTGTCATTGTGTTTTTGACATTTATTTTCGTAGTTAAAATACTTCAGGTGACTCGTGGTTGTTGATGGAGATGGTTCACGATAGATGTTCCACCCTCCTCATTCATTTTAGTACTGCGCTGACTACTATTTTACTTATTTTGTTCCAGTATTGTTATACATACTGTAATAGTTACAGTCGGAACCTTTGAACTTTAATGAACGCGGGAGGTTTGGCGCCTTAAAATCTGATTAAATCCACCATTTCTTTTGAAATGCCTGTACCAAGTCAGGGTCATTACGGTTTTCACAGTTTTCCGGTTGTTGACTGATTTTGTCTGTTTATATACTTATGAGATTTGACTTTCGATTTGGAAGTTCGGTAATTTTGTTATTACCCTTATTGGTCATGAAGTGTTTCATCTGTTTTATTGACATCTTTATTCATAAACAATTCAATTGTCATGAATTCATAAAAAAAATCTATTTTTGTAACAAATATTGATAAATGAACAATTTCTAAATCTATTTGATCAGACAATTAAAACTAGATGCCAAACGACACACTTGATACTGTCTCCATTCCTTGTAACAAATCAGTGTGTGCAAGTGTTAATGGCTGCAATCAAATCATTTTTTTTGTAACGTCATAAAACGCTACATTTTTTGTTTCAGGAGTAAAATGATGCGTCACTTGAAGGATTTAATATTTGATTGTCTTAGTTTTAATGAGCGTTTAATTACCTGATTGTCCACTACAGACAGGGAGGCTCCTGCCTTTCTCAGAAGGTCTACTACCTCTGTTCTACCCCACCTTGCTGCTGTGTGAAGAGGTGTCTTACCCTAAAACAATGAATATAAATCAATATTTAAAGTAATGCTGTGAACGCCGATATGACCAAATCCAGTTAGCCCTGAAACTGGCCACTGACTTTCGGGTGACAAATGACCTAGACGAGAGAGTTACTCCATAACCTTTGAAGTGTGCAGTTGTGCCATTGAGTCCAGGGGCCTGATAGCAGACCAGTGGATATTTCCTGGTGTGATTGACTGTACGCCTGGTTACAGATATCAAGGTAACTCCATTGTATCTATAGAATACACAACAGTTGTGGCAGATGTGTGTTTGACGAACTTCAACATTGAGTCTTTGTTTGACGTATCTTGGCACCATTTTCAATTTTTGTCAGCCGTGAAAATGTGGTTTTGCTCAACTATTTGAGCAGTTAAATAAAGTGAATAAAGTTATTCACTGTTACATTATTGATGCTCTTTAGAGTATATATTTGAAGATTTAAATATACATATTTGCCCATCGCTTGATTACATTTGGTCGTTTGATAGATAAACGCTGTCGTATGCACATTACACATCTTTCTTTGATTAGGGGTCATCAGATAATCTGATGTGTGCGTATTGTGTTTATACATACGTTAAGGGTTCATCAGATAATCTGATGTTGTGCGTAATAGAGAGATAAATCTAGTTTCATGAGTTATTAGGGCAACATCAGATATTTAGCGTTGTAACATTCATTCCGACCATTGAATAGATGACATCAGATACTCTGATGTTAGCGATTTAGTACTTTGATTTACATCGTTCGACTTTACATTTTACAATCGTTTTGTAAAATATTTGTTTACTACTTTTTTGTGCATCATTTTACATACGGCGAATTATTTTGTTTGACTATTGAATTCGGTATATAATAAATTTTGGCGTCACTGATTATTATGGCGGACTTAATCAATATCAAAAAAGCGTCACTTGAGGAATTGATACAGATTAAGAATATTAGCCCAAGAAGGGCTACAATAATTATAAAGACGAGAGAGAAAAAATGAAATATCACACTTGAAGATTCGAAATTATTAGAGGGCATTCCGAATACAATCTGAGACCCACTAATACAAAATGGCGACATTACTGTGGATGCCTAAGATCAATTTGACAAGGAACAACACTGAAAAACAAGCGGAAAGCTTGCAAGAACAGATATATAAAATGAGTAGGATTTTGAAGCAAAGAACACAGGAGAATAAAATGTTTCAACAACAAATAACAGAAATGTAGCAATACTATGAGAAAAGTATTACAGAACAAGAAGCGAAATTCAGGAAACATATATTTGAGGTTCAAGAGAATAGCCAAGCTGAAGTTGACACAATGAAAACAGAATAAAAAAACAGAGAAGAACAATTGAGAGAGGAAATAACGAAAAGAGATGATCAAATAAAACAAATGGAAGAAATATGACTCACTTCAGAGAAGATTGAGATATTAACACCTTCAGGAATATATACCAGTCACTTTGATCCGTCACTAGATAGCAAAGCAAATATACATCCATACAAGGATATAAGACTGTCATTATCTTCATTGGCATAAAAAGATTGCGAAAAGAATGAAAATACTGAAAAGAGAACTGGAGGCCCACCAGCTCCAAATGTATCTACTTACGACGGAAAGACAGACTGGAGGCCATATTTCATGCAATTTATGCACTTTGCTGATAAGTATAAATGGACTCCACAGGAAAGACTTGATAGATTGCTCCAATGTTTGAGGGAAAAAGCATTAACATTTTTCAGTATTAAAAATAAGTCAGGCAAAGGAAACTATGAGCAGGTGTGTAATAAGATGAACGAAACATTTGGAAGAAAGGACTTGCCACATATCATCTGGAGGCAACTACAAGATTTAAAGCAAGAGCAGGATGAGTTGTTAGAAGAATATGCAAGAGATGTCAACTGACGGATATCCTGACACTCCTGAAGAATTTGTGGAAATAATAGCAATTGATGCATTTCTTAAAAGATGCACTCATAAGAAAGCTGTCTTAACTGCAATGGACAAGAATCCAACGACCTTAGATCAGGCCTTACAATTTGTAAAGAGCGCCATTGCAAATCAGAAGGTGATTTTGGGAACAAAACGAATGGTTTTGAGAAGAGTTATGTTTGAAGATGAAGTTCATGAAGTGAATTCAGAAAACGACCCAAAAATCAGAGTGGTAAAATTTGCAGACAGGGACAATTCACAGATTACTAAATTTGAACAAAGACTGAAAAAGACAGAGGAAGGCTTAGAGGAAACAAGGGCGATGGTAAAAGACATTTTGTAAATTGTGTAAAGGTCATAATCTCCTGTTAGACAAGTCACATCCTTGCAGATAAGATCCAGGACTGGAGACGACAGAGATACTAACAAAAAATATGAATGTTTCAGAAGTGGGGAACTGGGACATTTTGCACGAGATTGTCCTAATCAACAGAAAAATGTATCACCTTATAGGAACAGTTCAAGGTCACCATCACCAAGGAGAGAGTTAAACGCCAACGGGTTGAGGAAATAGGCCAATCTTCAACCCATCCAGAAGACACTGGCCGACCACCACCTTCAACTGATAAAACCATGCAACAAATCAGAGAAATAGTGATGTACAAAGGAAATGTTACAGTAGATAACAAATCCATGTTCGTCTCTATACAAATAAATGGAATAAAAGTATTTGCAGTAGTCGATAGCGGAGCTCAGGTTTCAATCATCAACAAAGACCTATACAACCAAATTCTTGACAAACCAAAGATAACAGAAACTGTTTTGTAAAAGGTATCAACTCCACAGCCAGTATCAGAGCTCACATAGTACCAATTATCAACATCAAGATAGGAAGGACTAATTTACAGTGGAACATGCTAATGGCTGAAATAACGGACAAGATTATATTAGGCTTAGATTTTCTGGAGGCAAATAAAGCAATAGTTGACCATGGGCAATATAGCATACATATCAATGGAGAAATGATCCAGGAAACTTTTGCATTGAACGAACAAGAGGAACATTTGCAGATATACAGAGCAAAGATAGAGAATACTACTGTAATACCACCTTTTTGCATGAAATTTGTAGAGACCAAATTAAATTTGAAGCCAAAGGGAGACATAGTGATTCAGCCTTCATCTCCAAACGCTCTTTGTTCCAATGAGGATACAACTTTTTTGATGGTTCGGAACCATACAAACAAAAATGTCACACTAAAGAAAAAACAAATTTTTGGACAAGGAGCGGAAGTTCAAAATATAATTGGAAATGAACAAATTGATTCCTGTTTGGTTCGACATAACTCCTTGGAAAAGAACTTAAATCCTAATATACCTGATCTAAAAAGTAAATTGCCGGAATACTTAAAAGACCTTAATGAAAGATCCATAGAGAAATTAAACCAATCAGAAGCACGACGTGTAGCACAACTGTTGATAGAGTACCAGGATGTACTTTCAAAAGGAGACTTGGATATTGGTTTATTTAATAGGAACATTAAACATAGGATTGACACTGGTGACGCTAAACCAACTAAACAACGATTAAGACGTACCCCACTTCAGTTTGAAAAAGTGGAAGAAAATCATTTGAAACAAATTGTAGAAAAGGTGTTATCCAAGAATCTACTTCAGAATGGGTTGCTACCCCTGTTCTATTGAGAGAAAAAGATGGAAGTATACGATATTGCATTGACTACAGGGCGCTGAATAGATGCTTTCCTTTTACCAAATATTGAATCATGCTTGGATACATTAAGTGGCAACATGTTTATGACCACCTTGGACATGGCAGCTGGATATTATCAGATGGAACTTGACGAGCGTGACTGCCACAAGACTGCATTTATTACAAAATATGGCCAATTTGAACATGTCAAGTTCGCATTTGGGCTTAGTAACAGTCCTGCCACTTTCAGCAGAGTAATCCAAATTGTGTTACAAGGTCTCACCTTGAAATAATGTCTAGCATATCTGGATGACATCATTGCACTTGGGAAGAGTTTCAAAGATCATCTGGATAATTTGTACCAAGTTTTAGAGAGATTTAGAAGGTACAATCTGAAATTGAAACCAGAAAAGTGCAACCTATTTCAAAATGAAGTAAAATTCCTTGGTAAAATTGTCAGCTCAGAAGGTATTAAGATAAATCCAGAAAATGTTCAAACAATTAAAAAGTGGCCCACTCCTACCAGGAAAAACGATGTAGAATCATTTCTTGGATTGATGAATTATCATAGAGACCAAATACCAAAGAATGCCTAAATAGCTCTACCACTTCATGAAATAGTGAAACCAAAGACTCCTTTTGATTGGCAGAAAAAAATACCAGCTTGCATTTTATGCCATGAAAACAGCACTAATTGATGCAGTGATATTAAATTTTCCCAACTCAGTAGATACCTTCATATTAGACACTGACGCCTCCAATAACACCATTGGGGCAGAACGTGGCCAGATACAGCAAGGAAAAGAAAAGCCCATAAGTTTTGCTAGTAAAGTACTTTCATCAGCACAGAGGAAATATTGCACCATCAGAAAAGAGCTGCTTGATATAGTGATGTTTACTCGACAATATAGACACTATCTCTTAGGGAAAAAAATCATCATCAGAACCGATCACAATAGCTTAATATGGCTGATGAATTTTAAGAATATCGAGGGTCAGCTAGCCAGGTGGCTTGAAGAGTTAGCACAATATAACATGGCCATACAACATAGACCAGGAAACCTACATGGCAATGCAGACACATTAACAGTATGTAGTGAATATCAACCATCTATAGAGTTAGACCAATTGCCCTGTGGTGGATGTGCCTTTTGTACGCGAGCTCGAACACAGTGGGAGACATTCGAAAATTAAATTGATGATGTTCGATCTGTTGCCATCAGAAGAATTTCACCTGAGGAAGGTCCATGTAATTGGCTTGATACCCTATCTACCAAAGAAATTCGGGATGAACAAATGAAAGACCCAGATCTCAAATGTATAATTAGCTGGTTTCTACAAGATTATGAGCCAAGTACAATAGAACTCCAGCTAAGCAGTCCAGCGATAAGATATTATTGGCTATGCAGGTCCCAGCTCCAAATGCAGAATGAAGTGCTTTATTACTACTGCAAAGACCCAATTTCACCGAGGCTATTGCGTGTCATTCCGAACAGCATGAAAAATCAAGCTCTGGAACTATGTCATAATTTACCAATTTCTGGCCATATGGGACAAACAAAGACATTACTGATTTTAAACCAACATGTAATATGGTACAACATATTAGTAGATTGTATACCTTATGTCAAATCCTGTAGTGTATGCAACAAAAACAAAAGGCTTAAAGAATGTCCAAGGGCAAAACTAAAACAGTTTCACTCTGGAGTCCCATTGGAACGTGTACACATGGATATACTTGGACCTTTACCAATTACAAAGAACAGGAATAAATACATTTTGATAGTGATTGACCAGTTAACCAAATGCCTTGAGTGTTTTCCATTACCAAATCAAGGAGCTGAAGTCATAGCTAAGGTATTTGTAGATAACTTTATTGCAAGATTTGGGTGCCCACTGGAGATACACACAGACCAAGGGGAAAATAAGGACGGCAATGTAATAAGACAAATCTGTAAACTATTAGATATCGACAAAACACGGACAACTCCTTACCATCTTTCTTCAAATGGTCAAGTGGAAAGATTCAATAGTCTTATAATTCAGACAGTCAGATGTTTTATTAAAAAACAACAGAACAAATGGGATGAGTACCTACAACTTCTAGCAGGTGCAATTAGAGCAACACCTAGCCAACAGACATAATTTTCTCTTAATTTTCTCATGTTTGGAAGGGAGGTAGCTCAACCTATTGACCTTACTTTTGGCATCCTTACTGCAAATAGAAAAGACAAAGATATAGTTGAGTATGTAAAACATCTGATTATAGCTCTTAACTTGACACATAATGAGAAAATTGGAAGGCATCACAGGGAAGACAGAAAAGAGAATATGATCTTAGGTCTAAACAAAAGTCATATAGTGTAGGAGATTCGGTATATAAGCGGGACACAGCCACAAAATTAAGACAGTCAAGAAAACATACACCACCTTGGAAAGGACCTTATGTCGTGGTAAAAGTAATTAACCCTGTACTATATGAAAATAGAGGATAGAAAAAAAAACATATGTTATACACCATGATCGTCTCAAACTTTGCACTGACAAGGATTTACCTACATGGATTCAGCGCAGAAGAAAACATTTCATAGATCAGTTAAAGGATACGACACCTTAAGAAATGACAAATGAAGACATTTATGATATGTCTCCTCTGTTTAGTGGATCCACTTAACTTACATCGGATGGTCCGATGTTGCACAATGATATACATTTTGTACAAGGGCAAGAACATCTTCGGAGTGATCATTTAGACAGGGGGCAGCAGATCAACTCAAGACAGTAAGGAGTTTGGCTGATATACATGAGGACGATACTTTGGATGAAACCTTTCTATATGGCTTTGAATGAGTAGATGTGGACACGCAGGTTGACATTAGGGAACATCAGAACCTAAGAAGGAATAGAAAAAGACCTACCTACCTGAGTAATTGTACAGAGTAGAAGTCAGTATTATCAGCCATGCATATATATATATATATATATATATATATACGTCTGAAAATTAAACCAAACAGTGTTAGAATTAGATTTTAGAGCTGTCAAATTTTTGTTCTTCCCTCGACGGGATTTGAACCCACACCATTGTTACACTGCAGCACCATTCGCTTAGCCTTACGTCCAGCGCCCTAGACCACTCGACTACATCCACTCCCTAAAAAAGGAGCTTCAATAGTCGTAGTGTTACCTTGTCTCGTAAGGCAAATCTAGGGATAGGCGTAAGACATGTGTATAAGCGTGTGTAGATGGTACATATATACTTAATATTATAATTTGACAGCAATCTAACTCAGCAATTTTTAATATATTGGATAGGATAATGAGGAATTATTCACTATACAGTCACAGGAAATAAAGTATATTATACAAACGTCTAGAAGCAAGTGACAACCATACAATATATCTGTCCCACTGGATCTCAAAGTTACTTTAAAGGATACTAGGTTAATACTAAATATTATATACGTCTGAAAATTAAACCAAACAGTGTTAGAATTAGATTTTAGAGCTGTCAAATTTTTGTTCTTCCCTCGACGGGATTTGAACCCACACCATTGTTACACTGCAGCACCATTCGCTTAGCCTTACGTCCAGCGCCCTAGACCACTCGACTACATCCACTCCCTAAAAAAGGAGCTTCAATAGTCGTAGTGTTACCTTGTCTCGTAAGGCAAATCTAGGGATAGGCGTAAGACATGTGTATAATATATATATATATATATATATATATATATATATTAGATGTAAATATTTGCATATATTGGTGTATAGAGCTTTAAATGTTTTGTGTTTTGACTTGTTTTGTTATTTTGTGTGTGTCCTATTCTAGTGAATATGAAATATAATAACATAGCCCTATCCTCTTATGAAATAAGTTATCAGTGTATTATGTGTATTCTTCAGTTTATTGCATTATGTGGCAGGAGGATGAGCGAGAATTGGATTATGGTCCGATGGATGATGAAGTTCCGGAACCAACAAATTGAGTTCGTGGTAGTTCTCAAAAGAAGAACAAGTCGTCTCCCTGTCCAGTTTGCTCGGCCAGGCTTACAAATGTTTGGAGAGATGTGATAGTAAGTCATCTGCCCTGGTATGTCTCGCCGTTTACTGCATGTTGGACCTGCAAAGCACAGTTAGCACAGGAAAGATTGATACAAGTACATGTAATTGAATATCACAACAAAGTCGACACACCACATAAATTCTCATTAGAAACACATGATGAGAGATGGATATGTTTGATGAATGGCCTACTACTAGAGATTATTAATCAGTTAGAAAAGCCAGTTTCAAACCTTGTAAAAGTTGTAAGACTTGATCCAAAATTCAGTATATGTATCATATCCTTTCACCATTGGACTGATATGCAGTTTCTTAAAAAAAATTGTAAATCTGAACCAGTATTCAACAGATTTGGAACTCTCTCACAAAGTATTTCCACCATCTGGTACTCATTCATTATTACATTGGAATATTTTGGCCATACTGATTTGCAAAACAGAATCTACTGAAAATATCACTTCTTACGAGAAGGAACATACTTTTTTTCCTGTCCGTTCTGTTAAAAAAATAGTAAGATTTGTAGACTCTCATTGTCATCTGGATATGTATTCTAAAGAGACCAGATACTCTGGTCTACCGTCAATGATATGGGAGGAGGATGAGAATGTTGAATTATAATTCTTGGTATCAAACTACTGTTTCCCACATAATTGGCCTTCTAGCAATCAGCGACAGGAGATCAGGAAAGACTCTCGACTTCACATTACATTTGGAATCCATCCTAGACTAGTGAATTTGAAGACACAGAAACTGATCAACAAATGACTTGCGGATTAGAAGTATTGATTGATGCTAAGCGAGTGGTAGCTGTAGGGGAATGCGATCTGCATCATCAGCATTATACTTCAAAAAGAGATATTGAGCTACAGGCAGAAGTATTTGAAAACCAACTTCAGCTAGCAAAGGGAAAACATATACCAGTAGTGATTCATTGTAGAGGAGATGAACAGCTGAATGATTTATGCTTATTTGTAATGGTCAAATATTACCAAAGGATCATCATATACACAGACATTGTTTGAATCAGACATTACTGTGCACCGTAAGTGGAAAACTACTTTTCCAAACTGTAATTTCAGAATTTCTCCAATGTTGCTGTTGGATTCAAAATACCCCAAATTAAGACCCACAGTTTGTGAAATGGATATACATGATATTATCATAGAAACATACCCAAGTATAAAGGGGAAGAAAAAGGGAACTCCGCTTTTGGTATTCGATATTGGTGTGAAGCTGTCCAACCTGATGAATCTGTCATTGGAGGAAATAGCAGAAATTACAACTGCCAACGCTCGGCAACTGTACAGAATATAATGATTTCACACAAAAATAGAATATGTCAATAGGATTGTATTATACTGTATATTACAATGTTTATATTGATGAGATGTTTTAAAGAAAATGGAACATTTTGTGCTTCTGTTTGAAGAAAATATTTTAGTTCGCTGTGGAAACTGAAACCAGACAAATAAAACGGAGGAGAGTGTGGTGAACGCCGATATGACCAAAAACAAATTAGCCCTGAAACTGACCACTGACTTCCGGGTTACAAATGACCTAGACGAGAGAGTTACTCCATAGCCTTTGAAGTGTGCGGTTGTGCCATTGAGTCCAGGGGCCTGATAGCAGACCACTGGATATTTCCTGGTGTGATTGACTGTACGCCTGGTTATTGATATCAAGGTAACTCCATTCTATCTATAGAATACACAACAGTAATATTACACCAGTTTTGGGTGAAGAAAATATTTCCCTGAAAATTCCTTTGGAATACAGTGGTACCTTTACTAAGCTATTCATGCATGTTTCAAGTCGAAATATGTTCCCAACAACTAGAAATCTGCAAATCCGTGTGCATGTTTTTCGTCCTCGCCATTATTGTGGAAACTAATTAACTTTCGGTTGTTTTGTTCCGATGATTGCCGATCATTACCTTGTGAGGAGAAAAGTTTTGGTCCGATGATTGCCGATCAAGAAAAGATAAACGGGTGTGTTCAATTTGTGTTTCAATTATCTCCTTTTTTTTAAAACTGGCTGTCAAATGTAGACATTTATTTGTATGTTGATATGTTTTATTGATATATTTTGTAATGATAAGGCTATTTGTAATATATTTATCGTATTTAAGCATTGACAACCTTCTTCAAATAAAATTTGCTAAGAAATTTGCAGAATTAAAATAATAACCATACCATTGTCAAGGCGACGAATGTTTTATATAATGTTTAATATTTACATTTTCAACTTGCTCAAGGAACCATTGGCTAATAACAGTATGGCCTACTAGTATTACTTTTGATCCTGCTTCTATAGGAGTAGTACCCAATCTACATGTGTTTGTTTTTGGGATAGCTTGAAATGGGAGAATACATTTTGTAAATTTTCGGCTTTAAATTTTGATTAGCTTTAACCCCAGAATGCTTTAAAATATAAACTTTTTGCTAGCTGCTCACCACATCATGTTTTTTTGGGTTGAATTTTTACATTCGAACCTCAGTACTGCCTCAGTTATTTTTGATATTGGTATTTTACAGCCGTTTTTGCATCTATTTTGTGTGCAGTATTTATTTGAAGCCTTGATAATTGTTGATTTTTATGTTCTGTTTTATCATGCCTATTGTTGACTATATAAAGTATTGAAAACTTATTAGCCTTAAGGCCTATTGCCATAAGCTCAGATTCCAGTGGAACAAACCTGGATATATCTAAATCTCATTTTGTATCCATCGTCAACTAATTCAATGACTTTCTGTAACAGAAGCGTGCTTGGATATGTCTTGCTTGGTGGTTGCCAAGCAAAAGCTCACAGACAGACACATGATCAAAATGTATACCTTTCTATATTTCAAACATCAAAGTTATACTAAGTAGGTCATACTGTTAATAGCCAATGGTTCCTTGAACGAGTTGAAAATGTAAACATTAAGCATTATATAAAATATTCGTGACCTTCACAGTGGTATGGCTATTATTTTAATTCTGCTAATTTCTTAAGAGAAGATATTAGGAGAAGGTGGTCAATGTTTAAATACGATAAATATATTACAAATAGCCTTATCATTACAAAATATATCAATAAAACATATTATCATACAAATAAATGTCTACTTTTGACAGCCGGGTTTCCAAAAGGGAGATAATTAAAAAACAAATAGAACACACCTGTTATGCAATTTCTCCGAAAGAGTTCAAATCTTGGGTAATGCGCATATCATTTGCACTACTGTTGTGCACAACATAATTATCTGCTGTCAAATATTTTGCGATTTGCACATAAATTCTGTTCTTGAGCGGATGTTTAATGTTTTGCAGTTAACTTTAGTTAAATTAAGTGGCATATGAAGTAAGCATCTTTCATCCAAAAATTCCATGATATTCGTCTTTCATATTACTTTAAACACAAACAATTTCTCAGTAAATAACAGACATTTGGTCATTAAATCTTCTCAAGCAACAACACTTTATATTGCAAATTATTTTATAAACAATTCAGTTGTCATGATTACATAAACAATCTTTTTTCGTCAGAAATTTTGATAAAATTAACATTTTCTGATTCAGATCAATCACACGATTAAAACAAGATGCAACACGACACATCTGATATCTTATTTTCACTGTTTAAGATTACATTCAACTTGAAGGGATCTGTTGATAAAACATTCTTTTTTTTTGTAAAAATAAAAAAATATAAAAATTGTAGCAAATTCTAATAAAATTAACATTTTCTGTTTCAGCTCAATGAGACAATTAAAACAAGATGCCACATGACACGCTTGATGCTTACACCTTTCTTTGTAACAAATTAGTCTATTCAAGATGTTAATGGCTGCCATCAAATCATATTTTATTTGTAACATGATAAAATTTTACATTTTCTGTTTCAGGAGTAAAATGATGCGTTACTTGAAGAGTTTAATATTTGATTGTCTTAGATTTACTGAGGGTTTAATTACCTGACTGTTAATTACAGACACTGAGGCTCCTCCCATTAGAAGAAGGGCTACTATATTGGGTCTGCCCCATCTTGCTGCTGTGTGAAGGTGTGTCTCACCCTAAAACAATAAATGTAAAACAATATCAAAATACAAACAATTTCTCAGTAAATAACAGACATTTTGTCATTAAATCTTTACAAACAACACAACTTTATATTACAAAAGTATTTAATAAACAATTCTGTTGTCATGTTTACATAAAAAATCATTTTTCATCAGATATTTTGATAAAATTTACATTTTCTGATTCAGTTCAATCACACAATTAAAACAAGATGCAACATGATACATCTGATATTCTATTTTCTAAATTTAAAAATACATTCGTCATGAAGGGTTTTATCTGTTTTACTGACATCTGTATGTATAAACAATTGATTTGTCATGATTTCATAAAAAAAAATCAATTGTTGTAACAAATATTGATAAAATGAACAATTTCTAATTCTGTTTGATCAGAAAATCAAAACTAGATGTCAAACGACATGTTTGATATTTTCTTCACTCGCTGTAGTAAGTCAGTATGTTCAAGCTGTTAATGGCTGCCATCAAATCATATTGATTGTCTAACATCATAAATTTCTACATTTGCTGTTTCCGGATTAAAATGGCGCGTCACTTGAAGGGTTTAATATTCGATTGTCTTAGTTTTACTGAGGGTTTAATTACCCATTTGTCCACTACAGACAGGGATGTTCTTGCCTTTAACAGAAGATCTACTATCTCTGTGTAGCCATACCTTGCTGCTGTGTGAACAGGTGTCTCACCCTAAAACAATAAATATATAACATCTAAGCACAAACAATTTCTAGGGAAATAACAGACATTTGGTCATTAAGTCTTCACAAGCAATACAAGTTTATATTACAAAGTATTATATAAACCATTTAGTTGTCATGGTTACATAGAAAATAATTTTTCGTCAGATATTTTGGTTATATTGACACTTTCTGATTCAGTTCAATCACACGATTAAAACAAGATGCAACACGACAGATCTGATATTTTATTTTCTCTGTTTAAGATGACATTCAACTTCAAGGGATCTGTTGATCAAGAATTCAGTTTGATTGTCAAAATTAGAGAAAAAAAACATTTTTTGTAACATATTCTAATAAAATTCACATTTTCTGTTTTAGCAAAACTTCAAATTGAAAAATTTCAACGGAGAGCAGACCACTATGCCAGTAACAGGTACCACAATACATGCTCTGTAACAGATATCATGTCTGACTTGAATTGGGCCCCACTTGAGGTACGCCGCATAAGGTACAGACTCATATTCTTTTACAAAGTCATACACCACTTAGTTGCCATCCCATATTCAAACCTATTAATTCCAGTTGACACCAGAACCATACACACAAATCCAATTTCCTTTAGGCACATACAGAGATCGAAAGACTGCTACAAATACTCCTACTTCCCCAGGTCTATCACACCTTGGAATCAACTGCCTACAATATTTACCACTGCAGACACAGTTGACGGTTTCAGGAGCATGATCCCAGTATCTGCCTTCATTCCAATTTTCACACCATAATCACTCATAGTAGTTATCAAATGTATATAGTTTTAACCTTTGATTCATTGTTTATTGTATATATGTTAACTTTTTGCATTAACTAAATGTAATACGGCGCTCGGCCAATAATCTTCAGTAGTGAAGGATGGCTAGAAATGAAAAGAAGAAAGAAGAAGAAGAGTTCATTCACACATTTAAAACAAGATGCAACACAATACCTCTCATATTTTATTTTCTGCATTTAAAAATACATTCGTCATTAAGGGTTTCATCTGTTTTACTGACATATTTATTTATAAAAAATTCAGTTGTCATGAATTTATCAAGAAAAATCATTTTTTATAATAAATATTGATAAAATGAACAATTTCTAATTCTGTTTGATCAGACAATTAAAGCTAGATGCCACACGACACACTTAATATGTTCTCCATTCCTTGTAACAAATCAGTCTGTTCAAGCTGTTAATGGCTGCCATCAAATCATATTTGTTTTGTAACGTCATAAACCTCTATATTTTCTGTTTCAGGAGTAAAATGAGGCATCACTTGAAGGGTTTAATATTTGATTGTCTTAGTTTTACTGAGGGTTTAATTACCCATATGTCCACTACAGACAGGGAGGCTCTTTCCTTTAGCACAAGGTCTACTAACTCTGTTCTGCCCTCCTCTACTGCTCTGTGAAGAGCTGTCTTACCCTAAAACAATAAATATAAAACAATATTTAAACACAAACAATTTCCCAGTAAATAACAGACATTTTTTTCACTAAATCTTCATAAGCAACACAACTTTGTATTGTCTTTGTCTTTGTACAGGTAAAATTCCTCCGGAAATCGGAGCACTCCAATAAAGGACAAAATTATAAAACCTAGCTTAACGGGTGCATACTTAGAAAGATACGTATTTACAGTTATGATAAAATATACGTAGTAGTAAAAAGTTCATCATTTCCATGTTGTGTAAGTTCGGTTATGTGTCATCAAAAGGTATTTACATCCAATACTAAAAAGTATAAAACGTGCATTGTAAAATAGTCGTTTCACAGAAGTATTACAATTAATAGCGTTCTTAAAAGTCCATTCCACTTCTTAGTTATTCATAATAGTAAAAACGTGTATCCACACAGCACTAAAAGATAAAAGTGCAGTCGTAATTTATACAAATGGTCTTTCATTCACGCACTATTCTAATACAGCAATTCTTTCTTTGTTAAAACAACTTGACTCATCAAAGGTAAAATCATCACTTAAGTATGCGCATAAACAGCTTAAAATGAAAAATGATCTCTTTTAATGAATGGATCGGGTGCTGGACACAGTAAGAAAAATATGATATTAGCTGACTTATATAAGTTTGATCAATTCCGAAAAAACAGTTCTAGAAATGTACTATTAGCTATTGACTGTCTGCCCTTCTACATAATGTTCTTCAATATTTTAGCTCTCTTTTAATGTAATACAAAGCAGTAGTGTTGCTTGGCTCTTTCAGCTTGCAATAAATCCTGGTTCGTATTTAGAATCAATATTACAAAGCATTTTTTAAACAATTCAGTTGTTACATAAAAAATCATTTTTCGTCAGAAATTTTGATAACATTAACATTTTCTAAATCAGTTCAATCACACGTTTAAAACAAGAAGCAACACGATACAACTGATATTGCATTTTCTCTGTTTAAGATGACATTCAACTTGAAGAGATCTGTTGATGAAGAATTCAGCTTTATTGTCAAAATTTAAGAAAAAACATTTTTTTGTAAAAAATTCTAATAAAATTCACATTTGCTGTTCCAGTTCAATCACACGATTAAAACAAGATGCAACACGACACGTCTCATATTTTATTTTCTGCATTTAAAAACACATTCGTCACGAAGGGTTTCATCTGTTTTACTGATATCTTTATTTATAAACAATTCAGTTGTCATGAATTCATAAAAAAATCATTTCTTGTAACAAATCAGTCTTTTCAAGCTGTTAATGGCTACCATCAAATCATTTTTTTTTTGTAACGTCATAAATCTCTACATTTTCTGTTTCAGGAGTAATATGACGTGTCACTTGAAGGGTTTAATATTTGATTGTCTTAGTTTTACTGAGGGTTTAATTACCCATTTGTCCACTACAGAGAGTGAGGCTCTTTCCTTTAACAGAAGGTCTACAAACTCTGTTCTGCCTTCCTCTGCTGCTCTGTGAAGGGGTGTCTTACCCTAAAATAATAAATATAAAACAAATATTTAAGCACAAACAATTTCACAGTATTTTTCATTAATTCTTCACAAGCAACACAACTTTATATTACAAAGTATTTTATTAGCAATTCATTTGTCATGTTTACAGAAAAAATCTTTTTTAGTCAGAAAGTTTGATAAAATTAACATTTTCTGATGAAGTTCAATCACACGATTAAAACAAGATGCAACACAATATATCTGATATTTTATGTTCTGCATTTAAAAATACATTTGCTATGAAGGGTTTCATCTGTTTTACTGGCATCTTTACTAATAAACAATTCAGTTGTCAAGAATTCATAATAAAAATATTTTTTTTAACAAATATTGATAAAATCAACAATTTCTAATTCTATTTGATCAGAAAATTAAAACTAGATGCTACACAACACGTTTGATACTTTCTCCATTCCTTGTAGCAAATCATTCTGTGCATGATGTTAATGGCTGCCATCAAATCATATTTCCTTTATAACATCATAAATTTCTACAATTTCTGTTTCAGGAGTAGTAAAATGACACATCAGTTCAAGAATTTAATCTTTGATTGTCTTAGTTTTACTGAGGGTTTAATTACCCATATGTCCACTATAGACAGGGAGGCTCTTTCCTTTAACAGAAGTTCTATCATCTCTGTTCTGCCCTCCTCTGCTGCTCTGAGAAGAGGTGTCTTACCCTAAAACAATCAATATAAAATAATATTTAAACACAAACAATTTCCCAGTAAATAACAGATATTTTGTCATTAAATCTTCACAAGTAACACAACTTTATATTACAAAGTATTTTATAAACAATTCAGTTGTCATGGTTACATAAAAAATCGACAGAAATTTTGATAAAATTAACATTTTCTGTCTCCGTTCAATCACACGATTAAAACAAGATGCAAAACGATACATCTGATATTTTATTTTCTCTGTTTAATATAATATTCAACTTGAAGATATCTGTTGATCAAGAATTCAGTTGTATTGTCCATATTTAAAAAAAAGCATTGTTTGTAACAAATTCTAATAAATTTGACATTTTCTGATTCAAAATAAAAAAACAAAAATTTTCGTAACAAATTCTTATAAAATTCACATTTTCTGTTTCAGTTCAATCACACGATTAAAATAAGACGCAACACGATACATCTGATATTTTATTTTCTGCATTTAAAAATACATTCGTCATGAACGGTTTCGTTTGTTTTACTGACATCTTTATTTATAAACAATTCATTTCTCATGAATTCATAAAAAAATCAATTTTTGTAACAAATATTCATAGAATGAACAATTTCTAATTCTCTTTGATCAGATAATTAAAACTAGATGCTACACGACACGTTTGATATTTTCTCCATTCCTTGTAGCAAATCAGTCTGTTCAAGCTGTTAATGACTGCCATCAAATCATATTTTTTGTAACGTATTAAAATTCTACATTTTCTGTTTTAGGAGTAAAATGACGCATCACTTGAAGTGTTAAATATTTGATTGTCTTAGTTCTACTGAGGGTTTAATTACCTTATTGTCCACTACAGACAGAGAGGCCCCCGCCTTTAACAGAAGGTCTACTAACTCTGTGGTGCCCCTATTTACTGCTCTGTGAAGAAGTGTCTCACCCTAAAACAATAAATATAAAACAATATCTAATCACAAAAAAATTCCCAGTAAATAACAGACATTTTGTCATTAAACCTTAATAAACAACAGAACTCTATATTACTAAAGTATTTTGCAAACAATACAGTTATCATGGTTACATAAAAAATAATTTCTCTTCAGAAATGTTGATCAAATGAACATTGTCTGATTCAGTTCAATCTCACGATTAAAACAAGATGCAACACGATACATCTGATATTTTATTTTCTCTGTTTAAGATCACATTCATCTTAAAGGGATCTGTTGATTAAGAATTAAGTTTTATTGTCAAAATAAAAAAACAAAAATTTTCGTAACAAATTCAAATAAAATTCACATTTTCTGTTTCAGTTCAATCAAACGATTAAAACAAAATGTATCGTGACACATATCATATTTTATTTTCTGCATTTAAAAATACATTCATCATGACAGGTTTCATCTGTTTTACTGACATCTTTATCTATAAACCATTCAGTTGTCATGAATTAATAAAAAAAATCAATTTTTGTAACAAATATTGATAAAATGAACAATTTCTAATTCTATTTGATCGGAAAATTAAAACTAGATGTCACACGACACGTTTGATACTTTCTCCATTCCTTGTAACAAATCAGTCTGTTCAAGCTGTCAATAGCTGCCATCAAATCATTTTTTTCAACATCATAAATCTCTACATTTTCTGTTTCAGGAGTAAAATGAAGCGTCAAATGAAGAGTTTAATATTTGATTGTCTTATCTTTACAGAGAGTTTAATTACCTGATTGTTCACTACAGACAGGGAGGCTCCCGCCTTTAACAGAAGGTCTACTACCTTTGTGGTGCCATTCTCTGCTGATCTGTGAAGAGGTGTCTCACCCTAAAACAATAAATATAAAACAATATCTAAACATAAAAAAATTCTCAGTAAATAACAGACATTTTGACATTAAATCTTCATAAACAACAGAACTCTATATCACAAAAGTAGTTTGCAAACAATACAGTTGTCATTGTTACATAAAAAATAATTTCACCTCAGAAATGTTGATAAAATGATCATTGACTGATTCAGTTCAATCACACGATTATAACAAGATGTATCGTGACACATATCATATTTTATTTTCTGCATTTAAAAATACATTCATCATGACAGGTTTCATCTGTTTTACTGACATCTTTATCTATAAACCATTCAGTTGTCATGAATTAATAAAAAAATCAATTTTTGTAACAAATATTGATAAAATGAACAATTTCTAATTCTATTTGATCGGAAAATTAAAACTAGATGTCACACGACACGTTTGATACTTTCTCCATTCCTTGTAACAAATCAGTCTGTTCAAGCTGTCAATAGCTGCCACCAAATCATTTTTTTCAACATCATAAATCTCTACATTTTCTGTTTCAGGAGTAAAATGAAGCGTCAAATGAAGAGTTTAATATTTGATTGTCTTATCTTTACAGAGAGTTTAATTACCTGATTGTTCACTACAGACAGGGAGGCTCCCGCCTTTAACAGAAGGTCTACTACCTTTGTGGTGCCATTCTCTGCTGCTCTGTGAAGAGGTGTCTCACCCTAAAACAATAAATATAAAACAATATCTAAACATAAAAAAATTCTCAGTAAATAACAGACATTTTGACATTAAATCTTCATAAATAACAGAACTCTATATCACAAAAGTAGTTTGCGAACAATACAGTTGTCATTGTTACATAAAAAATAATTTCACCTCAGAAATGTTGATAAAATGAACATTGTCTGATTCAGTTCAATCACACGATTATAACAAGATCCAACAGGACACATCTGATATTTTATTTTCTGCATTTAAAAATACCTTCACCATGAACGGTTTCATCTGTTTTACTGATATCTTTATTTATAAACAACTCAGTTGTCATGAATTCATAAAAAAATAATTTTTTGTAACAAATATTGATAAAATGAGCAATTTCTAATTCTATTTGTTCAGATAATTAAAACTAGATGCTACGCAACTCGTTTGATATTTTCTCCATTCCTTATAACAAATCAGTGTGTTCAAGCTGTTAATGGTTGCCTTCAAATCATATTTTTTATAACGTCATAAATCTCTACATTTTCTGGTTCAGTAGTAAAATGAAGCGTCACTTTAAGAGTTTAATGTTTGATTGTCTTAGTTTTACTGAGAGTTTAATTACCAGATAGTTCACTGCAGACGGTGAGGTTCCTGCCTTGATCAGAAAGTCTATTACCTTTATCTTGTTATTCCATGCTGCTGTGTGAAGAGGTGTTTCACCCTAAAACAATATTTAAGCACAAACAATTTCTCAGTAAATAACATACATTTTGTCATTAAATCTTCACAAGCAACACATCTTTATATTGCAAAGTATGCTATAAACAATTCAGTTGTCAAGGTTACATAAAAAATTCATTTTTTTCAGAAATTTTGATAAAATTAACATTTTCTGAATTGGTTCAATTGCAGATTAAAACAAGATCCAACAGGACACATCTGATATTTTATTTTCTGCATTTAAAAATACCTTCACCATGAACGGTTTCATCTGTTTTACTGATATCTTTATTTATAAACAACTCAGTTGTCATGAATTCATAAAAAAATAATTTTTTGTAACAAATATTGAAAAAATGAGCAATTTCTAATTCTATTTGTTCAGATAATTAAAACTAGATGCTATGCAACACGTTTGATATTTTCTCCATTCCTTATAACAAATCAGTGTGTTCAAGCTGTTAATGGCTGCCTTCAAATCATATTTTTTATAACGTCATAAATCTCTACATTTTCTGGTTCAGTAGTAAAATGAAGCGTCACTTTAAGAGTTTAATGTTTGATTGTCTTAGTTTTACTGAGAGTTTAATTACCAGATAGTTCACTGCAGACGGTGAGGCTCCTGCCTTGATCAGAAAGTCTATTACCTTTGTCTTGTTATTCCATGCTGCTGTGTGAAGAGGTGTTTCACCCTAAAACAATATTTAAGCACAAACAATTTCTCAGTAAATAACATACATTTTGTCATTAAATCTTCACAAGCAACACAACTTTATATTGCAAAGTATGTTATAAACAATTCAGTTGTCAAGGTTACATAAAAAATTTATTTTTTCCAGAAATTTTGATAAAATTAACATTTTCTGAATTGGTTCAATCGCAGATTAAAACAAGATGCAACACGATACATCTGATATTTTATTTTCTCTGTTTAAGATGGCATTCACCTTAAAGGGATCTGTTGATCAAGAATTCAGTTTTATTGTCAAAATAAAAAAAAATAACAATTTTGTAACAAATTCTTATACAATTCACATTTTCTGTTTCAGATCAGTCACACGATTAAAACAAGATGCAACACGATACATCTGATATTGTATTTTCTGCAATTAAAAATACATTCGTCATGAAGGGTTTCTTCTATTTTACTGACATCTTTATCCATAGACCATTCAGTTGTCATGAAATCATAAAAAAAATCAATTTTTGTAACAAATATTGATAAAATGAACAATTTCTAATTCTATTTGATCGGAAAATTAAAACTAGATGCCACGCTACACGGTCGATGCTTTCTCCATTCCTTGTAACAAATCAGTCTTTTCAAGCTGTCAATGGCTGCCATCAAAACATTTTTTGTAACATCATAAATCTCTACGTTTTCTGTTTCAGGAGTAAAATGATGCGTCACATGAAGAGTTTAATATTTGATTGTCTTAGCTTTACAGAGTTTAATTACCTGATTGTTCACTACAGACAGGGAGGCTCCCGCCTTTAACAGAAGGTCTATTACCTCTGTGGTACCATTTTCTGCTACTCTGTGAAGAGGTGTCTCACCCTAAAACAATAAATATAAAACAATATCTAAACAAAAAAAATTCTCAGTAAATAACAGACATTTTGTCATTAAATCTTCATAAACAACAGAACTCTATATTACAAAAGTATTTTGCAAACAATACAGTTGTCATGGTTACATAAAAAATAATTTCACCTCAGAAATATTGATAAAATGAACATTGTCTGATTCAGTTCAATCACACGATTAAAACAAGATGCAACACGATACATCTGATATTTTATTTTCTGCATTTAAAAATACATTCACCATGAAGGGTTTCATCTGTTTTACTGATATCTTTATTTATAGACAACTCAGTTGTCATGAATTCATAAAAAAATTATTTTTTGTAACAAATATTGATAAAATGAACAATTTCTAATTTTATTTGTTCAGATAATTAAAACTAGATGCTACGCAACACATTTGATACTTTCTCCATTCCTTGTAACAAATCAGTCTGTTCAAGTTGTTAATGGCTGCCTTCAAATCATATTTTTTTATAGCGTCATCAATCTCTCCATTTTCTGTTTCAGTAGTAAAATGAAGCATCACTTTAAGAGTTTAATGTTTGATTGTCTTAGTTTTACTGAAGGTTTAATTACCAGATTGTTTACTGCAGAAGGTGAGGCTCCTGCCTTGATCAGAAAGTCTATTACCTCTGTCTTGTTATTCCATGCTGCTGTGTGAAGAGGTGTCTCACCCTAAAACAATATTTAAGCACAAACAATTTCTCAGTAAATAACATACATTTTGTCATTAAACCTTCACAAGCAACACAACTTGATATTACTAAGTATTTTATAAACAATTCAGTTGTCATGGTTACATAAAAAAAAAAAATCAGAAATTTTGATAAAATTAACATTTTCTGAATTTGTTCAATCACAGATTAAAACAAGATGCAACACGATACATCTGATATTTTATTTTCTCTGTTTAAGATCACATTCATCTTAAAGGGATCTGTTGATCAAGAATTCAGTTTTATTGTCAAAATAAAAAAACAAAAATTTTCGTAACAAATTCTTATAAATTTCACATTTTCTGTTTCAGTTCAATCACACGATTAAAATAAGAAGCAACACGATACATCTGATATTTTATTTTCTGCATTTAAAAATACATTCGTCATGAACGGTTTCGTCTGTTTTACTGACATCTTTATTTATAAACAATTCATTTCACATGAATTCATAAAAAAATCAATTTTTGTAACAAATATTCATAAAATGAACAATTTCTAATTCTCTTTGATCAGATAATTAAAACTAGATGCTACACGACACGTTTGATATTTTCTCCATTTCTTGTAGCAAATCAGTCTGTTCAAGCTGTTAATGACTACCATCAAATCATATTTTTTGTAACGTATTAAAATTCTACATTTTTTGTTTCAGGAGTAAAATGATGCATCACTTGAAGTGTTAAATATTTGATTTTCTTAGTTCTAATGAGGGTTTAATTACCTTATTATCCACTACAGACAGAGAGGCTCCCGCCTTTAACAGAAGATCTACTAACTCTGTGGTGCCCCTACTTACTGCTCTGTGAAGAAGTGTCTCACCCTAAAGCAATAAATATAAAACAATATCTAAACACAAAAAAATTCTCAGTAAATAAGAGACATTTTGTCATTAAATCTTCATAAACAACAGAACTCTATAATACAAAAGTATTTTGCAAACAATACAGTTGTCATGGTTACATAAAAAATAATTTCTCCTCATAAATATTGATAAAATGAACATTGTCTGATTAAGTTCAATCACATGATTGAAACAAGATGCAACATGACACATCTGATATTTAATTTTCTGCATTTAAAAATATATTCACTATGAAGGGTTTCATCTGTTTTACTGATATCTTTATTTATAAACAACTCAGCTGTAAATAATTCATAAAAAAAATTATTTTTGTAACAAATATTGATAAAATGAAAAATTTCTAATCTTAGTTGATCAGACAATTAAAACTAGATGCCACCCGACATGATTGCTACT
This sequence comes from Bathymodiolus brooksi, assembly GCA_963680875.1. Classification (NCBI taxonomy): domain Eukaryota; kingdom Metazoa; phylum Mollusca; class Bivalvia; order Mytilida; family Modiolidae; genus Bathymodiolus; species Bathymodiolus brooksi. Next base: position 28,398,780 of record OY804590.1, read on the forward strand.
CTCTCCATTCCTTGTAAGAAGTTAGTCTGTTCAAGCTGTTAATGTCTGCCATCAAATCATTTTTCTAATAACATCATAAATCTCTACATTTTCTGTTTCAGGAGTAAAAAAAATGACACATCACCTGAAGGGTTTAATAATTGCCTTAGTTTTACAGAGCCTTTATTTACGTTATTGTACACTACAGACGATGAGGCTCCTGCCTTTAACAGAAGTTCCACTATCTGTTTGTTCCCATAAATTACTGCTGTGTGAAGAGGTGTCTCACTCTAAAACAATAAATATAAAACATTTGTTAAGCACAAACAATTTCTCAGTAAATAAAATACATTTCGTCTATAAATCTTCACAAGCAACACAACTTTATATTATAAAGTATTTCATAAACAATTCATTGGTCATGGTTACATAAACAATCATTTTTCGTCAGAAATTTTGATAAAATTTACATTTTCTGACTCAGTTCAATCTCACGATTAAAACAAGATGCAACACGATGCATCTCATATTTTATTTTCTCAGTTTAACATCACATTCAACTTGAAGGGATCTTTTCATCAAGAATTCAGTTTTATTGTCAAAATTTAAAAAAAAAAAAAATTTTGTTACAAATTCTAATAAAATTAACATTTTCTGTTTCAGTTCAATCAAATGATTAAAGCAAGATGCAACACGATACATCTCATATTTTATTTCCTGCATTTAAAAATACATTCGTCATGAACGGTTTCGTCTGTTTTAATGACATCTTTATTTATAAAAAATTTATTTCTCATGAATTCATAAAAAAATCAATTTTTGTAACAAATATTTATAAAATTAACAATTTCTAATTCTCTTTGATCAGATAATCAAAACTAGATGCCATACGACACGTTTGATATTTTCTCCATTCCTTGTAGCAAATCATTCTGTTCAAGCTGCTAATGACTGCCATCAAATCATATTTTTTGTAAAGTATTAAAATTCTACATTTTTTGTTTCAGGAGTAAAATGACGCATCACTTGAAGTGTTTAATATTTGATTGTCTTAGTTCTACTGAGTGTTTAATTACCTTATTGTCCACTACAGACAGAGAGGCTCCCGCCTTTAACAGAAGGTCTACTACCTCTGCGGTGCTCCTTTTTGCTGCTCTGTGAAGAAGTGTCTCACCCTAAAACAATAAATATAAAACAATATCTAAACACAAAAAAATTCTCAGTAAATAAGAGACATTTTGTCATTAAATCTTCATAAACAACAAAACTCTATATCCCAAAAGTATTTTGCAAACAATACAGTTGTCATGGTTACATAAAAAATAAATTCTCCTCAGAAATGTTGATCAAATGAACATTGTCTGATTCAATTCAATCACAAGGTTAAAACAAAATGCAACATGACACATCTGATATTTTATTTGCTGCATTTAAAAATACATTCAACATGAAGGGTTTCATCTGTTTTACCAATAACTTTATTTATAAACAACTCAGTTGTAATGAATTCATAAAAAAATCTATTTTTGTAACAAATATTGATAAAATGAAAAATTTCTAATCTTGGTGGATCAGACAATTAAAACTAGATGCCACATGACACGCTTGCTACTCTCTCCATTCCTTGTAAGAAGTCAGTCTGTGCAAGGTGTTAATGGCTGCCTTCAAATCATTTTTTTAATAACTTCATAAATATCTACATTTTCTGTTTCAGGATTATAATGACACATCACCTGAAGGGTTTAATGATTGCCTTAGTTTTACTGTGCATTTATTTACGTGATTGTACACTACACACGATGAGGCTCCTGCCTTTAACAGAAAGTCCACTGTCTTTGTATTCCCATAATCTACTGCTGTTTGAAGAGGTGTCTCACCCTAAAACAATAAATATCAAACAATATCTAAACACAAAAAAATTCTCAGTAAATAACAGACATTTTGTCATTAAATCTTCATAAACAACAGAACTCTATATCACAAAAGTATTTTGCAAACAATACAGTTGTCATGGTTACATAAAAAATAAATTCTCCTCAGAAATGTTGATCAAATGAACATTGTCTGATTCAGTTCAATCACAAGGTTAAAACAAGATGCAACATGACACACCTGATATTTTATTTTCTGCATTTAAAAATACATTCACCATGAAGGGTTTCATCTGTTTTACTGATATCTTTATTTATAAACAACTCAGTTGTAACGAATTCATAAAAAAATCTATTTTTGTAACAAATATTGATAAAATGAAAATTTTTTAATCTTGGTGGATCAGACAATTAAAACTAGATGCCACACGACACGCTTGCTACTCTCTCCATTCCTTGTAAGAAGTCAGTCTGTTCAAGGTGTTAATGGCTGCCATAAAATCAGTTTTCTAATAACTTCATAAATCTCTACATTTTCTGTTTCAGGAGTAAAATGACACATCACCTGAAGGGCTTAATGATTGCCTTAGTTTTACTGAGCATTTATTTACGTGATTGTACACTACAGACGATGAGGTTCTTGCCTTTAACTGAAGGTCTCCTGCCTTTGTTTTCCCATAATTTACTGCTTTGCAAAGAGGTGTCCCACCCTAAAGCAATAAATATAAAACAATTGTTAAGCACAAACAATTTCTCAATAAATAAAATACATTTCGTCGATAAATCTTCACAAGCAACACAACTTTATATTATAAAATATTTCATAAACAATTCATTGGTCATGGTTACATAAACAATCATTTTTCGTCAGAAATTTTGATAAAATTAACATTTTCTGTTTCAGTTCAATCTCACGATTAAAACAAGATGCAACACGATACATCTGATATTTTATTTTCTTTGTTTAAGATCACATTCAACTTGAAGGGATCTATTCATCAACAATTCAGTTCTATTGTCAAAATTAAAAAAAACATTTTTGTGTAGCAAATTCTTATAAAGTTAACATTTTCTGCTTCAGTTCAAACAAATGATTAAAGCAAGATGCAACACGATACATCTCATATTTTATTTTCTGCATTTAAAAATGAATTCGTCATGAACGTTTTCATCTGTTTTAATGACATTTTTATTTCTAAACAATTAATTTGTCATGAATTCATTAAAAAATCTATTTTTGTAACAAATATTGATAAAATGAACAATTTATAATTCTATTTGATCAGACAATTAAAACTAGATGCCACACGACACGTTAGATACTTTCTACATTCCTTGTAACAAATCAGTCTGTTCAAGCTGTTAATGGCTGCCATCAAATCATATTTTTTGTAATGTCATAAATCTCTGCATTTTCTGCTTCAGGAGTCAAATGATTAGTCACATGAAGAGTTTAATATTTGATTGTCTAAGTTTTACTGAAGGTTTAATTACCCACTTGTTCACTACAGAGAATGAGGCTCTTGCCATTAACAGAAGGTCCACCATCTCTGTGAAGCTATACCTTGCTGCTATGTCAATAGGTGTCTCACCCTAAAACAATAAATATAAAACAATATCTAAGCACAAAACAATTCTTAGTTAATAACAGATAATTTGTCATTAAATCTTCACAAGCAACACAACTTTATATTACAAAGTATTTTATAAACCATTTTGTTGTCATGGTTACATAAAAAATCATTTATCATCAGAAATTTGTATAAAACTAACATTTTCTGATTCAGTTCAATCACACGATTATAACAAGATGCAACACGACACATCTGATATGCTATTTTCTCTGTTTAAGATGACGTTCAACTTGAATGGTTCTGTTGATCAGGAATTCAGTTTTATTGTCAAAATTAAAAATAAAACACTCTGTGTAACAAATTCTAATAAAATTAACATTTTCTGTTTCAGTTCAATCATACGATTAAAAGAAGATGCAACACGATACATCTGATATTTCATTTTCTGCATTTAAAATTACATTCGTCGTGAAGAGTTTCATCTGTTTTAATGACATCTTTATTTATAAACAATGTAGTTGTCATAAATTCATAAAAAATCTATTTTTTCTAAAAAATATTGATAAAATGAACAATTTCTAATTCTATTTGATCAGATAATTAAAACTAGATGCCACACTACACGTTTGATACTTTCTCTATTCCTTGTAACAAATCAGTCTGCTCAAGCTGTTAATGGCTGCCACCAAATCATAATTTTTTGTAATGTCATAAATCTCTGCATTTTCTGTTTCATGAGTAAAATGACGAGTCACTTGTAGAGTTTAATATTTGATTGTCTTAGTGTTACTGTGGGTTTGATTACCTCCTCGTTCACTACAGACACTGAGGCTCCTTCCTTTAACAGAATGTCCACTATATCTGTGTGGTCAAACCTTGCTGCTTTGTGAAGAGGTGTCTCATCCTAAACAATAAATATAAAACAATATCTAAACACAAAACAATTCTCAGTTAATAACAGATATTTTGTCATTAAATCTTCACAAGCAGCACAACTTTATATTACAAAGTATTTTATAAATCATTTAGTTGTCATCGTTACATAAACAATAATTTATCGTCTGAAATTTTGATAAAATTAACAATTTTCTGATTTAGTTCAATCACACGATTAAGACAAGATGCAACACGACACATCTGATATTTTATTTTCTCTGTTTAAGATGACATTCAACTTGAAGGGATCTGTTGATCAAGATTTCAGTTTTTTGTTAAAGTTAAAAAAAAAACATTTTTTGTAGCAAATTCTAATAAAATTAACATGTTCTGTTTCAATTCAATCACACGATTAAAGCAAGATGTAACACGATATTTTATTTTCTGCATTTACAAATACATTCGTCATGAAGGGTTTCATCTGTTTTACTGACATCCTTATTTATAAACAATTCAGTTGTCATGAATTCATAAAACAAAATCAATTTTTGTAATAAATAATGATAAAATTAAGAATTTTAAATTCTATTTGATCAGACAATAAATGCCACACGACACGTTTAATACTTTCTCCATTCCTTGTAACGAATCAGTCTGTTGCAGCTGCTAATGGCTGCCATTAGATCATTTTTTTGTAAAGTGATAAATCTCTACATTTTGTGTTTCAAGAGAGTTTGGTCAATTTAATATTTGATTTTCTTAATTGTACTGAGGGTTTAATTACCTTATTGTCCACTATAGACTGGGAGGCTCCTGCCTTTAACAGAACGTCTACTACCTCTGTGTAGCCATACCTTGCTGCTGTGTGAAGAGGTGTCTCACCCTAAAACAATAAATATAAAAGAATATCTAAACACAAAAATATTCTCAGTAAATAACAGACATTTTGTCATTAAATCTTCACAAACAACACAACTTTACTGTACCAAGTCAGGGTTATTACGGTTTTCACAGTTTTCCGGTTGTTGACTGATTTTGTCTGTTTATATACTTACGAGTTTTGATTTTCCCTTTGCAAGATTGTTCGGAGTTCGGTAATTTTGTTATTACCCTTATTTACAAAGTATTTTATAAACAATTCAGTTGTCATGGTTACATAAATATAATTTTTCGTCAGAAATTTTGATAAAATTTACATTTTCTGATTCAGTTCAATCACACGATTAAAACAAAATGCAACACGTAACATCTGATGTTTAATTTTCTCCATTCAAAATATATATTCGTCATAAAGGGTTTCATCTGTTTTTCTGACATCTTTATTAATAAACATTTCAGTTGTAATGAATTCATAAAAAAAATCAATTTTTGTAATAAATATTGATAAAATTAACAATTTTCTGATTTAGTTCAATCACACGATTGAGACAAGGTGCAACACGACACATCTGATATTTTATTTTCTCTGTTTAAGATGACATTCAACTTGAAGTGATCTGTTGATTAAGAATTCAGTTTTTTGTCAAAATTAAAAAAACATTTTTTGTAGCAAATTCTAATAAAATTAACATGTTCTGTTTCAATTCAATCAAACGATTAAAGCAAGATGAAACACGATACATCTAATATTTTATTTCCTGCATTTAAAAATACATTCGTCATGAAAGGTTTCATCTGTTTTACTGACATCCTTATTTATAAACAATTCAGTTGTCATGAATTCATAAAAAAAAAAAAAAAAATTGTAATAAATATTGATAAAATTAAGAATTTTTAATTCTATTTGGTCAGACAATAAATGCCACACGACACGTTTGATACTTTCTCCATTCCTTGTAACAAATCAGTCTGTTGCAGCTGTTAATGGCTGCCATTAAATCATTTTTTTTGTAACGTGATAGATCTCTACATTTTGTGTTTCAAGAGAGTTTGGTCTATTTAATATTTGATTTTCTTAATTGTACTGAGGGTTTAATTACCTTATTGTCCACTATAGACTGGGAGGCTCCTGCCTTTAACAGAACGTCTACTACCTCTGTGTAGCCATACCTTGCTGCTGTGTGAAGAGGTGTCTCACCCTAAAACAATAAATATAAAAGAATATCTAAACACAAAAATATTCTCAGTAAATAACAGACATTTTGTCATTATATCTTCACAAACAACACAACTTTACTGTACCAAGTCAGGGTTATTACGGTTTTCACAGTTTTCCGGTTGTTGACTGATTTTGTCTGTTTATATACTTATGAGTTTTGACTTTCCCTTTGCAAGATTGTTCGGAGTTCGGTAAATTTGTTATTACCCTTATTTACAAAGTATTTTATAAACAATTCAGTTGTAATGGTTACATAAATATAATTTTTCGTCAGAAATTTGATAAAATAAACATTTTCTGATTCAGTTCAATCACACCATTAAAACAAGATGCAACACGTAACATCTGATGTTTAATTTTGTGCATTCAAAATATATATTCGTCATGAAGGATTTCATCTGTTTTACTGACATCTTTATTAATAAACATTTCAGTTGTCATGAATTCATAAAAAAATCAATTTTGTAACAAATATTGATAAAATTAACAATTTCTAATTCTATTTGATCAGACAATTAAAACTAGATGCCACACGTTTGATATTTTCTCCATTCCTTGTAACAAATCAGTCTGTTCAAGCTGTCAATGGCTGCCATCAAATCATATTTGTTTTGTAGCGTCATAAAACCACATGTTCTGTTTCAGGAGTAAAATTACGCGTCGAAGAATTTAATATTTGATTGTCTTAGTTTTACTGAGGGTTTAGTTACCAAATTGTTCACTACAAACAAGGAGGTTCCTGCCTTTAACAGTAGGTCTACTACCCCTGTTCTGCCCTCCTCTGCTGCAGAATGAAGAGGTGTCGCACCCTAAGACAATAAATATAAAACAATATTTAAACACAAACAATTTCTCAATGAATAACAGACATTTCGTCATCAAATCTTCACAAACAACACAACTTTATATTGAAAAAGTATTTTATAAACAATTCAGCTGTCATGGTTATTTAAACTAGAGGCTCAGTGGGCTTAGCCTGTGTAGCTCACTGTCCATTCTACTTTGAGGAAACTAAACACAGAAACTTCCATAGGTGCTTCCCGCCAAGTTTCGGTTCATTTGGCTAAGCAATTACAGAGAAGAAGAATATTAGAAATCGACCAATCAGAAACAAGAATTGCCTGTAGCGGTCATGGTTGTTAGCGAATCGGAATTAAATTAGCAATGATTACAAAGAGTTTCGTTTCATTTAGCCAAGCGGTTTCAGAGAAGAAGATTTTTTAGAAATCAACCAATCAGAAACAAGAATTGCCTCTGGTGGCCATGTTTATTAACAGAATGGAACTAAATGCACATTCGTTATAGAGGACTTTCCAAGGATGCTTCCTGCCAAATGTCGATTCAGTTGGCCAACTGGTTACAGATGAGAAGATTATTTTAGAGATGAACCAATCAGAAACAAGCATTGCCTGTGGTGGCCATGCTTGTTAACGGATCGGGTCAAAATGAGCAATATTTACAGACGACCTGCCATTGATGCTTCCTACCAAGTTTCGATTCATTTGGCGAAGCAGTTTCAGAGAAGATATTTTTGAAATCAACCAATCGGAAACAAAAATAGCCTTTAGAGGCCATGTTTGTTAACATATTGGGACAAAATGAGCAGTCTTTATAGAGGACTTTCCAAGGATGCTGCCTACCAAGTTTTGATTCATTTGGCCAAGCAGTTTCGGTGAAGATTTTTTAGAAATCAACCAATCAGAAACAAGAATAGCCTGTGGCGGCCATGTTTGTCAACGGATCGGAACGAAATGAACAATCTTTATAGAGGAACTTCCATTGATGCTTCCTACAAAGTTTCAGCTTATTTGGCTGAGGGGTTTCAGACGAGAAGATAAAAATGTAAAAAGTTAATGGACGACAAACGACAGACAACATATGACGGACGAGAGACGACAGACGATGGACGACAAACGACGGACGAGGGACAATTTTTCACATTTTTTGTGGCAACAGTGGCCATTCTGAAATTTCTAAGCCTCAAAATTATGTGCAAACATGTCAGACAAAATTTCTGAAAAGGTTCATCCAATGTCGAGCACTTTAAATTGTTCGTGTTTTTTTGTGGTTTCCATGGGAACGGCGGCCATTTTGAAAATTCCGAAAGTAGTCTGCACATCTACTCATAGTGCTTAACATTTCTGTGAAGTTTGGATATCAATTCGCAACATCATAATCTACTTGGAAACAAAATTTCGCCCAAATCGGAGGATTTTTGTATCTTGGCTGTCATTTTGGATTCAAAATGGCCACCATAGCAAACCAAAATGGTTGCAATATGGTACAACATGTCTTAATCACTGTAAATATCCATTTCCATTGAAATCTTTTCATTTTGGAATTTTTAACGATTTTTTTAATTTTTATGATGGCGGCCATTTTGAAAATTTTAAAACCAAAGAGTAAAATTTTGAGTGATGATCTATTTTTGTGTCAAGTTTCAAAATGATCCGCTGTTTGAAGTAAATTTAACATTATTTGCACCTTAGTTACCAGCAACAGCGCCATTTTGAATTTGCTCAACCCCTCAAAAGCTGCCACACACTACGGTGGATATTCCTACAAAGTTTCATGAAGTTTGATGAAAGGAATCCAAATTTCTTTTTAAATCCCCTCTTTTTTGTTTCCATGGCAAATGCAGCAAAGTTTGTCCAACCGATTCTGTTTTGTTGGCTTATCTCGTTCCACTAGATGTGAATGTTGTTCCTATCAAGTTTCATCAATTTCTGTTTGGCGAGTAAACTGCTATGATCATTTTTGTGTTTTTCATTTTTTTTGCATTTTGGCCGTTTCCATGGCAACGGCAGCCATTTTGAAAAAAATCAACCCTTAAAGGCACAACTTCATATGGCATATGATATTCCTACAAGGTTTCATTAAGTTTGATCAAGGCATATCCGATAAATGTGTCGGACAAACTTTTGACGGAAGAAAGAAAGAAGAAGAATAACTAGAATTGCCATTGTAAAACAATAGCGGACATCACCCCACCCCATTATTTTGGTTCCTCGGTTTCCATGGTAACGCCATTTTAAATTTATCAACACGCCAAAAGCTTCCACACACTACGGTGAATATTCCTTCGATGTTTTATGAAGTTTGATGAAAGAAATCAAACAAATTTGAAATCCGCCCTTTTTTTATTTCCATGGCATCTGCAGGAAAGTTTGTCCTACCGATTCCTATTTTTATGGCTTATCTCGTTCCACTAGATGTGGATGTGACAGGAAACATTACTGCAAAACTTCGTGAAAATTAGAGTGAAATCAACATTTTTTGCACCTTGGTTATCATGGCAACGGCCGCCATTTTGACTTTTTTCAACGATCCAAAAGCTGTCACACACTACGGTGGGTATTCCTACAAAGTTTCATGAAGTTTGATGAAAGGAATCCAATTTTGTTTTTAAATCCCTTTTTTTTTGCTTCCATGGCAACTGCGGCAAAGTTTGTCCAACCGATTCCGATTTGTTTGGCTTATCTCGTTCCACTAGATGTGGATGTTGTTCCTATCAAGTTTCATCAATTTCTGTTCGGCGAGTAACCTGCTATGATAATTTTTGTGTTTTTAATTTATTTAGCATTTTGGCCGTTTCAATGGCAACGGCAGCCATTTTGAAAAAATAAATTCCTAATAGCACAACTTCACATAGCATATTGTATTCCTACAAGGTTTCATAAAGTTTGATCAAGGCATCTCCGAGAAATCGAGCGGACAAAAATGTGTTGAAGAATAAGAATAAGAATAATAATAAGAAGAATAAGAATAATAGTGAAAAATAAACGAAGAATAGCAATACATCATCCGACAACAGTCAGGGTGATGTAATAATAAGAACTCGAATTGCCTTTGCAAAGCAATAGCAGACATCACCCCCACCCCATTATTTTGGTACCTCGGTTTCCATGTTAACGCCATTTTGAATTTTATCAACACGCCAAAAGCTTCCACACACTATGGTGAATATTCCTACTATGTTTCATGAAGATTGATGAAAGAAATCAAAACAAATTAAAATCCGCCCTTTTTTAATTTCCATGGCAACTGCGGCAAAGTTTGTCCTACTGATTCCGATTTTGTTGGCTTATCTCCTTCCACTAGATGTGGATGTGACAGGAGACATTACTGCAAAGCTTTGTAAAGCTTGGAGTGAATATAACATTTTTTGCACCTTGGTTACCATAGCAACGGCCGCCATTTTGATTTTTTTCAACCCCTCAAAAGCTGCCATACACTACAGTGGATATTCCTACAAAGTTTCATGAAAGTTGATGAAAGGAATCCAATTTGTTTTAAATCCCCCTTTTTTTGTTTCCATGGCAACTGCAGCAAAGTTTGTCCAACCGATTCCGATTGCTTTAGCTTATCTTGTTCCAATAGATGTGGATGTTCTACCTATCAAGTTTCACCAATTTCTGTTCGGCGAGTAACCTGCTATGATCATTTTGTGTTTTTCAATTTTTTAGCATTTTGGCCGTTTCCAAGGCAACGAGAGCCAATTTGAAAAAATCAACCCTGTGCGCACAACTTCACCTGGCATATGATATTCCTACAAGGTTTCATAAAGTTTGATCAAGACATCTCCGAGAAATCGAGCGGACAAAAATGTGTGGGAGAATAATAATTAAACAACATTATTAAGAAAAAACTGGTAGAACGTGCTAAAGTGGGTCACAGGTCACTGTAATCGGGAGGCTGTATCGAGAAATAGATACGGTGTTGAAAAAACTGTTGATACTCATAATATATTGATAAATGCAATAAAATTTTATGTTTTTCTTCAAGAAATATGATAGATAAAACCATGAGTGAAGTTTTATGATGAAATATCTCCGATTTCTATGTAAATTTACGAGTTGAAGTGGGGAAACACCCACAGGTAATTCTAGCGATGTATTTTTATCTTGGTCAAGAATGATGAGCGTTCTGATTGGATGACCGATTTAAAACACAGACTCCACATGATAAAAAGATACATGTAAAAGAAATATATGCTATATTTATTCATTTGCTTGATTCTGGAATATTGTTGATCATTGATTTAAACAAGGAAAAAGGAAAAAAAAGGGGGGTGTATGTGAATATTACAGTTAAATAAATGCTATGTTTCGACAGTTTAAAGAAAAAAATAGAAATTTGTTGCGACTGAAGCTTAAATCAGCGTTAAAAATTTAACAAATATCAGCAGCTTTGTAAATGAGATTTATTTTAAATAGAAAATCTGAATTTATTGTTTATCAATTCATTATTAATGATACAATTTTATATCCCTTGTGAGTGGGAGGGGGAGGGGGGGGGGGGCTATGATGAAAATTTGAAATAAAAACACAGGACCAGACCTTAAGCAAAAATAAAAATCCAGGATTAGTTTTTTATTACAAATCTCCTGTGTCCATGATTTAATAATATGAAGTATTGACATCCACAGTTGCCTTTTGGACAGCACATTTCTGTGTCCACACTTGTAAATAAAAAAATAATAATAATAACAGTGAAAAAGAAACGTAGAATATCAATGCATCACCCGACAACAGTCGGGGTGATGTAATAATAATAAGAATAAGAGAATAAACGGAGCAGACAAAATATGTCTCCCAAACTTTGTTTTGGGGATATAATTAACATTTTCTGTTTCAGTTCAATCACACGATCAAGACAAGACGCAACATGATACATCTCATATTTGATTGGTTGCATTTAAAAATACATTCGTCATAAAGGGTTTTATCTGTTTTAATCTTTATTTATAAACAATTCAGTTGTCATAAATTCATAAAAAAATCAGTTTTTGTAACAAATATTGATAAAATGAACAATTTCTCATTCTATTTGATCAGACAATTAAAACTAGATGCCACATGTTGGATACTTTCTCCATTCATTGTAACAACTGAGTCTGTTCAAGCTGTTAATGGCTGCCATCAAAACATTTTTTTTTGTAACATCATAAATCTATATTTTATGTTTCAGGGGTAAAATGATGTGTCACTTGAAGAGTTTAGTATTTGATTGTCTTAGTGCTTAATTACCGCAGTGTTCACTACAGATGGTGAGGCTCCTGCCTTGAACAGAAGGTCTATTACCTCTGTGTTGTCATTCCATGCTGCTGTGTGAAGAGGTGTCTCACCCTAAAACAATAAATATAAAACAATATTTAAACACAAACAATTTCTCAGTAAACAACAGACATTTTACCATTAAATTTTCACAAGCAACACAACTTTATATTTCAAAATTATTAATTAGCAATTCAGTTGTCATGGTTACATAAAAAATATTTTTTTGTCAGAAATTTTGATAAAATTAACATTTTCTGATTCAGTTCAATAACACGTTTAAAACAAGATGCAACACGATACATCTGATATTTAATTTTCCGCATTTAAAAATACATTCGTCATGAAGAGCTTCATCTGTTTTACTGACATCTTTATTTAAAAACAATTCAGTTGTCATGAATTCATAAAAAAAATCAATTGTGTAACAAATATTGATAAAATTAACAATTTCTAATTCTATTTGATCAGACAATTAAAACTAGATGCCACACGTTTGATACTTTCTCCATTCCTTGTAACAAATCAGTCTGTTCAAGCTGTTAATGGCTACCATCAAATCATTTTTTTTTTGTAACATCATAAAACTGTACATTTTCTGCTTCAGGAATAAAATAACGCATCCCTTCAAGGGCTTAATATTTGATTGTCTTAGTTTTACTGAGTGTTTAATTACCACAGTGTTCACTACAGACGGTGAGGCTCCTGCCTTTAACAAAAGGTCTACTACCTCTGTGTGGCCATACCCTGCTGCAAAGTGAAGAGGTGTCTCACGCTAATACAATAAATATAAAACAATTTTTAAACACAAACAATCTCTCAGTAAATAACATTCATTTTTTCATTAAATCTTCAAACAACACAACTTTATATTACAAAAGTATTTTTCAAACAATTCAGTTGTCATGATTACATAAAAAATCATTCTTTGTCAGAAATGTTGATAAAATTAACATTTTCTGATTCAGTTCAGTCACACGATTAAAACAAGATGTACCACGATAGATCTGATATTTCATTTTCTCTGTTTAAGATGACATTCAACTTGAAGAGATCTGTTAATCAAGAATTCAGTTTTTTTGTCAAAATTTAAAAACACATTTTTTGTAACAAATTCTAATAAAATTAACATTTTCTGTTTCAGTTCAATAACACGATTAAAACAAGATGCAATACGATACATCTCATATTTTATTTTCTGCATTTAAAAATGCATTCCTCATGAAGGGCTTCATCTGTTTTACTGACACCTTTATTTATAAACAATTCAGTTGTCATGAATTCATAAAAAAATCATTTTTTGTAACAAATATTGATAAAATTAGCAAATTCTAATTCTGTTTGATCAGAAAATTAAAACTAGATGCCAAATGACACGTTTGATACTTTCTCCATTCCTTGTAACAAATCAGTCTGTTCAAGCTGTTAATGGCTGCCATCAAATCATATTTTTTTTGTAACATCATAAATCTCTACATTTTCTTTTTCAGGAGTAAAATACCTTCTCCTTGAAGAGCTTAATATTTGATTGTCTTAGTTTTACTGAGGGTTTAATTACATCATCGTCCACTACAGACGGGGAGGCTCCTGCCTTTAACAGTAGGTTTATTATCTCTATGTAGCCCATCCATGCAGCTTTATGAAGAGGTGTATCACCCTAAAACAATAAATATCAAACAATATCTAAACACACACAATTTCTCAGTAAATAACAGACATTTTGTCATTAAATCTTCACAAACAACACAAATTTATATTACAAAATTATTCTATAAACAATTCAGTTGTCATGATTACATAGAATATCAAGTTTTGCAGCAAATATTGATAAAATTAACAATTTCTAATTCTATTTGATCAGACAATTAAAACTAGATGCCATACGACACATCTGATATTTTCTTCATTCCTTGTAAGATATCAATCTGTTCAAGCTGTTAATGGCTGCCATCAAATCATATTTTTTTTGTAACATCATAAAACTTGACATTTTCTGTTTCGGGAGTAAAATGACACGTCTCTTGAAGGGTTTAATATTTGATTGTCTTAGCCTTACTGAGGGTTTAATTACCATAGTGTTCACTACATACGGTGAGGCTCCTGCCTTTAACAAAAGTTCTACTTCCTCTGTTCTGCCACACCTTGCTGCTCTGTGAAGAGGTGTTTCACACTAAAACAATTAATATTAAACAATATTTAAACACAAACAATTTCTCAGTAAATAAGACATCTTGTCATTAAATCTTCACAAGCAGGAAAACTTTATATTACAAAGTATTTTATAAACAATTCAGTTGTCGTGGTTACATAAAAAATCATTTTTCGTCAGAAATATTGATAGAATGAACATTTTCTGATTCAGTTGAATCACACGATTAAAACAAGATGCAACACGATACATCTGATATGTTATTTTCTCTGTTTAAGATGACCTTCAACTTGAAGGGATCTGCTGATCAAGAATTCAGTTTTATTGTAAAAAAAAAAAAAATAAATAAAACTAACAAATTCTTATAAAATTCACATTTTCTGTTTCAGTTCATTCACACGAATAAAACAAGATGCAACGGGATACATCTGATATTTAAATTTCTGCATTTAAAAATACATTCGACATGAAGAGTTTCATCTGTTTTAGTGACATCTTTTTTTATCAACAATTCATTTCTCATGAATTCATTACAAAAAATCAATCTTTGTAACAAATATTGAAAAAATTAACAATTTCTAATTCTATTTGATCAGAAAATTAAAAAAAGATGCCACACGTTTGATACTTTCGCCATTCCTTGTAATAAACCAGTCTGTTCAAGCTGTTAATGGCTGCCATCAAATCATATTTTATTTGTAACATCATAAAACTCTACATTTTCTGTTTTAGGAGTAAAATGACTCGTCACTTTAAGAGTTTAATATTTGATTGTCTTAGATTTACTGAGGGTTTTATTACACTACAGAAGGTGAGGCTCCTGCCTTGAACAAATGGTATATTACCTCTTTCATGTCATTAATTGCTGCTGTGTGAAGAGGTGTCATACCCTAAAACAATAAATATAAAACAATATTTAATCACAAACAATTTCTCAGTAAATAGCATACATTTTGTCATTAAATCTTCACAAGCAACACAAATTTATATTACAAAAGTATTTTATAAACAATTCAGTCGTTATGGTTACATAAAAGATCCTTTTTCGTCAGAAATTTTGATAAAATTAACACTTTCTGATTCAGTTCAATAACACGATTAAAATAAGTTGCAAAACTCATGTTTTATTTTCTCCATTTAAAAATACATTTGTCATGAAGGGTTTCATCTGTTTTACTGACATCTTTATCTATATACAATTCAGTTGTCATGAATTCATAAAAAAATCTATTTTTGTAACAAATATTGATAAAATTAGCAATTTCTAATTCTATTTGATCAGACAATTAAAACTAGATGCCACACGTTTGATACTTTCTCCATTCCTTGTAACAAATCAGTCTGTTCAAGTTGTTAATGGCTGCCATCAAATCATCTGTTCTTTGTTACATCATAAAATTGTACATTTTCTGCTTCAGGAGTAAAATTACGGATCCCTTGAAGGGTTTAATATTTGATTGTCTTAGTTTTACTGAGTGTTTAAATACCACAGTGTTCACTACACAACCTTCATGTCGAAATCGGCGATGACAAACTTTCAGAATCGTACTGTACCTGTAAAGCTGGGTATATAAATCTTTTATAATTTTGTTGTTTTTCTTTCATACAGCTTCAAGGCTAATTCAAACGATAAACAATAAATACCATTGTCCATTCTACACAGCGGGTCGTGCACGCGTATGTGTATAATCACTACGTAAACAGACAGCACATGCTGATCTACAACAATTGATATTTATCAAAGATAACGTCTGTTTACTAAGTTCATAATCACTGAATTGCTCTGATTTAAGATAATATTATCTCTTTTTTTTACCAAATCATTAATTATGCACAAACAGGATGAAAACGATCTTGAAATTCTTCCTTCATTCATTCGTAGACACGTGAAAATATTATGAAATCAATTCTTTTGTATTTATATAAATCTAATACTCACGTGAATATTAATTTCTGCTGAGAAAGTTTATGTATTTGCGAAAAATACAACTTTAAGAATGATAAGAGGACGACCATTTGATTTGGGTGTACATGTGTGTGTGAGGAAAAAAAGGGGGGGGGCAAGGCAATGGACGATTTTGTAAATAAATCATTTATTCTTGATGCCAGTGAAAATAATTAATTTAATATTACTTATCGAGAAAATAAATAATTTGGCCTTCATGTAGTTTAGGGGGCTATATAATGCCTCTCAAACATGAAGGGACTCAATGATACATCTGATGAACTAAATATGTAGTTTAAATGACTACATTTTTTGGACCTCAGACCAACGTGACATTGGTGAAAATAAATAAGCAATCTTCATTTGACAGTTTTTTAATGTCTTTCGGAATATCGCTCATTTGAATTGCACATTAAAGCACCATTTCGGCGATATAACTAGCAGAATTTATATATAAAACTACGTTCTCGCAAATACACAACTCGGTTTGTTTGTGGGAAAAAGATGGCATCGCCTGATCTCATTAAAAATGCGGCGCGCTTATTGGTCGGTTATTTTAGTCTGATTGACGTCCCGGAAGCATGACTTCAGTTGTCATGGTTACATAAACTAGAGGCTCAGTGGGCTGAGCCTGTGTTGCTCACCTTTCATTCTACTTTAAGGAAACTAAATACAGAACCTTCAATAGGTGCTTCCAACCAAGTTGCGGTTCATTTGGCTAAGCAATTACAGAGAAGAAGAATAGTAGAAATCAACCAATCAGAAACAAGAATTGCATGTGGCGGCCATGCTTGTTAGCGAATCAGAACTAAATTAGCATTCTTTATAAAGAAACTTTCAATGATGCTTCCTACCAAGTTTCGATTCATTTAGCCAAGCGTTTCAGAGGAGAATATTTTTTAGAAATCAACCAATCAGAAATAAGAATTGCCTGTGGCTGCCATGTTTGTTAATAGATCGGAACGAAATTAGCAATCTTTACAGAAGACCTGCCATAGATGTTTCCTACCAAGTTTCGATTCATTTGGCCAAGCAGTTTCAGAGCAGAACATTTGTTTAAATCAACCAATCAAAATCAAGAATTGCCTGTGGCGGTCATGCTTATTAACAGATCAGGACAGAATGAGCAATCTTCATAGAGGACCTTACATAGATGCTTCCTACCAACATTCAGTTAGTGTAAACATATTTTATTAATCAATACATATGAATATAGTACAACAATTTAAATACAACAATAGTAATGAGAAGATTGTTTGGAAATCGACCAATCAGAAACAGGAATTGCCCGTGGCGCCATGTTTATTAACGGATTGGGACGAAATGTGCAATCTTTATAGCAGACCTTCCATAGATGCTTCCTACCAAGTTTCGTTTCATTTGGCCAAGTGGTTACAGAAAAGAAGATTTTCAGAAACAAGAATTACCTGTGGCGGCAATATTTGCAAAACAAATCGGGATGATATGAACAATTTGCATAGATAATCTGGCATAGATGCTTCCTACCACGTTTCAGTTCATTTGGCGAAGCGGTTTCAGAGGAGAAGATTTTTTTTTAATCGACCAATCAGTAACAATAATTGCATGTGGTGGCCATGTTTGTTAACGGATCGAGACAGAATGAACACTCGTTATAGCTGATCTTATATAGATGCGTTCTACCAAGTTTTGGTGCATTTGGACAAGCGTTTCAGAGGAGAAGATTTTAAAGAAATCGATCAATCAGAAAGAGGCCTGTGGCGGCCATTGTTATTACCGGATTGGGACGAAATGTGCATTCTTTATAGAGGACCATTAATAGATGCTTTCTACCAAGATTTGATTCATTTGGCAAAGCGGTTCCAGAGAAGATTTTAAAAATCGACCAATCAAAATCAAGAATTGCCTGTGGCGGTCATGTTTATTAACGGATCAGGACAGAATGAGCAATCTTCATAGAGAACCTTACATAGATGCTTCCTATCAAGATTTAGTTCATTTGGCCAAGAGGTTGCAGAGGAGAAGATTTTTTGGAAATCGACCAATCAGAAACAGGAATTGCCTGTGGCGCCATGTTTATTATCGGATTGGGACGAAATGTCAAATCTGTATAGAGGACCTTCCATAGATGCTTCCTACGAAGTTTCGTTTCTTTTGGCCAAGTGGTTACAGAGAAGAATATTTTTAGAGATCGACCAATCAGAAACAAAAATTACCTGTGGTGGCCATATTTGTTTAGGATATTGGGATGATATGAACAATTTCTATAAAGGACCTGGCATAGATTCTTCCTACCAAGTTTCAGTTCATTTGGCCAAGCGGTTTCAGAGGAGACGATTTTTTTTTAAATCGACCAATCAGTAACAATAATTGCCTGTAGTGGCCATGCTGGTTACCGATCGAGACGGAATGAACAATCTTTATAGCAGATCTTTTTTTTCCTTTATTTTTTCAATAGTCAGGATTTTACAATCCCCTGTACATTACCAATTGACTAGGTATACAGGGATATTCAAAAGCAATCAGTGAACAAATAAAAACTATTTCATTTTTGGCAAATTAAATTTCAAGAGTAGCGAAAAAAAAATTAAATATTAAAGTGAAAAGGTAGACTCTCTCTCCGTCTCTCATACACACATCTACTCTCTACATTCTGTCTGCTACAACTTGTACACTTTCAAATATTTGCTAATACTGTAAAAAATGTATTATTGTTCCGATCATATACAATTGCTTTACAATACCTTTTTAATTCAGGATAATATGTATAGGTGCCCAACATTTTTCATAGGCTTGAACCGTATTATTTTTTTTTGCTATATACTGATCAAAAGATTGATACTTCTTAAACTTATTTTTTAACTCAATTGTGTTTGGCTTTGCTTCATTGAGTTTGCATTTGTAAATAGAGTTTTTTTGTAATTATTATCTATAAATTCAGCAATAAATTTGCATCTTTACAGCCAAGAAAAATGTTTTCTTTGTTCAAAACAAAATTAACAAAATATAGTTTAAATCTGTTCGAAATAAATTGTCACAATCGATAAGTAATAGGACAATCAAAGAACAAATGTTCAATTGTTTCATCATCTGCTTTACAAAAGGTACATACGTGTGTATCTTTTAATTTTATTTTATACAAAAATGAATTCGTAGCTATAATCCTGTGCAGAAATTTAAACTGAAAGTTTCTCAAATAGGTTGCATGTTCTTTTCATAATTACAAAATATTCTGACCAATAAGTAATCTCTATATCCAACAATTCTTCCCATTTCAAATATTTTTCAGTTGGATTTTGGACAATCTTATCTATAAGACTTCTGTATAAAAATTTGGCTTTTTTATTAGATACATTTTTTTTCACAAAAGTATCAGTTGTATCATGTTTATCAAAATGAATATCAAAAAGGTTTTCTTTTAAGCAATCTTTGAGAGCTTTTGGAATTCTAGCAATCAATCTATAAAACTTCAGGAAATTGTTAGTTTCTAATTTCTCTTGAATTTGCTCAAAGCTATAAAATTGATTATTTTCATGATTAATAACATCACTTAGGGAACGACCATTTAACTTGAAGGGGGGGGGGGGGGGGGTGTTATGTTTTTTTTCTAAAAAAATAGTCTGATTCCCAATGTTGCTGAAAAAAATATTCTGATTTTGGTGGAGGAAAACAAATATAATCTGATTCAGAGTTTTTGTCATATAACCAAATGCTAAATTCTGGAAAAAAATTTCGCGCTTCGTGCGACAAAAAAATAAATATTCTAACCCTTGTGTTGTCCGAAAAGAATTTTCTGAACGAAACAAAAAACCATAACCCCCCCCCCCCCCAATAAGTTAAATGGTCGGTCCCTTACAAACTGCACATATCTGTTTTTCCATAGTAAGTAATACGGAAAATCATCTAAA
Organism: Bathymodiolus brooksi; assembly: GCA_963680875.1. NCBI lineage: Eukaryota > Metazoa > Mollusca > Bivalvia > Mytilida > Modiolidae > Bathymodiolus > Bathymodiolus brooksi. The sequence goes on from OY804590.1 coordinate 28,419,215, forward strand.
GAAGATAAATTCAAAATATCTAATGATAAAATGTCATTAACAAAAGAATCAGCAAACTAGTAAACTGCCATACAAATGTATTTGTGCAGAAGGTTATTGATCTCATTTAGATTCACTATAGAATACTGTTTTTTTTTTTTTTTTATTACAGTAATTGGGAAGCATATTTATGCCCCTTAAGCTTCAGTAATAAATCAATAGTTATGAGGATGTATATGAGTGTGTGTAAATGTATGAATGTATATGTATGTATGTGTATGTAAAGGTGAAAGAAGACATGTTTGGGAGTGTATGTAATGTATGTATATCCTGTTAGTATAACATTAACTGTACAAATAATGTGTATGTCGCACACTATGTGTTGCCTCTGAGTCTTATGTGTTTGTACTTTCTTGTTTTGTTGTGTTTATTATCTGTATTTGTGTGTGTGTTGCCCTATGTATATTTTTTTTGTGGGGGGTTAGTTGTCACTCTTTTTGCTTACATATCAGACATATCTAGTAATATGCTATATACTTACACTTAGTAATGTGACGATGAAGATTCCATAGCTTGACCATTATCTATCCTTGTTAAAATTTAAAGTTATACGTTGTTGAATAGAAATTGAGACTATGAGTATGAGAGTGATTTCAAGTACATGTATCTCTTTTTCAATCTTAAATATTATCCGGATATTTTAATTTCGGAAACAAAGTATATTCTATCTCCGTTGATAATATAATTCAATATAGAATTAAAAAAAAAAAAAAAAAAAAACCCACAACATTTTAGATTTTTCATAGCTCCCAACACGTGGGTCAAAACGAAAGTAGATCGGAAGTAAATAAATAAACAAAATTTAGAAACAATCATGAAATAACTCTCAAAATACGTATTGAATTTAGTGATCTATCATAATTGTATTACTATTGTACTAAAAAGACTAACAATTCCTATACATGCTACTAATATTAACGAGGCCAGGATAAGGTACTGGTATTTTATGTTTCTCTAACTAACAAATGTAAAGATTTCGAATAAAGATTTTAATTGGAAAAAAAAAACAAAAAAAAAAACAAAAGAATCAGTATGTGGTTTTGCTTCACTGAGACAAAGTAAAACATCACTCCAGAAAGGTTTTTTTAAACTAACAGAAATCTCTCTAAGCTTTTCTTTCTCTAGATATAAAACTCGTTCACCGCCATACTGTTTAAGGTCAGTTAAAAATAACTTCTGCCGTTTACCCTCTGGATTAGTCAGAAGTCTTTTTATCCAACTAAGTTTTGGATAAATATTAAAAGAATGGATATGTATCATATTAAACCCACCTTGAGTGAAATCATCAATCAATGTATTACGCATAACACGATCTGGTTTATTATTCTATATGAAGTTATAAACTAATGAAGTTAATTCATTTAACTTATACCATGCTAGGTTTGGCAATGCAGTCAGTAAGTGAACAAATCTTGAAAGAGCAAGAGATTTTATAACTATAATTTTCCCCATTAATGTAATTGCAGAGATCTCCTTAATCTTCTTTGAACAAATTAATTTCTGTAATACGGTTCAAGTCTAAAATTAAATCCCCAAAAGTAAAAAGTTGAATGTGACCAATGAAGGTTTGATTCAGGACATAGAATAAGATCTGAATATTTTTTGTTTCCCACCCATACTGCTTTTGTTTTAGAAGCATTCATTTTTAACCCTGAGTTCTGGTAAAATGATTCAAAACATGAGAGTGTTTCCTTTAAGGATATTTCCCTCCCATCTAGAATTAAGAATGTGTCATCTGCATACTGACTCAATAGTGTTTCATCATCATTAATAGTAATTCCCTGAATATCAACACCAATAATAAATAGGTAAGCAGAAAGAGGGTCCCCTTGTCGGTAGTCTCTTTCTAAATTAAAAAAGTGGGACAAGTGTCCATTATTAATAATACAGCTGAATGCACTAGAGTATAATGTTTCAAACCTTTTACATAAGGAGGGTCCAAAATTGAAGTTATTTAATGTTTTTTTTTTTTAAATAACCATTCGATTGAATCGAACGCCTTTTCAAAATCAACAAGTAATAAAAGGCCTGTCTTATTATTTTCCTCAAGATAGTGCATTAAATTATATAAAAGGCGTGTGCTCTCACCCATACATCTGTCTTTCATGACACAATTTTGTGCATCACTTATGATGAAAGGTAACACAGGTTTATGTCTGCTAGCTATCGCTGCAAAAGCTATTTTGATATCAGTATTTAAAAGACTAATAGGTCGCCAATTACTAATATATTGTCTGTCTTTTCCTTCCTTTGGGATGCAGGTAATAACACTTTGATATTGGAATTCTGAAAATTTACCAGAATTGTATCTATAGAAAAGAGACCGAAAAACAAATGGACCAATATCTTTCCAAAAGAACTTATAAAAATCAACAGTGTATCCATCAGATCCAGGAATGTTTCCATTTATCATACATTTTAATGACTCCGCACATTCCTTAAAAGTTAAGCTTCCCTCACATAAGTCTGTTTGATCCTCTGTAAGTTTAATGTCATGATTAAAGAATGACTCTTCATAATCATTGAAATTCATACTTGAATATAGAGTTTTATAAAAATGTTATTGCTCAAGAAGGATTTCTGATGGATCTGTAATATGTTGGCCATATTCATCTATAGGTTCAGTGATATTCTTTTCTATAAAATGTTTCTTTTCTAGATTACAAAAGTACTCTATGCACTTTTCACCATTCTCATGCCAGTTAGCCCGTGATCTAAGGAGTAGTCTTTCAATCGTTTGTTGTCGTTTATTCTCTAATTCTATTTTTTTTGTGTTCTAAGGAAGCTTGAGTCACATCATCTGGGGAGAAATTCATAATATTTTCTACATTTTTATATCATTTTCAAGTGTGCGATATATACTCTTTTCTTCTATAGATTTTTTAATACTATATGTAAAGGAAATAAATTTAATCTTCATTTTTAATATTTCAAAAAAAGTTTGGTCATTGCATGAAAACCTTACATTGAGATGATCTTCCACATCACCTGATAAATAATATTCGGAAATAGATTCCGTTATGCATGTTTTAACTCTCTTTATATCATCTGTATCTCTTAGTAACTGGGAACTAAATTTCCAGTACCCTTTCCCTCGTTTGGCTAGTTGCGAAGATGCAAATAATAGCAGAGTGGTCTGTTTTATACCCTGGAATAATTTTTTGTTTACATCATAAGTGAGTATAGGTCTTCTGAAACTATGGGTGAGGACCGACGCCATGTATATTTTCTTTCATCAGGATAACGTGTGCGCCAAGGATCTAGAAGTCCAAAAGCTTCAATAATTTCATCAATTTTTTTTCGGGAGTAAGGATTTCTATTATGTATGATATTATATGTATCCATATACCTATCTAAAACAACATTCCAATCACCACATAATAAAAATACTTGTGTTTGAAAAGGTCAATACTTTTTGAAATATAATATTAAATAGTGAAGGTTCATCTGTATAATAGCCAAACAAAAGTGAGTCTCTGTGTGTTAATAGTTATATCTAAAATAATGTAACGACTAATTTCTGTCAATTTCAGAATTATGAATTACAAAATCAAGACATTTTTTAAACATAGCACAAACACCTGCACTTTTACTGTCATGGTGACTGAAAACACATTTATTTCCCCATTCATCCTCCCAATATTGGTCTATATTTTTATTACTCTGCGTTTCCTGAAAACAAACAATGGATGCCTCTTTACTTTTGGCCCAATCAAATACATCTGCCCTCTTTTGTGAGTTTGAAAAAAGTCCCCTCAAATTCATTGACAATACTGTTACATTTTCATCCATGATCATAAAAGAAAAGCAGTTTTGCAATCCATAGGAACAGGTTAATTAATGAAAATAATATAGAATTGTAACACATAAGTAGTACACAAACATACACACATATAAACATAAGATGTCGGGTTTTTTCAAGACCAGTATTCATTTACCAATCTTTGTTTTTAACAGCATTTATTTTTTTCATAGATAAGAATCATATCACATATTAATTGAATTCAATATTTTTTTCATATAACTATGAGTTATCTCCCATTTATGAATATACGTTTTCATGTGTTTGATTAATGAGTTTTTTATTCCATATTTTCAAGTAAAAATTCATAGCTAGAAAAAAAAGAATCTAATCTACTCAACTTTTTTTTGTTATTAATATTTGTTGTAGTTGATTTTCAACAATGAAATCTTGATCTTGATAGCATTTAACTAAAAAAAAAAAAAAAAAAAAAAATCCTTAATGAACGAAATAATAATATTTAATATTTCAGTTTAAAGAAAAGCTTGAGCAAAGAATTTTCATTATGCATGTTCATTACCCTCTTTCAACTTCTTTTTCAATTTCTCATCAATATTGTCAAAAAGATCGTATCTGATTCTACTTTTACCTTCTGGTTTCGCATACACATTGCAGTTATAGAACCAAACGTTTTCAAACTTTTGAGTGTTTTCCAGTCTTGCCATAAGTCCAAGGTTACATTGAGTAATGTCATCGTGAAATTTCACATCTTTGTAAGGTTTTTCTTCTGCCGCATAATTTGTATTTTCACATCAGTATTGCACACTTTCACAATAACCGGCTTCTGGAAACCGTCTTTTCCAGGTATTATATGGATGTCTTGCACATCACTGAGTTGTATTTCTACTTTCAGTTCAGTCTTGACCAAATTAACGAAGTCATCTCTCAATATTTCACCTTTTTTTTCTGGATAGTTAATCATTCGAATGTTGTGTTTTCGACTATACTGTTCATTATAGTTGGCTAACTTCAAGGCTTCAATGGATCTATTAGTATTGTCCTGTACTCTTTCCTCTAAGGACTCAATGATCTACTGATCTTGCAGTTTTCCAGTTCTTTCCCATACTACATGCTCCATCTTTATAGCAGATCTTACATAGATCCGTCCTACCAAGCTTTGGTTCATTTGGACAAGCGTTTCAGAGAAGATTTTTTTAAATCGACCAATCAGAAACAAGAATTGCCTATGGCGGCCATGTTTACTAATAGATCAGAACGAATTGTGCAAACATCATAGAGAACATTCCATAGATGCTTCCTACCAAGTTTTGGTTTATTGACCAAAATTGTTTCAGAGGAGAAGATTTTTTTATATCAACCAATCAAAAACAAGAATTGCCGGTGGCAGCCATGTTTATTAACGGATTGGGACGAAATGTGCTATCTTTATAGAGGACCTTCCATAGATGCTTCCTACCAAATGTCTAACAGCAAACCTGCGATTTCATCGTTACAGCTATTGATTTTAAAATCACCGGGTCAGGGGCCGCAAACCGCAAAAAATTTCGCGCTAGGTGCCGCTTTGCAAGTGTCGCAAAATTTTCCATTCGCGTTGTTGTAGGATAAACGTCAAATTAAGTATTAAATAGACAAAAATGTGATGGAAACGTGATTTCTATAAAATATTTGTATATGTTTTGCAACGACTGGCTACATGTATATCAGACAAGCGACCGAGGTTTATATTAGTCAAAAACGTGCTTCGAATCGTGCATTCTAGAATGTGTAAAAACACGAGGTTTGGTTTGTTTACATTTTTCGGCCAGTGAAAAAACTGACACAAATCTATATTATGACATGAAATTGATGATACATGAGTAATATAGCATCGTCAACCAATAGAAAATGCTCTCTCAACTGGAAATTGCGTCACCCCGAACGGAAATCATTCCTGAAGGAAGATTCGACGAGGCGTATTTTTGGAAAATTTCGCCTTGTCTTAGTGTAAAATTTGTCCATTTTAGTGAACATTTCTCCCTCAAAGCACCCAAGGAGTGTGTATATATCTGACTTTTATTAGATTTATTAATATCTTTACATGTTAACCGAAAGTTTACACGAAAACGTCATTGTTAACATCAGTTTACGACCCCCCCCCCCCCCCCCCCCATTTTCCCCGCCTCACAATGACTGACTCAAACAAAAACCAGCCAGTGTGTGTGTTATTAATAGAAAGTAGGCTAAATTTGTTATCTATATGTAACTGTATATGTGATATCTAATTTATTGAACAACTGTGTATTTTGTAAGACTGTGATTTTACCATAGTTGACAAGTAATGCCCCAAAAAACAAACTGTTCTGAGGCCCACAGTGGCAGGGACCCTGGGCCCTGTGTTCATTGTAAGGAACATTATTCAAAGTCATCTCGTTATGTTTATTTAGTTCAAAAGAAGAAAGATCCAAAGCACACAGTTTTCTATGAATATGCAAAATGAAAATACAGTTATGGAGATAATGAATGCATTTGTCGCAGATGCAACATGAGACTTCATAATGCAATGAAGCAGGATAAGGAGGATGCAAAAGGGTCAGGAAAAAAATCAAAGTTGAAAGTGTTGATGGGGCATCATGCAGTACTACTGATACTGGAACAGAGTTTGATGTTCCATTTGAAATTGATCAATCTGAGTTAGAACAGGTCTCTGTAAGTCAGTATGAAACACATACTTCAGATCAAATACATGTTATTTACAAGCAAAACAAATGTGTGAAAAATTGGCAGACCATAAGACTACTGTTGATGTACATATGTTTAACTCTTGCTTTCATTTAGAACCTGCGAGTCACGACAGAGACATTTTATAAGTAAATTTGTGTACACCACATTATCAGAAGTATAAGAATTTAAAAACTTTGCAGTCGTGCTATATATGTGATAAGACAACATCAAATAAAAGATCAGTCATTATACCTATGTCAAAAATTGATCTGTTCAGTGTGTATTTGAATCAGGAACTGAAGGTGGAAAAAGATGTGTCTGCAGGCAAAGTCATTTTATGCCTTGCATGTTATAAAAATATCAACAAATTTGTGAGGTCTGATGATTTTCTAAATGAACTTTCAAAAACTGATGACTACTTAACTAAATGTTTGTCACAGTTTGATCAGGTGGAATATTACAATGTAGATTCTGACAATCTTGACCGTTATTGTTTTTATCCTGTTTTAGAATTTGCAGTCAGTGAGGTTTTATCCAACAATGCTTTATTGTTGCCAGATTTGCACAAAACAATTGAAGATCTAGTTGACAAAACAGCAAGTCAGTCTGTGTTTTTCCCTTTATTTGATCATGATATGAAGAAGATCAAACATGATTCAAATTGGCTGTTTAGGATGCTAAAATGTAGTTAAGGGCCTTCACTTTTACACTTCGTACCACGTCAAAAGAAAATGGGTAGAATGTTGTATAGAAATGGTACAAACTTGCTTGAGTGTTTGCATTTGGCACTTGTAGAGCAACAAAAGGTAACAGCGAAACTGAAAGCAAACAATGATGCTCTAGCTAGAAAAATTGGTTCAGTTATAGAGGAAATCGTCAGTTGACATAATTAATGATCTTGATAACTCTTTGAAAGCTCAAGTCAGTGTGTAAATTCTTACGTTTCCTCAAGAGTGAAAACAAGTGGTATCCCTAATATTCATTCAGTCAATTTGATTGATGAAATTCAGAAAATAGATCCAATTTTGTGGTATTTTATTTACAGACTTAGAGCAAATGAACAGGAAGAAAAAATGCTTAGACAAAGTTGTTCATATGGGACACGCTTTACATTGGTACTGACAATTCCAATATAAGGCTCTTCCCTCGACTGCTCATAGCCAGTTACATTTTTAATGCTCAGAACTCGTATTGTGCTGAACCTCTCCACTTACTTCTGACTGACATTGCGGACAAATATAGTGGGTCTTCAACAGATTTGATATCAATAATTGCTAGAATTGGTGCTGGTATTTCAAAGGACTCCTTGAGTAGATTTATTTCTTGCAAATGTAGTGACATATCAGAGCAAAATGAAGTTATCAATTCTAGCAGCTTTGCTGTTGCTTCATTTGACAACCTGGATAACAATCAAAGTTATGCTAGAGTAGTGCATGGAAAAGATAGATCTGGTTTCCATGGAACTACAATACAGGGAGCTTTCTCAAAACCCAGTGAAAAAAATGAACCTTCAGAATTAATTAGGGGTGAACAATCTTTGCCTCCTCCCAAGGTTGGTTCAATGGTGGTGGAAAAATCGAATACATGATTGGTGTCACCAGCCTTAATTAAATCACGAAAAGAACCAGAAGACAAAATTGGTGAACCCTCTCCAATTAGAGGCAATAAATTCTCCCATTTAAGTTTGGAAGATTTCAAGGAAACGGGTGATGAATCCTTGGCATGGGAAAGTTTCGAGCAGAAATTGTCAGCATACAGTTTTCTGAAATATTTGGTACAGGAAAATGATATACATGTAGATCTCCCAGGTCTTAAGACTTTTCTTTCATATTCTGAAACTGACACTGAAAAATCCGAGTTTTGTTCAATTGCAGTTTTAGATGAGACAGCAAATTCAAAAGCCAGTTTTGAAAACTTTGAATATTCTTCACAAAAAGTTTCAGAATGGGATAAAGCTTCATGTATCTAGCTGTTGTTGGGAACGGGAAATCTTATGATCATTTAATCAAATTAATATCAGAATACGGAGGTTCGATAAGCTGGGTTTTGCCATATTCTGGAGACTGAGAGATACTGCAAAACGCATTCCCCATTTGTGATACTTAATTCTTTTTTTTTAATCTCATTTTCTATTAAATTAATAATTCATTGTACTTTGTTCAACTTTCTTAACATTTATGAACTTTGTACTCTGTTAATAGTTTATGGAAAAGAAATACACTTGAATACTAATATGTATACATTTTCTTTAATATTTATTCAATTTTTTTATCTTTATATTGAATTTTATTTTTCATGCCTAAAAAAAAAATACACGAGTTCTCCTCATGATTCATCAAAAGAATATATAATTGTTTTTGTTGAATCACTAGGGGGCCTGTGAAAATAACAATTCAAAGTTTCCACAGTGATCCACCAATAAAACCGGTGGACGTGTAAATTTTAGTCACCTATCCTTTCTTTTACCAAAGGGGGGATAGGGGACCATTTCAGCATTAATAAATGTGTGTATATTCCAAAATGTGTTGTTCTAACACTGTTAATTATATGCATATGCTATTAAAATAGCAGCCATCATCGGCATTAACATTTGTGCACAGCGTATTTTTAAGTCACTCGGTTGGTTCTAAATTTATTCTTAGAAATACAAAATTCATTCTGAGTTATCTTTCTTGACTGACAATTTTTCGGCACTAAAAGCTGACACAAATTCATATTAATGAATAAAAACATGTACCTGAGAAACATTTCGTTACATAAATATATAACCTTGCACAGTGTGAAGTTTGGGAATGTCACTCTACTGCAAACTTAATATATTTGCATTTTATTTCAATGCGATGGTGAATTCCATCGAGGGGTCACCCTGTAAATCATCAAAAATGTAATAATAATCTGCCGTTTTAACACAAATCTAATAAACAAATCGTGGAAGTAATTATTGTTGAAAAGAAAACAAAATAAAACGTTTCAATTATTTCTACGGTATAAATAAACGAGGTCTTTGTTCTACAATGTTCATGACCGACGAAAATGTCAACATTTTCAAAATAAAATCACGTAACCGTGGTTTAACCAGAGACGCCATTCACGGGTTAGCTATTGGACTGCAAGTTTCTGTTCATTTGGCTAAGACGTTTTAGAGGAGAAGATTAAAATATGAAAAGTTAACGGACGACTGACGACGGATGACGAACGACTGACGACAAGTGATGGCAAAAGCTCACATTGCCTGATGCAAGGTGAGCTAACAATTATCAGGTTTTCAAGAGTAGGAAGACTAATTATCAAGGTAGACAGAAGTAATTTTTGAAATTAAATAGATGTCCATTAGGCCATTTGGAATAACAAAATACAGAATAAATCAGATCAGACAGCTTTTAAAAAAATATTTACTATATTTATATCTTTAGAAGGGTTGCAAAACTATGTTTCGATTGATCGCCATTAACTTTCGGAAAGAGATGTCATCTCTCTCTCTCTCTCTCTCTCTCTCTCTCTCTCTCTCTCTCTCTCTCTCTCTCTCTCTCTCTCTCTCTCTCTCTCTCTCTCTCTCTCTCACTCTCTCTCTCTCCAATAAGCCGTTTAGGAGGAGTTCCGCTTACAAGGTACACGACCCCCTTTTCGTTAAAGCATAGGTTGAATTATCTCCCCTTATAAATTTTAGACAGCAACGGTATTCCTTCATGCACATCTGCAGGTTGTGTACTACAACTGTGTAAAGTTTCATAAAAATTCAATAAGCAGTTTAGTAGGAGTTGCGCATACAATGTACATGCCCCCCCTTTTCGTGAAAGTATAAGTTGAATTATCTTCCCTTTTAAATTTTGGACAGCAACCATATTCCTTCATGCACATCTGCAGGTAGTGTACTACAAAAGTTTCATAAAAATCCAATAAGTCGCTTAGGATGAGTTGCTCTTACAAGGTACATGGACAGATGGACAGACGGACGGACAGGGTGATTCCTATATACCCCCAAACTTTGTTTTCAGGGGGTATAATAATGAATATAATTGCTAACATGAACAGTCATCTTAGAAAATGTATTCTACTGATAATTATTATATAAGTATGACTTTATAAGATTATACTGATAATTATGATATAAGCATGACTTTATGAGATTCTACTGATAATTATTATATAAGTATGACTTTATGAGATTCTACTGATAATTATTATATAAGTATGACTTTATGATATTCTACTGATACTTATTAAATAAGTATGACTTGATAAGATTATACTGATAATTATTATATAAGTATGACTTTTTAAGATTCTACTGATAATTATTATATAATTATGACTTTATAATATTTTACTGATAATTTTTATATAAGTATGACTTTATGAGATTCTACTGATTATTATATAAGTATGACTTTTTAAGATTCTACTGATAATTATTATTTAGGTATGACTTTATAAGATTCTACTGATAATTATTATATAAGTATGACCTTATAAGATTCTACTGATAATTATTATATAAGTATGACTTGATTATATTCTACTGATAATAATTATATAAGTATGACTTTTTAAGATTCCACTGATAATTATGATATAAATATGACTTTATGAGATTATACTGATAATTATTATATTGGTATGACTTTATAAAATTCTACTGATAATTATTATATAAGAATGACTTTTAAGATTCTATTGATAATTATTATATAAGTATGACTTTATAACATTCTATTGATAATTATTATATAAGTATGACTTTATAAGATTCTACTGATAATTATTATATAGGTATGACTTTGTAAATTCTACTGATAGTTATTATATAAGTATGACTTTATGGGATTCTACTGATAATTATTATATAAGTATGACTTTATGAGATTCTACTGATAATTATTATATAAGTATGACTTCATCAGATTCTACTGATAATTATTATATAAGTATGATTTTATAAGATTCTACTGATAATTATTATATAAGTATGACTTTATGAGATTTCATTGATAATTATTATATAAGAATGACTTCATCAGATTCTACTGATAATTATTATATAAGTATGATTTTATAAGATTCTACTGATAATTATTATATAAGTATGATTTTATAAGATTCTACTGATAATTGATATATAGGTATGACTTTATAAGATTCTACTGATAATTATTATATAAGTATGACTTGATAAGATTATACTGATAATTATTATATAAGTATGACTTTTTAAGATTCTACTGATAATTATTATATAATTATGACTTTATAATATTTTACTGATAATTTTTATATAAGTATGACTTTATGAGATTCTACTGATTATTATATAAGTATGACTTTTTAAGATTCTACTGATAATTATTATTTAGGTATGACTTTATAAGATTCTACTGATAATTATTATATAAGTATGACCTTATAAGATTCTACTGATAATTATTATATAAGTATGACTTGATTATATTCTACTGATAATAATTATATAAGTATGACTTTTTAAGATTCCACTGATAATTATGATATAAATATGACTTTATGAGATTATACTGATAATTATTATATTGGTATGACTTTATAAAATTCTACTGATAATTATTATATAAGAATGACTTTTAAGATTCTATTGATAATTATTATATAAGTATGACTTTATAACATTCTATTGATAATTATTATATAAGTAAGACTTTATAAGATTCTACTGATAATTATTATATAGGTATGACTTTGTAAATTCTACTGATAGTTATTATATAAGTATGACTTTATGGGATTCTACTGATAATTATTATATAAGTATGACTTTATGAGATTCTACTGATAATTATTATATAAGTATGACTTCATCAGATTCTACTGATAATTATTATATAAGTATGATTTTATAAGATTCTACTGATAATTATTATATAAGTATGACTTTATGAGATTCTACTGATAATTATTATATAAGTATGACTTTTTAAGATTCTACTGATAATTATTATATAAGTATGACTTTATTAGATTCTACTGATAATTAATATATAGGTATTACTTTATAAGATTCTACTGATAATTATTATATAAGTATGACTTTATAAGATTCTACTGATAATTATTATATAAGTATGACTTATAAGATTCTACTGATAATTATGATATAAGTATGACTTTATAAGATGATATTGATAATTATATTGTAAGTATGACTATGAGAATCTACTGATAATCATTATATAAGTATGACTTTATGAGATTCTACTGATAATAATTATATAAGTATGACTTTATAAAATTCTACTGATAATTATCATATAAATATGACTTTGTGAGATTCTACTGTTGTCATTAAAAGTCATGGTCATCTTAGAAATCATTGGAAGCTGCCATTAAAATGTCATGATATAAATTAATAAAGGATTTATATAATCAAACATTATCAAAACAGAAATGATATAATTATGTATATTTGAATTAAAGAAAAACAAAATTAAATTCCAACACAATTTCTGAAAATAAATGTAGAGCAAAGAAACAAAACAGTAATTTTGCATGACCCTTAAATATAAACACTTTAAAAAAGTAATATTTTTTTGATTAGAATAACGAAAATCTTAAATATCTTTTAAACTGTAGATTTTAAAGTAGAAATGTAGACGAGAGTTGTGTAGAAAATCGAGGGTGCTAATTTAATTTGGAAGTTTGCAAACCAGAAAGTGAACGTATTTGACCCTGCTCATATAGAAAAATCGCATTTTAAAGGAGTTTTTGGGTGTATATTTTGAGACAGTTTTATGAAATACGGAGGAAATAAGTCTATAAAAGAGAACAGCCTGCGGCCGTGGGTTTTAATCTCTGAGGACAATAGACACTCGACGGTCACCCGAAAGATTCCATTGTTCTCCATAGAGCCCGTCAACATCTCCTACACGCACTATTGAGTTCATTGATTTGTACCTGCAAAAATTGCTTTGACTGGGACATTTTTCATTATTTATATGTTTTCACTAAATATATAGCACTTCTGTCTTCAATAGTGAAAAAATGAAGTCTTCATATATCATATAATATGAAGAATATATCATTGTCGTTTTGTTCGATTCTGTATGACATTTTTGATTGATATACATGCAAGAAACGGAACGAAAAATGAGTTTTGAGATTCCTAATTAACAAATGCTCGTAAAATTAGTACATTTTTAGATTATAGAACCTCAGAGATCAACTGGAGGATTGATTTATTTTTGCGGGGAGGAGTAGATTATGACATTGAGCACTGTCATTTTTTTAGATATTTTTGACCAGACCTTCAACTTAATATTGGTAGAAAATACCTAAAAATTGCAAAAATTATTGATGAATCATTGATACTTGCAATTGTTTTACGTAACTATTCTACTAAGCCAAGTTATATCTTTCAACTCAAACGTGAGCTAAAAGTTAAGAAATATATGTTTAACCTAGGGTTAGGGTTAGGGTTAGTGGAATGTAGAAATGTGAAATTCTATCCAAATTTCAGATTTGATGATCGTTAAACCAACATCCATCGATGATCAATGATCCATAGCAATTAACTATTCAGACTAGGCTTACACTACAAAATATTTCAAGAGTACGTGTACAATTGATAAAGTAGTTAAACTTTGAATAACATTTTATCGTGCAAAACTTTAGTAAGAACTTAGAATGTAGAATTTTTCACTGGTAGTGTGTTGACATAGAAAATTTAATATTCATTTTTATATTATAAAATAAACCTGTCATTTATTATTTGAAGAAAACCAAAATAGTTTTATTTAATGTCAGAAAGGACCAGAAGTGTTAAATAATTAACTATAATGGATGTGTACATGTAGAATCCTGAAGATTACAGGGTTAGAAATTAAACATTGGAGATAGTAGTTCTTAGGTTATTAAAAAAAAATATTTGGACTAGTCTTCCATAATAATGATTAGCCTGTACACAATGCTAGTGGCATCCGGGTGCATGCCCCCCCCCCCCAGTATTTAAAAAAAATAAAATTAAAAATTAGATGGAAAATTCTGGAGTGTAAATGAAGCTTGTAACCCCAGCAATGCCGCCTTTAATATCAGTTACAGGCCGCTGATACAGGTCGATTTTACAGGCTGATGTTTTTGCAGTTCTTTTTATGAGATAGCTTCAGAATTTGACAAATATTGTAATAGGACAATTAGGTCAACTCATTCACAAACAAAACTGTTCCCACCATCAAAAGAAATTTACTTGTCAGCATAGATCTTGACCTTTGTTGACAAATTATCAATTACAAAGATAAGAAAAAAAACTTTAATCCACATTTGCTATAATTTATCCTTGAATATATGACACAAATAAATTAATGTTTCCTAAGTGAAGATCAAAGTTAAAATACAGATATGTTTCAGACGTATATATATATATATATATATACAACGTCTGAAAAACCAGTCAACGATCAATCTTAAGGGGTGTTGGATCGTTACGGTATAACGATACTATACAAGTAAAACAACTATAAACGTCTGAAATGGTTTGTAAAACAACACCAAGTATACAAAACAAAGTGATAAAGAATTAAACACTTCGTTGAATGACAAAATTTTCGTCCCACCGAGGGACTTTATCAATGTCTAATTAAATAAAATCTCGAAACAATATAGCGACTTTTCAAATTTCAAAAAAAGTTTTTGACGGTCCATGTACGGCACAAAAGAATCAGAAGATGCACATATGAAACTACATGCATAAAAGAATGGAAATCCTACATATAAAGTAATAAAAGCACAATAACAATAATATAAATATACAATAGGGCTACACATTTAAATAAATGTTAAATTAGAAATAAAAATAAATATAAAAATGAGACATTATTGGTAAATGTATCAAATAGCACTGTCAAAATATTGTTGAAAACGATATAATACCCAAACTCATTAAAACAAACTGCCCGCCACAGTCTGGAATATATACTTTGGGCCAATAGAGCAAACTGTATGTCCTAATACGACTGGAGGAGATCAACATGAATAGGAGTCAAGAGAGGATATTACTTTTCTCATTGATTCCATTCGGTGATAAGGTCTTAAGTTTTCTAATCCAGAAGCTGTCCCTTTCCTGTCTGCTTTTATCATCCCACTTGGGGTTATGGTCAATTATGGTGACCTTCAGTTTGCCAAAAGAATCCTGGTGGCCCGTCGATCTGAGATGTCTGCTGAGTGGAAGGTCAGGTTTGCAATTTGCATCGCTTCTGTGGCCATTCAAGCGTTTACTAAGTTGTTGGTTAGTTTCTCCGATGTATTGAAGACCACAAATTGCACATTCTAGGAGGTAGATAATATTTTCTGTCTTGCAGTTGGCATTGCAGTATATGATGAATTTTTCTCCTGTATGTGTGCTGCTGAATTTGTGTGTGCATTGGATGTTTTTGCACGTCATACATCGTCTCGAATCACATTTTTGACACTGACCATTGTAGGCAGATTGAGGGGAGATGTCAGCTCTCACCAAGATGTCTTTCAAACTTTTGGGTTTCCTGAAGGCCAAGACGGGTGGTTCTTTGAAGATTTTACACAGTTCTGGGTGTTTTTGTATGGTTGTCCAGTGCTCACGAACGATGCTGGGTAAATTACTGAGCGCAGGATGGTATGTGATGACAAATGGAACTCTGGCTGTACGGAATACTTTTGGTGCAATGTTTAGGATGACAACTCTGTTGGGACAGGTACTGATGTTTATCTGTCGGTTTGTTGCATATGTCAGTTGACATAATACCATTTTCACAGGTGGTGTAAGTATCCAGAAAGGAGATGTTATTTCTAGATGTTTCATGGGTGAATTTTATAGTGGCGTGAACATTGTTGGCATGGTCAAAGAAACGATTGAGGTTTTCTTCCGACTCGGTCCACTTCATGTCAACGTCGTCTATGAAACGAAACCAGGAAAGTGGCTTGTGAGGTGCAGATTGTATGATTAGTTTTTCAAGTTTCCCCATGAAGATGTTGGCGTATGAAGGTGCCATCTTTGTTCCCATAGCTGTTCCGTTGATTTGTATAAAATGCTCTCCATTAAATGTAAAATTGCTATGCTTCAGTACCAATGTGAGCAACTGGACAAGACATTCCGTTGGTGGTTCTTTAACGGCTCTTTGGTCCCAGGCCTCTCGACATGCTTCGATACCGTCATTATGTGGGATGTTAGTGTATAATGACGTAACGTCCATCGAAACAATAATGGTCCCCGAAGGAAGGGGGTTCATGGATTCCATTTTTTGAAGATAATCAGTGGTGTCTTTCAAATGTGAGGGTAACGCTTCTACATGAGGTCGAAGGTGGAAATCGACGAATTCTGGTACAATAGAATAAGGAGACGGGTGGAACAGTCAAAGAGCATAGTGTCCCATCGTTCCACAAAGCACTGGTTGGAAATCAAATAGATTTTTGGAACGATGGGACTCTATACTCTTTGACTGTTCCACCCGTCTCCTTATTCTATTGTACCAGAACACAATCTCGAGGTTCTGGATAAAACTATTAGGAACATCAAAACTGACCTAAAAAAATCTTTGACGTTCTCGGATACCAACAATATTAACGAACGTCTGCAAGATATTCACAATATTCAAAGCCTAAAGTTGCGAGAGAAACAACGTAAGAAATTCTTTAGGGATGGTATCAACCCGAGCAAAAATATATCATCAGAATTATCTGTCACTTCTGGGGAAACGACAAGGCGGAAACGAAGATTTTCAAGACACAAAGAAATTAATAGAGACCAAAATGACACAGTCGTCAATTTGTCATCAAAAGATCTAAAACATGCTGAAATTCGTATACTCTCTAAGGGACTTAATTTCTGCCCCACCCCCAACAAAATCAACGAGGAGCAACTATCAGCTGATTTCGACAAATTTGCTAGATCTCTTCGTATTAAAGAATATTTCTCAGCCAAAGAGAGAGACTGTCCTGTAGATGGGTCGTCCAATTCGGAAGATGATAATGACATCCCCCTTCCTAGGTTTAAGAAAAAAAGTTCATGGATTCCAAAACCCAGCAAAAATACAACTTTAGAATCCTTTATTGATTTAGTCAAAAATGATGTCCAGACAGCAACCAGCACGAACATACCAACCCATAACAACCTCACTCCTGCAGAAAAAGGTGCGCTACAAGAATTAAAGGAAATGGATGACATTGTCATAAAGTCAGCAGACAAGGGTAGCGCAATTGTTGTTATGGACAAAGTAGATTATTTAGAGGAGACAAACAGACAACTGACGATGAAAGATTTTACAAAAAACTGGACTCTGACCGCACGGAAGAATTCAGCACAAAAATAACACAGGAGCTAAAAATTATGAAAGAAAATAGTCATATCGACAAGAACACTTTCGATTATTTGAAACCAGACAAACCCAAAGTCGGACGCTTCTATCTATTACCTAAAATTCATAAAGTCAACAACCCCGGGAGACCCATTGTTTCAGCAAATGGGCACCCCACAGAAAAAATCTCCGAATTCGTCGATTTCCACCTTCGACCTCATGTAGAAGCGTTACCCTCACATTTGAAAGACACCACTGATTATCTTCAAAAAATGGAATCCATGAACCCCCTTCTTTCGGGGACCATTCTTGTTTCGATGGACGTTACATCATTATACACTAACATCCCACATAATGACGGTATCGAAGCATGTCGAGAGGCCTGGGACCAAAGAGCCGTTAAAGAACCACCAACGGAATGTCTTGTCCAGTTGCTCACATTGGTACTGAAGCATAGCAATTTTATATTTAATGGAGAGCATTTTATACAAATCAACGGAACAGCTATGGGAACAAAGATGGCACCTTCATACGCCAACATCTTCATGGGGAAACTTGAAAAACTAATCATATAATCTGTACCTCACAAGCCACTTTCCTGGTTTCGTTTCATAGACGACGTTGACATGAAGTGGACCGAGTCGGAAGAAAACCTCAATCGTTTCTTTGACCATGCCAACAATGTTCACCCCACTATAAAATTCACCCATAAAACATCTAGAAATAACATCTCCTTTCTGGATACTTACACCACCTGTGAAAATGGTATTATGTCAACTGACATATGCAACAAACCGACAGATAAACATCAGTACCTGTCCCAACAGAGTTGTCATCCTAAACATTGCACCAAAAGTATTCCGTACAGCCAAGCTCTCCGAATCAAACGCATCTGCTCCAACGAACAAACCACCATAAAACGGCTTGGGGAACTGAAATGTCATCTGAAAAAGAGGGGTTACAACAATGCGAGCATTAACCATTGTTTTAACAAAGCAAGTGGTATTGACAGAAAAGACCTCATCCAATAGAAAGAAAAGAACGCGGACAACATTTGTCATCACATACCATCCTGCGCTCAGTAATTTATCCAGCATCGTTCGTGAGCACTGGACAACCATACAAAAACACCCAGAACTGTGTAAAATCTTCAAAGAACCACCCGCCTTGGCCTTCAGGAAACCCAAAAGTTTGAAAGACATCTTGGTGAGAGCTGACATCTCCCCTCAATCTGCCTACAATGCTCAGTGTCAAAAATGTGAATTCGAGACGATGTATGACGTGCAAAAACATCCAATGCACACACAAATTCAGCAGCACACATACAGGAGAAAAAATCATCATATACTGCAATGCCAACTGCAAGACAGAAAATATTATTTACCTCCTGAAATGTGCAATTTGTGGTCTTCAATACATCGGAGAAACTAAACAACAACTTAGTAAACGCTTGAATGGCCACAGAAGCGATGCAAATTGCAAACCTGACCTTCCACTCAGCAGACATCTCAGATCGACGGGCCACCATGATTATTTTGGCAAACTGAAGGTCACCATAATTGACCATAACCCCAAGTGGGATGATAAAAGCAGACAGGAAAGGGAAAGCTTCTGGATTAGAAAACTTAAGACCTTATCACCGAATGGAATCAATGAGAAAAAGTAATATCCTCTCTTGACTCCTATTCGTGTTGATCTCCTCCAGTCGTATTAGGACATACAGTTTGCTCTATTGGCCCAAAGTATATATTCCAGACTGTGGCGGGCCGTTTTTTTTTTAATGAGTTTGGGTATTATATCGTTTTCAACAATATTTTGACAGTGCTATTTGATACATTTACCAATAATGTCTCATTTTTATATTTATTTTTGTTTCTAATTTAACATTTATTTAAACGTGTAGCCCTATTGTATATTTATATTATTGTTATTGTACTTTTATTAATTTATATGTAGGATTTCCATTCTTTTATGCGTGTAGTTTCATATGTGCATCTTCTGGTTCTTTTGTGCCGTACATGGACCGTCAAAAACTTTTTTTTGAAATTTGAAAAGTCGCTATATTGTTTCGAGATTTTATTTAATTAGACATTGATAAAGTTCCTCGGTGGGACGACAATTTTGTCATTCAACGAAGTGTTTAATTCTTTATCACTTTGTTTTGTGTACTTGGTGTTGTTTTACAAACCATTTTAGACGTTTATATATATATATATATATATATAAACGTCTAGAAGCAAGTGACAACCATACAATATATCTGTCCCACTGGATATCAAAGTTACTTTAAAGGATACTTGGTTAATACTAAATATTATATACGTCTGAAAATTAAACCAAACAGTGTTAGAATTAGATTTTAGAGCTGTCAAATTTTTGTTCTTCCCTCGACGGGATTTGAACCCACACCATTGATACACAGCAGCACCATTCGCTTAGCCTTACGTCCAGCGCCCTAGACCACTCGACCACATCCACTCCATAAAAATGTAGTTTCAATAGTCGAAGTGTTACCTTGTCTCGT
Organism: Bathymodiolus brooksi; assembly: GCA_963680875.1. NCBI lineage: Eukaryota > Metazoa > Mollusca > Bivalvia > Mytilida > Modiolidae > Bathymodiolus > Bathymodiolus brooksi. The sequence continues at coordinate 28,439,529 of OY804590.1, forward strand.
AAGGAAAATCTAGAGATATTTTATTTTCTTGTTTTAAATTTGTACTGCAACTGGTATGTTTGGTGTAAAAATGAAAACAAAAAACTAGAGCCTCATTCTGCTTTGAGGAAACTTAATTCATAACCTTCCATAGGTATTTCCCACCAAGTTTCGGTTCATTTGGCTAAGCAGTTTCAGAGAAGAAAATTCTTAGAAAATGACCAACCAGAAACAACAATTGACTATGGCAGCCATGTTTCTTAGCGAATCGGGACGAAATGAGCAATTTACACAGAGGACATTCCATAGATGGTTCCTACCAAGTCTTGGTTCATTCGGCCAAGCGGTTGCAGAGGAGAAGATTTCTTTTAAATTGGACAACAAGAATTGCCTGTGGCGGACATGTTTGGTAATGGATTGGGACAAAATGTGTAACATTTAGAGAGGACACTCCATAGATGCTTCCTACTAAACTTTAGTTCATTTGGCTGAGGGATTTCAGAGGAGAAGATTAAAATGTGAAAAGTTAACGGGCGACGGACACCAAGTGATGGCAAAAGCTCCCATTCTTGTTTTGGATATTACGAGTTTCTTTTTCCGCATTCAGGCTTTGGTGCTACGATTCTTTTATTGATTTGGGCTGACTTAAGGTTGTTTTTTTTTGTTACTGGTTTTTTGGGGTTTTTTTTTCATAATATTTTTTTTATTGAAATCTCTACATTTGTTAGTTAGAAAAACATTGAATACCTGTACCTTATCCCGGTCTCGTTAGCGTTAGTAAAAACTATGAAATATACAGCTATTAGTATTTGTTAGTAAGTACATATAAGATATTACATATTTATTTTAAAGCATGATACAAATGACAAGAAAGTACCCTTGGATCTGTACGATCAAGATAATAGATGATCATATTATATTAGCCCAGCAGATTAAGTCACTATTTAGACAAAATCGCTCACTTTGTGGTACAAGCATAAAAGTTGGCATGGGTACTCCTCTTACGGTTCTTGTTTGATATAACCCGTTAGTCACCTGTTTTTGTTTTCAAAATGGCGGCTATTTTCAAGATGGCTGCCAATCACGGTTGAAAAAATGTTTTCTGAGTATAAAAATTGACTTAGTAGTTCCATCAAAATGTCAAATAAAACATTTCCTTTAAGAAAGAAACGAAATAAATAAATGTATATACAATACAAAATGTATAAACAAATGTAAGGTCCCACCATCATTTACCGGAGAAATAGAGTTGAGTGTCGGAGCACAAGCAGGGCACACTGGTGACAGCACTGCTGTGAAACTCAACATAGGGTTCAGTGTCAGCTAAATATTCATCTTAGTATTGCTTAGTGTCTCAAATGCTATCTAACAAGCTCTATATATACTTACCTGCAGTCTTGTTAAATGCAGGACCAGCTAGATAGCCACACCTGAATTTACAGGATGAGGCAGCGCTGAACAGCCGAGTCAAGGATTAGGGTTGGGGGCATTAGTTATCTGGATGGTGTACAGATCGCACTGGACATAAATGACATTGGATGAACGATCGGGCTAGGTGTATAGCAGTTAGTTTATTCTCGAACGTAGTTGTATCCTATATCTGAATGTGCTTTATTTATAGTTTTAGGTGGTAAATGGATATTCCCCCGGTCTTAAATCATTGGAAATATTTATAGTAATCTATTGAAATTGTGTACTATCAAGATGGCAGGTGTAATCCCATTGAAATCTAAATCTCAAACTGATTGGAACAAATGTTTCCTTTGTCGAACAGAAAAGAAAGGTGAAGATTTAAAATCTCCACCAACTCACTATTCATTTATCAAGAACAATGTGATGGTTACTACATGATTGCAACAAATATTCCCCTCTTTTAAGGAATCAACCAACTCTCCAATTAATTTAGATCCCATCATATCAGATGAAGGTGGTGGCATTGAAGAAACATTGAGACGGAACAATGGCAAATATCATCAGAACTGTAGGTTATTGTTCAATAACACCATGCTAGAAAGGACAAGGAAGGCTAGTAGTAATATCTCTTCAGACGATGGAAAAAGCAAGATTAGAAGAACTAGCATTGGAGGTCATATGTGTTTTTATGCGAGAAAGAAAATTCAACATCTGAACTTCGGCAAGCCATGACAAAGCAACTTGATAAATTGTTAATTGAATGTGCCCGAAAGCTAAATGATGGAAAGATTCTGGCTGTTCTTAATGGAGGTGATGTGGTTGCACAGAATCATTATATCTGCCTGACAGCTCTGTATAATAAGGAGAGGGCTTACTTACTGACAATTGAAAATCAGGATAACAGCGAACTGTCTCAAGAAAGGGAAGTATATCCACTCGTGTTTTTTGAGCCCCTCACCTATATATTGGGGACAAAAACAAATAGTGATAATCCTGTTGTATTCCACCTTGCAGATCTAGTCAGTCTCTCCAAACAGCGATTTGAACAACTAAGAATGAAAATTCATGATGTCAAGGCTTTCTTCGATAAAGTACAGAAGCTGTACACAATGAAAGATATGGGCAATCCGTTTATGGAAGAGACTGGAGATCTTTTTACACTAGATACAAAATGTATTGCCCATCCTAGTGTTGCTGAAATGGTTGCTTCTCAATATGATAATGGCAAAACTCGATTCAATGAGTTCTTGGAAGGACTAGATACAGATGAGTATTAATTTTAGTAACCAATCAAGAAGAACAAGACAGATTTCTTTCAGCTAAAGCCAGAACCAATCGCGGGTGATTCAAAGCAAAAACACTAAAGGACGACTGTCGTCTGTTCTCTACGATTTTCAGTTCCTGCCAGTCTAGAGAAGATGACCTGATGGATTTTTTTCAGCATGAGATTCAGTCTTTTTCCCGCTGCACTGAGTGATAATGGTAATCTCCAGAGCTGTCAGAAATCGCAGCTTGCAACAATTCTGGAGACACACGTTACTCCTCCTGATACTGAGCCAGAAGCTAGCTTCATCATTTTGGACCGACCGGCTTTAATAAATGCATTGCCTTCACGGATATCGAAGACGTTTGAAGAATATGCAGTACTAGAGATAGTCCCAAAAGTTCAAGGATACAGTTGAACTTACATGAGTTTTTCTAAACTTGGCAGTTTTGCCTTCATTTATATCAATGGATCTTATATATGTAAATCTGACCTTTCATGGGATCTTTATCATCTTATTCTTAATGTTTTTAATTCTAAAACTGTCACATCCAGTGGCAATTGCACTTGAATTATTATCTTTCCTGGAGATGCAAAAACTGCACGTCATTACATTTTTCTTGTTGTCATACATCAACCCTTTTCCAGCTTTCCTGTCTTGAAAATGCAAGAAATACTGATTTAAGTCTTTGATTTGAATCGACCAGGGCTTGAACCTACGATGGACCACACTGAAGGGGATCATGCTAACCATCATACAACTGGTGTGGTTCAGATGTTTGTTGTATCTTTTTTTTTAAATATGTTTAGTGAAGAACCTATATCTAATAACATCCAATGGTATCGGGTAAAATCGGCACCTGGGCATTTCGACACCTATCTTAATCTATTCAAATGTAGTGAAATCGGCACTTACTCAAATCGAAACCTAGTCATATCGGCACCTAACATTTGGTTATTTTTATCTAATTATGTTTGATTAACGGAAATATGTGTATATGATATCATAGTAATGAATGAAATAGTAAATAAAAAATGATTAAAAGAAAATAGCTAAAATATCAATAAAATGATGATTTTCAAATGAACAAATGAAAAGAACCCACTAATTATACATAGGTGGCCGAATTGTCTAAAACAGAGGCCGATTTGACCAGGTGACGATTGAACTAGGGGCCAAAGTGACTATCTTAGGTACTGAAATGACCAGGGCCCGGTTGTTCAAAATATTGGATAAAGTTATCCACTGAAAAAGTTTGTCCTCTGGACAACTCCTTATCCAGTGGACAGCTAGCCAGTGGATAAAATTGGTTGTTCAAAAGCTAGCTATCCACTGGATAACATTTTGTCCAGTGGACAGCTCCCATGATTCTTTGTACTTCCTGTCTATAAGCAAACGAGATCAAAAATAAAAAAAAGGTCCTCTAAGTTCAGCGACATTTCAAACTATTTTTCATGCAGTTCAATTTATTTGTTGCGATCTGCAAATGATTTATGAATAATCATTTTGTTGTCTTTGTCTTAGAGCTGGGAATTTATGTCTGCCTAAATTTTTTTTCAAGTCATATGGTAATCAAATTTTTGTTAGACAAATTGTAAATAATCACACATTTGTTTTCTACTTAGTTTTATTTACAAAATGTATTAGATCTTTTTTTTAAAGCGAAACCTTTTAATATATTTTTTTCAGATCATGAAATAATGATCCAAAGCAAATTGTTGTTCAAATAAATTGAAGCTAGTGATTTCTTTTCTTTCCTGAAAGATTTATTGGCATTGTAGCAAGGGCAAGAGTAATTAAAGGGTGTGTCATTTGTCATTTAATTCTTGTAGAATAATTCGGATCAAAATATGAAGATATATTTATTTTATGAAAAACACAATTTTACAAAACTTTAGAACTATTTTATTATCATCCAGTTCAATTATTGTACTTAATGATGTAGTGTATTGGAATCTTACAGCAATAAAATCCAAATTGTGTTCTGGAAAACACGAGATCTATTGAAGTGGGCTGGCCCGAAATAAGTGACATTTTAGGACTACGCGATACTCCCTATATATACGATTTTTTTTTATATTAAAAGTTGCCAATATTCGATGTTTTATACTAATTGCAGTTGAATTTTTTCATAATATCATACGTAAATAGCCTAGAACGAAGGAATTACGTCGCTGTTTGATTTTCTTGCATCCAGTAAAGAATTCAATGTTGATACGTGTAATATTCACATGACATGACTGTGAACTTATTCGGGAAAGCGTTTGCGCATGTGCGAAATTGTTTGTTGATAACAAAAATGTCTGATCAGGGGATGTCATAGGGAAAGGGTACGGAATCGACAAATAATTATGCTAGAAAATGGCCGATTTTACCTCTGGATGTATCTCGGGATTTAATAATAAGGAAGGGAATTCTCGTCTAGTTCGCGTATATCGAGAAAGTTTTCATTAGATACTTTTTTGACGTATTTGAAGTGTGTATGCAAATTTAAAATCGACCGCAATACCGAAGTATAATTGTTAATATACGGAAAATTCGGCAATATATTTATAAAAAAGTGGGCGTTGATTATATAAATAAATCTAAAAGTTTTTCTATGTAGGTATATTTAATTTAAATAATTGCAACTATGCTATTCATATAAATAAGAACATACAAAAAAGTTATTGCTTAATATTGATAACAATTAAATGCAAAAAGTTGAATTAAAAATAATTATTGGGAAAATACTTTTGAAGGAATTTGAATAAAGGGAGAAAATCATAGTACTGTACAGTATTATAAAATTACTACTGAAAAGTTTTTGAGTAAGAAAAAAAAATTGAACCAATAGTGATTAACACAGTTTATCTATAAGCTAGCAATAAGTATCTTTATACTTAAAAAAAATGAAATAAATATTTTACAATACTGTCTGCCCATCTAAATAAATCCTCTGTTTTTAATAACAATATATATATATTCATAAAATAAAATAATCTAAAATATATATGTATGCTAAATAAAATTTGGATTTAAGGGTTAACTATGTTAGATATCTACATACCATTAGTTGTTTGCAAAATACACATATATATATAATTATTGTTTGTAAACAAACATCTGCTTTGCATATCATAAATCCTCTGATTTAGCATATTCTAAGAAGACACATTTGTTTTTATTAATTTATTTTATAAAAATATAAAACCTATATGTTCTGTTTCTATATATGATGGCTAAGGTAAAAATACATTACAAAGGAAAAAAAATCCATTCACAAAAACTTGTCAAACTGAAAATCTTCCTGAATCTGATGCTGATCTTAACAGCAGCTCGCTAGTAAGATTTGGCCTAAAATTTGATTATATTTTATATCACATCCAAAATATTACAGGAAGACGTACAAATGTATGTTGAATGGAAAATAATACAAACCTTCTTGGGAAATTAAATATTCCAAACTATTCCATCCATATTTTATCAAAATATATCCATGAATTAATCTTTGGCAATGTCGTTTATCAAAAACGATGCACAATCTAGCACGTTATGGCGGATGTTAATATAAGGGGAGACTAGAGTTTCCGAGGCCTGGTCTGATGTACATGTGCTAAAATTGAATCGAGGATGGAAAAAAACATTGACGGATTCTACAAGAAAACAACACAAAAAGGATAATTCAGCAAAATCCAACAAAACCAGAGTATGCATAGGTGATGAATATGACAGATGGACTGCACTTAAGGACGTCTTACGAATAAAAACACACGCAGAAGTTGCAAAAATTATGTTGGATAGGTAGGTTCATCCACAGTATCTTGACGTTTTATCTAGCGAAATAGAGAAAAATCTGTATAAAATATGTATATTATATATGTCTAAAGACACAAGTAATGAAACAAGTGTTTCCCTCCAAAAGTTGTCTAACTGTGTAGATAACTGTGTAAATTGTGTGTATCCTTCGTTCGCCCGTAAAATAATGCTACGTTGGAATGTTGGAAGGTAAATCCCTTTCATGCATAGCTTATTTGTACCACACATTGCTTTGTTCCCTACTTATTTGTCTTTTTTTACAGCAGACAGACGTTCGTGTTTTAAAAATTTAGCCAATGTGCCCATAACTTCCGGTTACGGAGGAGTCGCCATTATTTGTAGGGAAAACATTGATCATTTAATAAAAATACTACCAGATGGCACTGAAAGGATACAGTGTGTAGAAATTAATAGTAATAATGATACAAACTTCTTAGTAGCTTCAGTCTATCTACCATCAAAAGGAAGCCATGACTATGTCGATGAATTCTATGACTGCATAGACCAACTATATGAAATCTACCAAAAGTATCAAGGAACACATACAATTATAATCAGTGGCGATCTAAATGAAGACCTCAACAATGAAAAGACAAACAAGAGGAAAACATACTTATTGGATTTTGTCAAAGAGTGTGGTTTATCATATGATAACAGCGGAAAAACATTCATTAAACCAAATGGGGAAGAATATTCTGAATTAGACTATTTCCTACATACCATCAACTACAAGTTCTGCACAAAGAAAGAAGTGCTCAACAATACTATAACAAACGTGTCAGACTATCATCCTGTAAAAATGACTATAATGCTACACCACGACATTAAAAACTTAAAAGAAGGGAAAAATAGCAACATTCGCCTGAAGGTAAAATGGGAAAAGGTTGATATAGACTTGTATAAAGCTTTAACAGACCAATCGATTGATGCCTTAAACAAGACCACAAGAACATTAAACGATACAGAACACTTGACAGAAAAGATATGTACAACCATGAATGACGCTGCTACAAAAAGCACGACTGTTACAGCTAAATATTCGGCAAAGCCTAAGCTTAAAGTGTGGACTCCAAAAATTAAAGATCTATTAGAAAATATGAGAAGAAACTACAAACAATGGGTGACTTACGGAAAACCAACGAATCCAACAAATATAATATACTCTCAGAGAATATTGAGCAGGAAAGATTTTAGAAAGGCTATACGCATCGAAGAGGCGAAACAAAGAGAATCTGATCGCGACATTATACTAGACACAAGAACTAGAAACATGAGATTGTTCCATAAACTAGTAAGAAACAGCAGAAAAAGGGGCATAATGTTATTGACGATCTTTATGTAAATGGTGAGACGTATTCAGGAAAGGAAAATGTACTACAGGGATTTACAGAACACTTTCGACAACTAGCAACAAATAACCAAAGCAATGAGAGAGAATATCACAGGAAAATAGAACAAGAAATCCAACTGATAATTCAGCTTGTCAAAAATAAAGAGATACCGGCGGCAACATTATCCGAATTGGAAAAAAAGTATCAAATCCATCAATACAGGGAAGTCGGCAGATATATACAACATCACCACTGAACATATCATCAATGCTGGAGAACAAATGATAATCATACTACTTCCAATAATAAACACTATATTTGATCATGGTAGTGTACCCGACATTCTGAAAGTAGGCCTACTTACACCGATCTTTAAAAACAAAGGTAATATAGCAGAAGTGATCAACTACAGAGGCATAATCGTCTTACCAGTCATCAATAACATAATTGAAACCATAATAAAAAACGGACAAGCCATAAAATACTGGCAATACAGAATCCAATAAAGCGTGGATTCACTGAAGGATCATTACCTTTAAATTCTGCTTTGCCAGTAGAAGAGACATACAGAGAAAATGCAGATAACAAAAATGAATGTCAGCTAGTATTACTGGATGCAAAATCGGCATTTGACGTTCTTATACATAGTCATCTGATGGGACGGGTATATCATGCTGGAATACAGGACAAACACTGGTCACTAATCAACAGTATGCACCAGAAAGCTAGTAGTTCGGTATAATGGGATAACAAAATATCACAATAATTTCCAGTAACTCAAGGAGTTCGCCAGCAAGATATCCGAAGCAGTGACCTATACAAAGTCTACATAAATCCTCTATTAAGCAATCTTAGTGACTCATATCTAGGAATGAAAATCGGAGACGCAAACTGTAACGCTGGTGCATGTGCAGATGATGCTGCTTTAATGAGTAGACATGAACATGAAACACAAGTCATGATTAATATGGCACATGCATTTGTTACAATGGAAGGATACAAACTTCAGCCAGCTAAATGTTTTATCATAAACATACAACCAAACAAGAGAAAGCAAAGTATGATGGATCAAGAATATATTCTTGAAAATAATGTAATGCCTAATGTAAAGCAAAGCCGTTCATTTGGGAATAATAAGAGCAAACACATTAGCTGACAACATGACAGTTAATGTAGTAGAGAATATCAAGAAATCTAGAAGAAGCGCTTATGGTTTATTTGGAGGAGGATTCCATGGCAACAATGGACTAGATCCTGAAACTCTAATACATTTATTTAACACATACATAACGCCAGTGTAAATGTACGGTATGGAACTAATCATCCCAAAAACCACACCACTAGAACAGCTAGAACGATATCAAAAGAACCTTCTCAAGCAACTACTATCATTACCACCGAATACACCCGACCCAGCAGTTTATTTACTATCCGGAACATTACCAGTTGAGGCTCAACTACATATACGAGCATTACATTTCTTCAACAACATATGTAATCAAGAAGAGAAAAGCATAGAAAAATTACTAGCAAGACAACAACTAAGGACAAAAACCATCAACAGTAACAGCTGGTTTATAGAAATTAAGAAAATGTTGATAACACACAACTTGCAAGACAAGAGTACTACTTGGACAATCCTGTGACAAAAAGGCTGTGGATAACATTAATAAAGAGAGCAATTCAAAATTACTGGCAAGAACTCATAACCTTAATGACATCATACTACCCGGGATTGAAATACCTGAATTCCGCAGATTACCGACGGAAAATATACATCCACTATTGAAAGTTAAATGCTCATCATCTATAGAAATAAGTGCAATTCCACCAAAACTGAAAATGTTAACAGGAACATATATACTGCAAACTATTCGAACAAAAATGTATGGTGATGAAGATGCGAAATGTCAACTGTTATATTTTTTAATGTGGGTTCTATGATAAATAATTCCATTAGAGAATACGTGTTTATTAACCACAATCTACACACACAAGTGATTAGAAATTGCAATATCAGCTGCTACATAGAATATTCAAAAACAAAGAGAATTCATTGACATGGGAAAGTTACGCCCCTAAAATATAACAGGAAATCATGACTGTGAAATACGTTTAGATAAAAAATAAACTGCAGACAGAAAGTTCCGTTGGTTTGTTGATAGTAAATTCCTACTGTCAGTATTAATAATAATCCAATTTAGATAAAGTGCTTAAGTGATAATGGATCTATGAACATTACAATCTTTCCCCCCTTAGCACAGATGTTCAACATGATGAAACAAATCATGAGAATCATTTAACGGCAAATTAAACAGTTCACTGAACAATTAATGTCTATATGAAAATAAGCCTACGCCTAACTCTCTATATGATTATCCTAACATGCCTAACTAAAATATGTTTATTTACAGTTCAAATGTTCTCAATTAATCTCGTTGGCGGATTTCTCACTCTTGTTGAATGGCGCGTCGGCATATTGTCCTTTTCATTCACTTTAATGTCAGAATTGGTTGTTTATGCATTGTCATTCTCAACAGTTGATTTCTCGCGATTTGAATTACATGTTGGTAATGCTAGTAATTCCATGTCAATATCGGACTGTGTTTTATTATACTGTTCTGGTTTATTGTCAATATTTTCTTGTTGATCATATGCATGATAATCACGAATTTGATCAATGTGTCTTTTCCACAGTAAGTTACCAAATTGAACTTGATACGTAACTGGTCAAAGTGTGTTCACATCCAAGCCTCTTATCCATTTTCCGTTGTCACGAGAGTCTTTCACTAAAACAGGTTCACCATTCTCGATTTCACGACGGTACGATTTCTTTGGACTTCTTTGTTGTTCCATTCGGTCTTTCATATCTGGTTTCAGCAGATCTAGTCGCGTAGGAAGTCTTCTGCCTACGAACAATTCAGCGGGTGTTCTTTTTGTACTAGTATGTAGAGTAGTACGATGTTTGAGTAGACATCTGGCAATTTTTCCACTAAGTGTCCCTTTTCCCTCCTTCATTGTTTTCATGGCTGTTTTAAAAGTTCTCACTGCTCGTTCTGCCTCTCCATTAGATGATGGATGGTACGGCGCGGAAAGAATGTGTTTAATACAATTCTTCTTCAGAAAAATTTGAAATTCAGCTCCTGTAAACTGAGCGGCGTTATCGGAAACTAGATAATTTGGTATTCCATGAGACGAATATAATGTTCGTACCACGTTTATTGTATTCTCTGATGTCGTACTTGTCATTCGGACTACTTCCATCCATTTAGAATATGTGTCAACAATAATCAGAAACATTACTCCAAGAAAAAAAGAATATAGGAGAAAACTTTCTCATATTTAATATGAATTTAGATAGCTTTAAATCTTTGGAAAATGAATTAACAAAAAATATTCCAGCATTTTATAAAGAATTATTGAAAACATGGATTACCTGTAGAGGGAGGGAAAATAAAAGTCCACACAATTTTAGAGAAATAAGAAAACAAATAATATGGGGAAATAAGTATATAAAATATAAAGGCAAATGTTCTAATGTTAAAAAGTCCCCTAAACCAAGAACATTACAAGATACTTTTAATGATTTACTTTCTAATATACAGAAACCTCTTGGAATTCATCATATTCGTACAATCTTATTTTCACTACCTGTAAACTACCTCAAAGATCTTTGGGATTTTGGACATGACAAAGGATGCGTTGATCCTTTTTCTCCTAAGTACAGATTGTCTAGTATTATATGTGATGTGGCGTCCTTTCGTCTTTTTAAACCAGTTCGATCTGAACCTCTTCATGATAACAACAGAAAATTCCTCCATATTCTGTTTACTAACAAAGGAATCGATGCTATTAACATCAGCAACATTCTTAATAGAAAAGAGATCGTAAAAGAAATTCCACCATATTTCAAAAATCAATCTGTTCCCATTGTCTCCTATTGCTACACTAACAGCATTGGCCGTAAAATTTTCAACTACAAAGAAGCATTGCAAGATATTAACATAGAAGAGTACCTTAAGAACCCTCTGACTTGTGACTGCTCCCACTCTCCTTTTCAATACAACCCATCTGGACATGTAATCACTGGTGATCTGAATATCATTCAACATGAGAGTCTCCGAAAGGTGATTTCTCATGGTCCTAATTTCAGAGAACCTCAACACATCAATTGGAAACATAATTTCAAGATAATTATGGATGCTGTTGAAGGTTATGCCAGAAGGTGGATAAAGAGAGAAGTAGACCAAGATCCTGAGTTAGAGTCCTTGTCAGACTGGGTTAGAACAATTAGGTCTCTAGTACAAGGTCGGATTCACAAACTCAAAAATTGTGTTAATAGTCGACCTAAGTCTGTATTTAAAGACCAAGAAGCTGTTAAGTGTCTTTCTTCTCTTCATGACAAATATGTTATCGTTCCTTCGGACAAGGCTTCCAACAATATCATGTTTGTATGTAAATCATATTACTTCGAATGCCTAATCAAGGAATTAGGCATAAATAGCAACACCTCTAGCAATACCACATACAAACCAACTTCGTTCGACAAAGATGAAATCCTAGCTAACCACAGATCATTCATGACCTCTTTAAACATTCCCTCTGGTAATGAGTCTGAGGATTTACCCTATTTATATTGGATACCTAAACTCCATAAGACACCATACAAAGAAAGGTACATAGCGGGATCATCAACTTGTTCGACGAAAGAATTGTCTATTCACCTGACAAAGATTCTGTCTGCAGTAAAAGAGGGACAACAGAAATATTGTGAAACTGTTTACTCGCGTAGTGGCATAAATCACATGTGGATTTTGAAAAACTCTAAAGATCTTTTGGATAACCTGAAATCAAGATCTTTCTCTCGGGTATCCTCCATCAAAACTTTTGATTTTTCAACTCTATATACCACCCTACCGCATGACAATTAAAAACCCGCTTAAAAGAAACAATTCATAAAGCTTTCAGTCATAGAAACTATGGCTCAAAATTTGTTGTGTTAGGCTACAATTCCACATATTTTTCAAACAAAATTCGAAAAGGTAAAACATGCTACTCCGAGGAACAAGTGATCAGTATGCTGGAGTTCCTCATCGATAACATATTTGTCTCCTTTGAAGGGACACTGTTTCAGCAGGTCGTCGGCATACCAATGGGTACGAATTGTGCCCCTCTTCTAGCCGATTTATTTTTATACTCATATGAGTCGGAGTTTCTTCAAAAGCTTGTAAAAGATAAGAAGATTCATGAGGCTAGAGCCTCTAATTTCACATACAGGTATATTGATTACGTTTTATCTATCAATAATTCTAGATTTGCAGAATTTCTTCCATTGATATATCCTCCAGAGCTGGAAGTTAAAGAGACCACCGATACAGCTTCTTCCGCATCATTTTTGGACTTATACCTCGAATTTGACGACAGTGGTCAACTCAGTACTAAAATTTATGATAAGCGGGACGACTTCAATTTTAAAATCATAAATTTTCCAAACATGTGCAGCAATATACCAGCTTCTCCTGCATATGGTGTTTACATCTCGCAATTGATTCGCTATGCAAGGGCCAGTAACAATTATTCTGATTTCCTGAAACGTCATCTTCATCTGAGAAACAGGCTACTGGACCAGGGCTATAAAAAGATTCGCCTTATTCGATCTCTTAAAAAGTTTATATTCCGATACCAAGATCTTGTCGAAATAATATTCCGTCTCTGCAGAAAAAATTATAAGCGATGCATTTTCATATAGTGAAAATGTATAAAGATAAAGAAGTCAAAAATGTCAAGGATATTTTTTTTGTCAATGTGTGACGTAAAAATATTTTTGACATTTACGTCACCGAATATGGTACTGCTTTGACAACTATTTTACCTATTTTGTTCCTGTATTTAAATACTGTTACAGTGACAGCCGGAACCTTTGAACCGTAATGAGAGCGGGAGGTTTGGCCCCTTAAAATCTGATTCAACCCACCATTTCTTTAGAAATGCCTGTACCAAGTCAGGGTCATTACGGTTTTCACAGTTTTCCGGGTGTTGACTGATTTTGTCTGTTTATATAATTATGAGTTTTGACTTTCCCTTTGTAAGATTGTTCGGAGATCGGTAATTTTGTTATTACCCTTATTTAGTAAAAGTTAATTGGATAAAAAGTGGAATCATTTTTATTAATGATATTTTAGATGAATATGGTCATATTTCAGAATATAAAATAATAGCCAAATTAAGAACCAAACAAAACTGGATATCTGAACTGAATATTTTGAAAAAGGCAATCCCAAAACTGTGGAAAGAAACTCTGATAACACAAGATTCCATAAAAACTCAAGTAATTCCAAAAAGGTATGTCAAAATTGAAAAAAATCAGATCCAAAATCTACAAATAAAAAACAAAGAGGTGTATAAAATATTATTAGAATCTCAAGTAAAAGAAAAACCCATAGCTTATACTAAATGGGAAATTTTTTTAAAGAAGGACAGAATGCATACTTTAACATGTATAACACAAACTTTATTTTTCACTTTTAATTATTTAGAGTTAAATAAATTAAAACAATTTAAATGGAAACTTATTCACTTCATATTACCATGCAAAGAATTGTTAAAACAATGGAGAATAGTAAATAATAGTGACTGTCTGGTATGTAAAGAAAAAGAAAATTACGAACATCTTTACCTTGATTGTAAATATAACAAAAAATATTGGCAAGAGGTGAAAAAAATGACAACAAATCTTTACATAGGAGATTATGTTTTTAACCTGGAATCTCTGGTTTTTGGCTACAAAATATATGACCAGGCATATTGTGATCTTAACCTGCTTATAACCTTAATATTTTTTTCTATATAAAGCTTATTATATTTCAAATCAAAAACCAAAAAAGTAGATATATTTAAAATTTTTAAAAATGAGGTAAATAATGTGTTCGATACAAATATTTTTAGACAAGTCAAAACAGGAAATTTCATAAGCAAAGCACATGTATACCTAAGCAGCTGATATATCACATGACTTCAGAATTCTTGTAATGTCACGTGATTTCACATGTGGAGAGAAACAAAAAATCAATAATATGAAACTTGTCTTCATCACTTATATTGTAGTAAACTCAATGCTTACATGTCACAAATAAAACATTTTACAGCGGAGAGAAGTAATCCTTTTACTCATAGATATCATATTCTAACAATTAGAAAATAAAGCGAACTACAATCAAAATAGGAAAAAGCAACACCGCAATCGTGCATGTAATCCACGAGCATGAACAATTAACCTTTCGACCGTGATCGGTTTGAAAGTGTCAAATATCCGGATATTGTCAACAAAAAGCATGTGAAATCACCATAGACAGCTATTATATGTTTATTATATGTCAGAATTACAATATATACTGGATATTAACTGTATAAGTGTACTAACAACATTTATTTTGAACTAAGCTTCACTAAATAGCAAATCCCTTGCTATTTAATGATTAACAACTAGGGATACTAGGTAAAAGCTGTATGTCTAGTAAATTGTAACAGCAATTAGTGCAATACAATCTGTGATTAAAAAAAAGAAAAAAAAAGAAATGGTCCTGCAAAGTCTATGTGGATATGCTGCCATGGTTTTGACAGCCAGATCCATGGATTAGCGGAGGCTGTTGGTGGTGAACTCTGCATATGTTGACATGCAGTACAGATTCTTACTCTTTCAATGTCAATGTCTAAATTCGGCCACCACACATGCATTCGTGCAATACTCTTCCTACGTACGATTCCATGGTGATGTTCATGTAGTTCGCTTAAAACCACAGACTGGTATTTCTGCGGAATAATTACACGTATTCCACGCATTAAACAACCTTCTTCAATAGTCAGTTCATCTTTGAAACGATAGTATGGTTGCAATTCGGGTGAAATGTCACTGGCGCACGGCCAACCAGTAAGTGTAGCTTCCGTCACTCTTACTAACACTTGGTCTTTCTCAGTCTCTCGTTTAATGTTCGATGCTTTAACTGGCAACTCATTTAGCTTCTGCACAATTAACTGTTCTACTTCTTCCCAGAATATGTTAAACGGAGAGTCACATTTGGTTTCTTTCAGCGGCAGTCTAGATAAACCATCCGCATTAGCATTGTCCTTGGACGATTTGTACTTTACTTCATACTGGTATCCACTCAACTGAATAGCCCATCTCTGCATACGCGAAGCAGCTAACATAGGTATACCAGTTTTCGGTCCCAGAATTAACGACAGCGGTTTGTTGTCCATAACCAGTGTGAGATTCCTTCCATACAGATACTGATGAAAACGAATAACACCAAAAATAATAGATAATGCTTCCCTTTCAATTTGTGAATAATTCCTTTCAGCACTTGTAAGCGTGCGTGACGAATATGCAATCGATCGCTCATCTCCATTTTCATATTCGTGCGAAATAACACAACCTAATCCATACGGGGATGCATCAACTGCTAATTCTACGTTCAAACTAGGATCATAATGAGCTAGTACTTCCGATTAACTTAATAATTAACAAATTTTCCTGAAAGAATTTTTGCACCTTTCATTCCATTGCCATTTACTTTTTTTAGCTAACAACTCATTTAACGGTTGTAACGCTGTTGACATATCGGGTATCCATTTCCGATAATAATTTACCATTCCAAGCCAACTTTGTAATTCTTTCACATTTTCAGGGTCTGCTACATTTAACATTGCTTTCACTTTTTGCGATGATGGCTGAATACCATCTTTACTCACAATAAATGCACAATATTCCACTTCGGATTTCATCAATGAACACTTTGACTTTTTCAACCTTATTCCATATTTACTAAGACGCTTCAACACTGACTCTAAATTTTGCAAATGCCCTTCATCATTTTTCCCGGTGATAATTAAATCATTAAGAATACATCCAACTCCATTAATTCCTTCTAGAATTTTATCCATACATTCCTGAAATATTGCCGGACTAGATGCGGCTCCAAATGGCAATCTAGTATAACGATATAACCCAAGATGTGTATTGATAGCTACAAGATTTCTTGAACTTTCATTTAACAATACTTGTTGATAAGCTTGGGATAAATCCAGTTTCGAAAAACTTTGACCTCCATTTAAGCGTGAAAATAAATCCTCAGCTTTTGGTAACGGATATTGAGGAACTTCCAAATCCGGATTTATGGTAACCTTGTAATCTCCACAAATTCGAATTGTAGAATCGGATTTCAAAACGGGTACGATGGGTGCTGCATATTCAGAAAAATCTATCTTCTCAATAATTCCAAGCTTTTCCAGATGTTTGATTTCATCCGCCACTTTATCACGGAGTGCATACGGAACTGGATGCGGCTTGTAGAATTTCGGCGTACCTCCCTTTTATTAATTTAAGTGAAGCCTGTATTCCTTTAACAGTTCGCAATTCATCATTGAAAACGTCCATTTTCATGAGTTCATTAACCTTGTCTTTAACAGAAAAGCATGCACTAACTGACCTGATATGATGCCAATCCAAAGTTAATTTTGATAACCAATTCCTTCCAAACAATGATGGTCCACTTCCCTTCATTGCAATAAGCGGCAGTATCTCTGTTTGTTTTCCATGCTGAACTTTGACATGTAATTCGCCAAGTACTGCAATGTTTTCTCCAGTGTAAGTCGTTAACTTCACATTACTGTTTTCCAGTTGTTGCAGACATATTTCTGATAACTGTCCACACTAATTAAACTAAGTGATGCACTTGTGTCTAATTCCATAGTATAATCCACACTTTCAATGTTAATGTTAATCTTGATTTCGCGATTACTAGTATCTGGTGTTTTAACGGTAAACACAGACCATTCTTGTTCATTCTCGGATGATTCGGAATATTCTTCCTCAACTTGGTGTACTTTCGACGGTTTTGCTTTGAATTTGTTTGGATTGCGTTTCTTCTTCCCGATCTTCTTCTCCTCCTTGTAAGATGTTGAGCTGTAAGCCTTTTTCTTGCATTTACGGCTTAAATGTCCAATTTCGTTGCACTTATAACATTTTGAGTTCCTGTAATAACAGGCATCAGCATAGTGTCCTGATTTCCCACAACGATAACATTCGGTTACAACTGTCACTTTATTTGTCGGTGTCGGAACTTCATTTCTGAACTCGTTGCTTTCTCGTTCTGCGGTTTCCATTCCAACTGCTATTTCAAATGTTTTTTTCAGTGTCAAGTCACTTTCGGACAATAATTTCCTTTGTATTGTCTTTGAATAAAGTCCACAAACAGATCTGTCTCTGGGTGCTTCTTCTAGAAAGGCTTTAAAATCACATGTATCAGCCAATTTTCGTAAATTGGTGAGATAGTCCCGGACTTTTTCGTGGCTTTCTTGCTTACGTTGATGAAACTTGTAACGTTCTGCAATGATCAGTGATTTCGGCTTTAAATGTCCTGTTACGACTTCTTTCAGTTAATCGAATGTCTTTGTAATTAGCTAATCAGGAGCACATAAATTACGAAGCAAACTGTAGGTCTTTGCCCCACAAACGGTGAGAAAAATCTACCTTTTCTTGTCATTATCTTCAATTTCATTTGCAAGGAAATATTCCTCTAATCTTTCAACGTACTCCTCGAAATTGTTCTCAAATTTGAATTCTTCAATTCGGCCATACGTCGGTATCTTCTTATTTCAGGTGTGTTAATAATTTCAGCAGACTGTCATTAATTAAACTGTCTAAAAGTTCCACTATCTCGTCGCCAAAGTTATGTTTTTTTAACGTAGGTTCTATGATAAATCATTCCATTAGAGAATACGTGTTTATTAACTACAATCTACACACACAAGTGATTACTAATTGCAATATCAGCTGTTTCTTAGAATATTCTAAATCAAAAAGAATTCATTGACATGGGAAAGTTACGCCCCTAAAATATAACAGGAAATCATGACTGTGAAATACGCTTAGATAAGAAATAAACTGCAGAAAGGAATTTCCGTTGGTTTGTTGATAGTAAATTCCTACTGTCAGTATTAATCATAATCCAATTTAGATAAAGTGCTTAAGTGATAATTGATCTATGAACATTACATCAACTATGCAATGTTGAACCTGAAACATTGGAACACTTATTGTTGGACTACACAGAGCTATCAAATATCCGAAACACAATCTTACGTCAGATTCAGGATATATTCCTTCATCATACCGAATATGACCTATGTCAACAATCAACATCAGTTCAAATGCAAATACTACTAGACATCACCAGAATATCGAAAGTGTTAAAATTAAAAGATGACCAAATCAGAAAAATCGAATATCAAATAAGGAGACTACTATATGCACTCCACAGTGAGAGATACAAAATGTTGAACATCCATTGGAAATTAAAGAAAAGGAATAAACAATATCTGGCCCTACTAATATACAGCCACCATCATTATTGATCGGTTGTGCAAATACAGTAACAAGATAAGATTTTAGACTCATTATTGACCGCGTATAATCGCAGTTTTTATACTTTAAAAATCATGTATATGGATATTATATTTTACACAAGGAACGTCAACTATCTTAAACTGCATAGTGTTTTAGCAGAGACTTTTTATCTTGGATTTATTATATTATATGCGTGTGCACCGTTTATATATCATGGACTTTTATGGATGATTATTAATAATTATGCTGCACTTGTAAATACTACACATGGTTTTATTGGCTATGGGATGTTCTACATGCCAAATGGCAGGTTATCCTTAGAAGGATGTGAAGATACAGAGGTAAGGTAAGGTAAAGTTCGGCAGCAAATAAAGTTGACAAATAAATTATTTGCTTTACGTCTATCAAAAAATAATTGAAGGTAAGTAGCATTCGTAGTTTATTTTTACTTAATGTTTTTTGTATATAATTTTGTAAGATACCAACTGTAACAATACTCTAGCAATCATGAATTTTTTATTGGCGGACACTTCAATTTGATAGATTGAAATGAAATGAAATGTCTAAATATTTGGACCTACTAGCTTGGTATGTGTACACATAGTGTCAACTATTTCTATTACATACTGCCTTTAAGAAAAAAAATGGCAGAAGGTTGCAAAAGGAAGGAGATGCATAAAAGCATGTTGTGTCAGCTCCATGCATGCTATACGATGGCGGCGGGTAGTGACGGACTTCAAATTGCTCTCGTAATTATGGGGCTATTAATACACTTACAGCCTGAGAAAACTGACCATACAGATCTGTTTGAGGTCAAAGCTGAACATTTAGGCTATTATGCATGTTCACGTTTCTCGAGAGACAATGTATTGGACTTTGTCATTCAAAATTTTAGTCCGGGTAAACTCGACTACCAACAACAACAGATGTCGACAGTGACTCCGAAAGTGAAAATGAGCACTACGATATTGTTATAGAACTCAGGGAACTACGGAAGAAACATCCAAATAGTTTCACGTGTGCATATCTTAATGTCAACAGTAATATGAAACAGGCACGGCCATGAATGCTCGCGAATCTGAAAATTATCTGGCAATTTCACGCTCATCCAGTGCATCAAAAAGTGTTGAGATTTTTTCGGCCGAGATATATCGGGAACGACTTTTTTTTTAGGTCGAATCTAGTCTCATTCAATCGAACTGTCGTTCCTTACGAAATCTCAAAAGTTAACTTCCGCGTAGAAACAAAAATTCTTGTCAGTATGTCAGAAGAGATTTAATAAATTAAAAATTATCAATATAAGTAAAACAAGCTAACAAAATGACTTTTATTACATACGGGTTCCGGGTTTCAGTGGTATCGGACGTACGAGAGAGGGTACGAGACTTATGATCACCTTTGCGCTTTATGTTAAGAAGATCTTCATTAGTTGAGTGTGTTAGTGTGCTACACGGAACGTGTTTACAATGCGTCGAATTTTTTTTATCCTTCAGTATGTGCAGCCATGTTTGTCAAAAAATCCTAAGTACACATTTTATACCATAAAGAGCTCGCTTACGCTCGGATATAAGGTAAAAATTATGTTCAATAAGAGAACTATTAATCAAAAACACTATAGAAATGCTTATCATTGCAGAGACCAAACTTGATGAATCATATCCAGACGCTCTATTCAAGGTCGATAACTACCACTTCTGGAGGAAAGATCGCACATCACATGGGGGGGGGAGACTTTTAATGTATGTAAGATCAGACATTGCATGTGATAGGAAAGATAAACTTGAAATTAAATGTACAGAATCAATTATGATAGAAATTTATATTAATAATAGAAAATGGATAATCACTGGTGTATATAGACCTCCATCAATTAAAGATGAAAATTGTAGCAATGATTTTATAAGTACATGTGACAAATTGTCAACCACATATGATAATATCTGTGACAAATTGTCAACCACATATGATAATTTCCTTGTTATTGGTGACCTTAACTATGACATGCTCTCACCACACAAATGTACCCCTTTAAAAAATGTATATGATATTTTTGATTTCACAAATATGATAAAGAATCCAACCTGTTTCACAATAATGCGCCACCAACATTAAATGACGTTATTCTTACCAACCAGTCAAACTACTGTCAAAGTGCGCTGAATGTTAACTGTGGTCTAAGCGATGTGAATAATACTATTTCTATACAAATCAAAGGTAATTTACCCAAATTAAACAGAGATTTTATAAATTACAGAAGCTTCAAACATTTTGACCAAAATACATTTTTGAGTGATGTAGGGAACGACCATTCAACTTGAAGGGGGGGGGGGTATCTTTTTTTTCTAAAAAAATATTCTGATTCCCAATGTTGCTGAAAAAAATATCCTGATTTTGGTGGAGGAAAAAAAATAATCTGATTCAGAGTTTAAGTCATATAACCTAATATTAAATTCTGGAAATAAATTTCGCCCAAATTTTTTTTTTCTAACTCTTGTATTGTCCGAAAAAAAAATTCTGAACGAAACAAAAAAACATAACCCCCCCCCCCTCCCCTTCAAGTTAATTGGTCGGTCCCTTACATGACACAATGTTTTCTGCTATGATAGATAACACATCAGATGTTAATGCTGCTTATGACAATTTTGAAACAAATTTTTTAGAGGTAATTGATAACCATATACCTATGAAAAAAAAGGAAAGCCATCAACAAACCAGCCCCTTTTATGAATCAAACACTAAGGAGGGAGATATACAAGAAAACAATGGCATATACAAACATTTGAGAGATCTATTGAAACTCAGCTTGAGAAAATTTTTAACTCTCATTTTCACAATTTTCTGTCAGTTTTTCGCAAAGGATATGGATGTCAAACCACTTTATTAAAAATTATCGAAGACTGGAAAAAGGTTTTGGATCAGAACAAATTTGTAGCAGCAATACTTATGGATTTATCTAAGGCGTTCGACTGCCTACCCCACGATCTCCTTCTGTTAAAATTAAAATCCTATGGCGTTGCCCCATCATCATTAAATGTTTTAGAAAGTAATTTAAATAATAGAAAATAATGTGTCAAGGTAGGAACCCACCCTAGTAACTGGCAAGCAATGTTTAAAGGGTCCCGCAAAGATCATTTTTGGACCCTATCTTATTTAATATCTTTTTAAATGATATCTTTTATTTTATAAAAAGATATTCCTAACCCTAACCCTAACTATGCAGACGACAATACCCTCTCATATGCAGGCACAGACATTAACAAATTAATTAAAACTTTGGAATAAGAAAGTAAGATACTTATAAACTGGTTCTCTATAAATAAAATTAAAGCCAACCCTGAAAAAGTTCAGGCCATTGCAGTAGGTAATAAAACACATGATAAAAACTTGAAATTTAATTTGGAAGGTATTGAAATTGAATGTGAAACTGAAGTAAAACTTATGGGTGTAACTATAGATTTTAAATTAAACTTCAATGAGCATATATCAAACATCTGTAGAAAAGCATCAAGGCAACTAAATGTATTGAAAGAATAGGCAAACATCTTAGGGAACGACCATTTAACTTGAAGGGTGGTGTCATGGTTGTTTTCTAAAAAAATATTTTGATTCCCAATGTTGCTGAAAAAAATATTCTGATTTTGGTGGAGGAAAAAAAAAATAATCTGATTCAAAGTTTTTGTCATATAACCTAATGTTGATTACTGGAAAAAAAATTCGCGCTTTGCGCGACAAAAACAATAAATATTCTAACTCTCGTGTTGTCCAAAAAAATGTTTCTGAACGAAACAAAAAACCATAACCCCCCCCCCCCCCGTGCAAGTGAAATGGTCGGTCCCTTACAAAACTTTGAAAACTAACAAGTTATTATTCATTAATAATGTCCAATTTGTTTGGCATTCCTGTGGGGAAGTTAATGCAAAAAAGGTTGAAAAAATTCAGGAAAGGGCACTTAGATTTATTTATGAAGACTATTCGGCAAGCTATGATGAATTACTAAGTAAATCCAAATTACCCACGTTAAAAGTCAGGAGAATGAGATATTTGGCAATTGAAGTTTATAAAGTTATTAATAAAGAATGCCCTGTATATTTACAAGATTTAATTCACATAAAGAACAACTCTTACTCTTTTAGATACCAAAATATTGCAGAACTGCCACAGGTCAGAACAACATCACATGATTTACAGTCATTCAGGTATGCGGGCACTAAGCTTTGGAATGAGCTGCCAGATGAATTTCGTAAACAGTCTTCTCTAAATCAGTTTAAAACCCTGATAAGCTCTCGGTCTGGCAGCTCATGCCGATGTTTCGCCTGCAAAACCAGTTAATTTTTGCTATACAGTTACGCTTGTTTTTGCACCACTTAACTTCCTGCTTGACTTTATTTAGTGCTTATGCCTGGCTTTGATTGTATGTGCTGCTAGCTTTGTGCTTAAATGTATTCTTAACCATAACTTGAGTGTTTGTGATTTTTATATGTATGCATGCTTAATGTATGTGCTATTTTATGTGAAATGTGCTTTTTATGTATAATGTGTTATGTACTTATTTGGGACAATGACATATTTGATTATGTATTTTGAATATGTATAATACAAATGTATAAGCTCTAATTGTCAGCATCTATATATTTATATGCTGTTTTCTGGTCCTATGACAGTCAGTGTGCAGAGAGGCACTTCCCACATGTGCACTGACTGTGGAGGCCCAGATATCAAATCATAGATGTGCTTGCATTTAATCTTAGCTTGATACATGTATGTGGTTTTAATGCATAACATTATTTTATTTTTTATTTTATTGTGTTGTACATTTTTTTGTAATTCATATCTTAAAATGCATGTCGGTTTTAAAAGCTCATGAGAGCTTATGTTTGTACTGTTTTGTAAATGTGCCGACTTTAAATAAAACTTTTGATTTGATTTCATGCTGCCGGAGGAAGTCCTGAACCTGGAAAATTGTTCAGGTCATTTCCGTTTTTGGAATAGTTTTATTGTCAACTTTAATTGCTGCCGAACCGGAAGTTATGGGCACAATTGCTAAATAAAACTTGTTTCATTACTTGTGTCTTTATATATATAATATACAGATTTTATACAGATTTTTCTCTATTTCGCTAGATAAAACGTCAATATACTGTGGTTCATCTCGAGTGTTATTTCTTCTGTTTTGGTCTTAAATTATTGACATAACCACTTGTTCCCTTAGTTTTACACTCTTTCTACAGAAATATTTTAGCCTTTATAATATCAACGCGTTTTATCTGTGAAATGATTGTATTTTTGTGTCCATGATGATTGATGATGCTAGACACTCGATTTGAGGGGGCCCGCAGAAGGGTATTTTTAAAAACACGTCATTTCCATGCGTTTCGATTGCTTTATACAACCATAAGGTTAGCATTCCTTGTTGCAGAATATTTCTTATACGTTTTGAAATATATAAGAGCAATTTTTGAAGTGATAATGAATTGAACTGTTTATTCAAGTTGAGCTGTCTATTTTTTTTTCAGAACAAATCAAAATATTAAAATATTTTTTATTTTCAAGATAAAGTATCCCAGTCCCATCCCTCATGATGTTTATGTAAGTCTAGACTTTTCACAAATAGATTACCTAAAAAATAAATTTAGATTGCTTTGTTTTAAACAGGTATGAATTAGCTTCGAGTCCATTGGCATTGAAAAGAATGTTGTAAATTGGGGTGGGGCAGGGGGGGTTGAGGTGGATAAGGTTGAGACGGGGACATTCAATGTTCTAGTTCAGAACACAGTTCCATGAAAATGTTCATACAGGTATATAATTTCATATCAATAGAAAATCCCCCATGTAATCAGCTGGTTGCTCTCTAAATAAATAATATAGCTACAATAAAGTAGTTCCTGTGACAGATTTAGGCAACAACCAATTTTAAACACTGTGCACACTTTTGAACATCTAAAACATTACAATAAACTTTAAAATCACAGGAGCCACATTATTGTAAATATAATTAATAATGGTTTGCCATTTCTGTTAGAACCTGATATCCTTCAAACTGGGTGATTTGAAAAACTGTTTCAATTTTCAGAGAAAAAATAAATTACCAGGAATAAGTATACACAACGAACAAGAATTGTAGTCGATTATAGCAGTGTTCTTGAAAAGTGTCAGTTTGGCAAATAAAAAATCAAAATGTCAGACAAAAATAGTTTTCTGTCAGTCCAAATGTCCTATTCAAAACTTTTTAATATTATATAGATCAGAATTAAATACTCAGACTGACAAAGTAAGTTTGGACTGATAAACTTCCAGGGTAATGTCAGTCCAAATCATGGCAAATGTTTGATAAGAAAATATTCTTTTTTAGGAACCCTGTTATTGGTAGATTTTTGTGAAACTTTATTTTGTAGAGAACATCATATGGCTGGTATTGAAGAGATCGAGACAGAGGTCAACATTTGTATGGAAAAATCAAACATTTTATTAATCCATTTGAGTAAGTAAAGTTTTTATTTGCTATTGTTGATATGACAGTGCTCTTAGTAAAAATAAAAAAGGAGTCTAGAACAACTCGTCGATCTCCCTCCAAAATATATTTCAATTTCGTATTCATTCTATAAGGCATTATCATCCTTTTTAATGGGGGGGGGGGGGGGGGGGATAATTTCACACTTTCGGATATAGATTCAACTTACACAAATCTTGTATATTTTGGTAACTATAAAACCATTATTGATAGCAAATTATCACTCAATACATATCATATGTTTTACATGATTTATTTCAGTCTTGCAATTGAACTTTCAGAAGGAGATTTTGGTGATCTAACTCATACAAGCCTATCACCAATTCGGCGTGGGTTCGCTCCCGGCTTTGTAAAATACAAAAAGGGTGCACTCGACTCGCAGCCCGCAAGTGACAAAGTTTACCAGTTACTTGCCCATGGTCGGTGGTTCTCTCCGGGTACTTCGGTTTCCTCCACCACTATAACTGGTTGCCATGATATAGCTGAAATATTGTTGAAAGTGGCATTAAAACACCAAAAATGTAATCAAATCTTACAATATATCAGATGAACAGTATTGACAAGAACATTTAGATTTAACTTCGGATCCATGCAATGGACTGATTGACCTTGAAATTGAGGTCAAAGGTCATTTTCAAGGTTACATGTATATCTCAGAAACTATTCGTCATAGAAGCAAATACAAGACAGATTTGGAATCGTTGACCTTCGGACCTTGAAATTGAGATCAAGGTCAAAGGTCAAATTGCATGGTCACATGTATATCTCGGAAACTCTTTGTCGTTAGAAGCAAATACAATACAGATTTGGAATCCATGACTTTTGACCTTGACATTAAAGTCCTAACCAAAAGTTACTGCAATTCAGTGAGGGAGCAGGTGACACATGTCTTCCATGAAAGATTCACATCTAAATTTTCATCAATATATATACTGGGCTATAATTTGAATTAGTATAACATAAACAACTTATTATGCTTTGATTCGTAGGTGATGGCAGAATGTAATTATGTATTCATTCTTTTTTTTTATTCAATGAATGAATTATTGTGCTTAACGCCACTTTTAGCAATATTTCAGCTATATCGTGGCGACCAGTTTGAGTGGTGGAGGTGTAAAAGAATCAATATCCATATACAAAGGTTACTAACCTCCATGAAGCTTTAATGATTGTTGATTTTCAGGTTTCTGTTATTTCTTGTGACCTGCAACTGTACTTTTCTTCAAAACTCAATAAATGAATGTTTCTTGACAACGTTTGTTATGTTTCAAGTTAGCCGCATGCACAAATGTACATTTACAGTCAATTTATACTCTAAAATATAAAATCCACATTGACAATTTGAAAAATTAACAGTAAATGTCCAGTGACAAATGCAATTTTCCTGGGATCACTAAAATTACCTGGTTTTAAGTACATAATTCTGAAATAAAGCTGCTTGCTATAGCACTATATTTTTTCATATGTATATTTTACATGTGTTCTAACAATAGCAACCAAAATTTATGAGGAAAAATAAGTAAAATTATGAAATTTTCAAAAACGGTATCACCATATACTGTATTTGAAGTCGACTAAATGCCACAACATGAAATTGTTAAAATTCTTAATTTTAGCAATCTTTTTCAACATCATCTGCCCTTTTACTACAAAAACACATTAAATTGACAAGTATCAATAATTGTAAAGTCATAAATACATGTAAAATTATATTGCAATACCCTCTGTGCATGTACATCTAGTGCATGGGGAATATTTTCCAAACTATTGCATATTATTCATATTGAAACTGTAACATAACACCTTGATATATTTTGTAACATTTTGGTGTGGAAAATGTCAAACTGGGTCTGTTATGACAGTCCAAAGCCAATTTGAGTGTGGTATCATCAACATTAAATTTCTTTTTTCTTTGCATAAAAGCAATAAAAACTTGTTTCTCTATCCTTTTCTTTGCCTTATTTATATTCCTATATCAATATCCAGTCAAAAACACTATATCAGGTATATGGCAGTCTAATATTTAAAAGAATCAATGTCCATATACAAAGGTTACTAACCTCCATGAAGCTTTTAATGAAAAAATCAGATTTTTCAGCTGTTGAGTTCTGATTGTGAAATAACATAACAATGGCTTTTTATCTCAATATATTACAAGTGTAAAGCTGATTTTGAACACAATAAGCAACTTATGACATGTATTTATGTTTCATTTGTACATTTAACATCTAATTAATATGAAAATCTTTATTTTAAGCATACCCTCCCTTTTTGTTTGCCTCATAGAAATGATCTCACAATATATTAAACTATGTTAATTCATTCTATGTTCCCATAAATTATGCATACCAAAACATTAAATAAGACCTAATACCTAGATATTAAGCAAAAATTACTTCAAACTGCCCAAAATTTGTAAATTTATGATTGTTGATTTTCAGGTTTCTGTTATTTCTTGTGACCTGCAACGGTAATTTTCTTCAAAACTCAATAAATGAATGTTTCTTGACAACTTTTGTTATGTTTCAAGTTAGCCTAATGCAGAAATGTACATTTACAGTCAATTTATACTCTAAAATATAAAATCCACATTGACAATTTGAAAAATTAACAGTAAATGTCCAGTGACAAATGCAATTTTCCTGGGATCACTAAAATCACCTGGTTTTAAGTACATAATTCTGAAATAAAGCTGCTTTCTATAGCACTATATTTTTTAATATGTATATTTTACATGTGTTCTAACAATAGCAACCAAAATTTATGAGGAAAAATAAGTAAAATTATAAAATTTTCAAAAACGGTATCACCATATACTGTATTTGAAGTCGACTAAATGCCACAAAATGAAATTGTTAAAATTCTTAATTTTAGCAATCTTTTTCAACATCATCTGCCCTTTTACTACAAAAACACATTAAATTGACCAGTCTCAATAATTGTAAAGTCATAAATACATGTAAAATTATATTGCAATACCCTCTGTGCATGTACATCTAGTGCATGGGGAATATTTTCCAAACTATTGCATATTATTCATATTGAAACTGTAACATAACACCTTGATATATTTTGTAACATTTTGGTGTGGAAAATGTCAAACTGGGTCTGTTATGACAGTCCAAAGCCAATTTGAGTGTGGTATCATCAACATTAAATTTCTTTTTTCTTTGCATAAAAGCAATAAAAACTTGTTTCTCTATCCTTTTCTTTGCCTTATTTATATTCCTATATCAATATCCAGTCAAAAACACTATATCAGGTATATGGCAGTCTAATATTTAAAAGAATCAATGTCCATATACAAAGGTTACTAACCTCCATGAAGCTTTTAATGAAAAAATCAGATTTTTCAGCTGTTGAGTTCTGATTGTGAAATAACATAACAATGGCTTTTTATCTCAATATATTACAAGTGTAAAGCTGATTTTGAACACAATAAGCAACTTATGACATGTATTTATGTTTCATTTGTACATTTAACATCTAATTAATATGAAAATCTTTATTTTAAGCATACCCTCCCTTTTTGTTTGCCTCATAGAAATGATCTCACAATATATTAAACTATGTTAATTCATTCTATGTTCCCATAAATTATGCATACCAAAACATTAAATAAGACCTAATACCTAGATATTAAGCAAAAATTACTTCAAACTGCCCAAAATTTGTAAATTTATGATTGTTGATTTTCAGGTTTCTGTTATTTCTTGTGACCTGCAACGGTAATTTTCTTCAAAACTCAATAAATGAATGTTTCTTGACAACTTTTGTTATGTTTCAAGTTAGCCTAATGCAGAAATGTACATTTACAGTCAATTTATACTCTAAAATATAAAATCCACATTGACAATTTGAAAAATTAACAGTAAATGTCCAGTGACAAATGCAATTTTCCTGGGATCACTAAAATCACCTGGTTTTAAGTACATAATTCTGAAATAAAGCTGCTTTCTATAGCACTATATTTTTTAATATGTATATTTTACATGTGTTCTAACAATAGCAACCAAAATTTATGAGGAAAAATAAGTAAAATTATAAAATTTTCAAAAACGGTATCACCATATACTGTATTTGAAGTCGACTAAATGCCACAAAATGAAATTGTTAAAATTCTTAATTTTAGCAATCTTTTTCAACATCATCTGCCCTTTTACTACAAAAACACATTAAATTGACCAGTCTCAATAATTGTAAAGTCATAAATACATATAAAATTATATTGCAATACCCTCTGTGCATGTACATCTAGTGCATGGGGAATATTTTCCGAAATATTGCATAATATTCATATTGAAACTGTAACATGACACCTTGATGTATTTGTAACATTTTGGTGTGGAAAATGTCAAACTGGGTCTGTTGTGACTGTCCAAAGCCAATTTGAGCGTGGTATCATCAACATTAAATTTCTTGTTTTTTGCCTAAGAGCAATAAAAACTTGTTTCTCTATCCTTTTCTTTGCCTTATTTATATTCCTAAATCAATATGCAGTCAAAAACACTATATCAGATATATGGCAGTCTATTATTTAAAAGAATCAATGTCCATATACAAAGGTACCTCCATGAAACTTTTAATGAAAAAATCTGATTTTTCAGCTGTTGAGTTCAGATTGTGAAATAACATAACAATGGCTTTTTATCTCAATATATTACAAGTGTAAAGCTGATTTTTAACAAAATAAGCACCTTATCACATGTATATATGGTTCATTTGTACATTTAATATCTAATTAATATGAAAATATATATTTTAAGCATACCCCCTTTTTTGTTTGCTTCATATAAATGATCTCACAATATATTAAACTATGTTAATTCATGCTATGTTCCCATACATTATGCATTGCAAGACATTAAATAAGACCTAATATCTATATATTAAGCAAAAATTACTTCAAACTTCCCAAAATTTGTAAAATTATGATTGTTGATTTTCAGGTTTCTGTTATTTCATGTGACCTGCAACTGTAATTTTCTTCAAAACTCAATAAATGAATGTTTCTTGACAACTTTTGTTATGTTTCAAGTTAGTCGCATCACAAATATACATTTACAGTCAATTTATACTCTAAAATATAAAATCCACATTGACCATTTGAAAAATTAACAGTAAATGTCCAGTGACAAATGCAATTTTCCTGGGATCACTAAAATTACCTGGTTTTAAGTACATAATTCTGAAATAAAGCTGCTTTCTATAGCCCTATATTTTTTCATATGTATATTTTACATGTGTTCTAACTATAACTACCAAAATTTATGAGGAAAAATAAGCAAAATTATAAAATTTTCAAAAACGGTATCACCATATACTGTATTTGAAGTCGACTAAATGCCACAACATGAAATTGTTAAAATTCTTAATTTTAGCAATCTTTTTCAACATCATCTGCCCTTTTACTACAAAAACACTTTAAATTTATCAGTCTCAATAATTGTAAAGTCATAAATACATATAAAATTATATTGCAATACCCTCTGTGCATGTACATCTAGTGCATGGGGAATATTTTCAGAAATATTGCATAATATTCATATTGAAACTGTAACATGACACCTTGATGTATTTTGTAACATTTTGGTGTGGAAAATGTCAAACTGGGTCTGTTGTGACTCTCCAAAGCCAATTTGAGCATAGTATCATCAACTTTAAATTCTTGTTTTTTGCCTAACAGCAATAAAAACTTGTCTCCCTATCCTTTTCTTTGCCTTATTTATATTCCTATATCAATATCCAGTCAAAAACACTATATCAGGTATATGGCAGTCTAATATTTAAAAGAATCATTGTCCATATACAAAGGTTACTAACCTCCATGAAGCTTTTAATGAAAAAATCAGATTTTTCAGCTGTTGAGTTCAGATTGTGAAATAACATAACAATGGCTTTTTATCTCAATATATTACAAGTGTAAAGCTGATTTTGAACACAATAAGCAACTTATGACATGTATTTATGTTTCATTTGTACATTTAACATCTAATTAATATGAAAATCTTTATTTTATGCATACCCTCCCTTTTTGTTTGCCTCATAGAAATGATTTCACAATATATTAAACTATGTTAATTCATGCTATGTTCCCATAAATTATGCATTCCAAAACATTAAATAAGACCTAATACCTATATATTAAGCAAAAATTACTTCAAACTTCCCAAAATTTGTAAAATTATGATTGTTGATTTTCAGGTTTCTCTTATCTATTGTGACCTGCAACGGTAATTTTCTTCAAAACTCAATAAATGAATGTTTCTTGACAAAGTTTGTTATGTTTCAAGTTAGCTGCATGCACAAATGTACATTTACAGTCAATTTATACTCTAAAATATAAAATCCACATTGACCATTTGAAAAATTAACAGTAAATGTCCAGTGACAAATGCAATTTTCCTGGGATCACTAAAATTACCTGGTTTTAAGTACATAATTCTGAAATAAAGCTGCTTTCTATAGCCCTATATTTTTTTATATGTATATTTTACATGTGTTCTAACTATAACTACCAAAATTTATGAGGAAAAATAAGTAAAATTATAAAATTTTCAAAAACGTTATCACCATATACTGTATTTGAAGTCGACTAAATGCCACAACATGAAATTGTTAAAATTCTTAATTTTAGCAATCTTTTTCAACATCATCTGCCCTTTTACTACAAAAACACATTAAATTTACCAGTCTCAATAATTGTAAAGTCATAAATACATATAAGATTATATTGCAATACCCTCTGTGCATGTACATCTAGTGCATGGGGAATATTTTCCGAAATATTGCATAATATTCATATTGAAACTGTAACATGACACCTTGATGTATTTTGTAACATTTTGGTGTGGAAAATGTCAAACTGGGCCTGTTGTGACTGTCCAAAGCCAATTTGAGCGTGGTATCATCAACATTAAATTTCTTGTTTTTTGCCTAAGAGCAATAAAAACTTGTTTCTCTATCCTTTTCTTTGCCTTATTTATATTCCTATATCAATATCCAGTCAAAAACACTATATCAGGTATATGGCAGTCTAATATTTAAAAGAATCATTGTCCATATACAAAGGTTACTAACCTCCATGAAGCTTTTAATGAAAAAATCTGATTTTTCAGCTGTTGAGTTCAGATTGTGAAATAACATAACAATGGCTTTTTATCTCAATATATTACAAGTGTAAAGCTGATTTTGAACACAATAAGCAACTTATGACATGTATTTATGTTTCATTTGTACATTTAACATCTAATTAATATGAAAATCTTTATTTTATGCATACCTTCCCTTTTTGTTTGCCTCATAGAAATGATTTCACAATATATTAAACTATGTTAATTCATGCTATGTTCCCATAAATTATGCATTCCAAAACATTAAATAAGACCTAATACCTATATATTAAGCAAAAATTACTTCAAACTTCCCAAAATTTGTAAAATTATGATTGTTGATTTTTTGGTTTCTCTTATCTATTGTGACCTGCAACGGTAATTTTCTTCAAAACTCAATAAATGAATGTCTCTTGACAACGTTTGTTATGTTTCAAGTTAGCCGCATGCACAAATGTACATTTACAGTCAATTTATACTCTAAAATATAAAATCCACATTGACAATTTGAAAAATTAACAGTAAATGTCCAGTGACAAATGCAATTTTCCTGGGATCACTAAAATTACCTGGTTTTAAGTACATAATTCTGAAATAAAGCTGCTTTCTATAGCCCTATATTTTTTCATATGTATATTTTACATGTGTTCTAAGTATAACTACCAAAATTTATGAGGAAAAATAAGTAAAATTATAAAATTTTCAAAAACGGTATCACCATATACTGTATTTGAAGTCGACTAAATGCCACAACATGAAATTGTTAAAATTCTTAATTTTAGCAATCTTTTTCAACATCATCTGCCCTTTTACTACAAAAACACTTTAAATTTATCAGTCTCAATAATTGTAAAGTCATAAATACATATAAAATTATATTGCAATACCCTCTGTGCATGTACATCTAGTGCATGGGGAATATTTTCAGAAATATTGCATATTATTCATATTGAAACTGTAACATGACACCTTGATGTATTTTGTAACAATTTGGTGTGGAAAATGTCAAACTGGGTCTGTTGTGACTGTCCAAAGCCAATTTGAACATGGTATCATCAACATTAAATTTCTTGTTTTTTGCCTAAGAGCAATAAAAACTTGTTTCTCTATCCTTTTCTTTGCCTTATTTATATTCCTATATCAATATGAAGACAAAAACACTATATCAGGTATATGGCAGTCTATTATTTAAAAGAATCAATGTCCATATACAAAGGTACCCCCATGAAACTTTTAATGAAAAAATCTGATTTTTCAGCTGTTGAGTTCAGATTGTGAAATAACATAACAATGGCTTTTTATCTCAATATATTACAAGTTTAAAGCTGATTTTCAACAAAATAAGCACCTTATCACATGTATATATGCTTCATTTGTACATTTAATATCTAATTAATATGAAAATATATATTTTAAGCATACCCCCCTTTTTGTTTGCTTCATAGAAATGATCTCACAATATATTAAACTATGTTAATTCATGCTATATTCCCATACATTATGCATTGCAAGACATTAAATAACACCTAATTTCTAGATATTAAGCAAAAATTACTTCAAACTTCCCAAAATTTGTAAAATTATGATTGTTGATTTTCAGGTTTCTGTTATTTCATGTGACCTGCAACTGTAATTTTCTTCAAAACTCAATAAATGAATGTTTCTTGACAACTTTTGTAATGTTTCAAGTTAGTCGCATCACAAATATACATTTACAGTCAATTTATACTCTAAAATATAAAATCCACATTGACCATTTGAAAAATTAACACTAAATGTCCAGTGACAAATGCAATTTTCCTGGGATCACTAAAATTACCTGGTTTTAAGTACATAATTCTGAAATAAAGCTGCTTTCTATAGCCCTATATTTTTTCATATGTATATTTTACATGTGTTCTAACTATAACTACCAAAATTTATGAGGAAAAATAAGCAAAATTATAAAATTTTCAAAAACGGTATCACCATATACTGTATTTGAAGTCGACTAAATGCCACAACATGAAATTGTTAAAATTCTTAATTTTAGCAATCTTTTTCAACTTCATCTGCCCTTTTACTTCAAAAACACATTAAATTTACCAGTCTCAATAATTGAAAAGTCATAAATACATATAAAATTATATTGCAATAACCTCTGTGCATGTACATCTAGTGCATGGGGAATATTTTCCAAAATATTGCATAATATTCATATTGAAACTGTAACATGACACCTTGATGTATTTTGGAACATTTTGGTGTGAAAAATGTCAAACTGGGTCTGTTGTGACTGTCCAAAGCCAATTTGAGCATAGTATCATCAACATTAAATTCTTGTTTTTTGCCTAAAAGCAATAAAAACTTGTTTCTCTATCCTTTTTTTTGCCTTATTTATATTCCTATATCAATATCCAGTCAAAAACACTATATCAGGTATATGGCAGTCTAATATTTAAAAGAATCATTGTCCGTATACAAAGGTTACTAACCTCCATGAAGCTTTTAATGAAAAAATCTGATTTTTCAGCTGTTGAGTTCAGATTGTGAAATAACATAACAATGGCTTTTTATCTCAATATATTACAAGTGTAAAGCTGATTTTGAACACAATAAGCAACTTATGACATGTATTTATGTTTCATTTGTACATTTAACATCTAATTAATATGAAAATCTTTATTTTATGCATACCCTCCCTTTTTGTTTGCCTCATAGAAATGATTTCACAATATATTAAACTATGTTAATTCATGCTATGTTCCCATAAATTATGCATTCCAAAACATTAAATAAGACCTAATACCTATATATTAAGCAAAAATTACTTCAAACTTCCCAAAATTTGTAAAATTATGATTGTTGATTTTTTGGTTTCTCTTATCTATTGTGACCTGCAACGGTAATTTTCTTCAAAACTCAATAAATGAATGTCTCTTGACAACGTTTGTTATGTTTCAAGTTAGCCGCATGCACAAATGTACATTTACAGTCAATTTATACTCTAAAATATAAAATCCACATTGACCATTTGAAAAATTAACAGTAAATGTCCAGTGACAAATGCAATTTTCCAGGGATCACTAAAATTACCTTGTTTTAAGTACATAATTCTGAAATAAAGCTGCTTTCTATAGCCCTATATTTTTTCATATGTATATTTTACATGTGTTCTAAGTATAACTACCAAAATTTATGAGGAAAAATAAGTAAAATTATAAAATTTTCAAAAACGGTATCACCATATACTGTATTTGAAGTCGACTAAATGCCACAACATGAAATTGTTAAAATTCTTAATTTTAGCAATCTTTTTCAACATCATCTGCCCTTTTACTACAAAAACACATTAAATTTATCAGTCTCAATAATTGTAAAGTCATAAATACATATAAAATTATATTGCAATACCCTCTGTGCATGTACATCTAGTGCATGGGGAATATTTTCAGAAATATTGCATATTATTCATATTGAAACTGTAACATGACACCTTGATGTATTTTGTAACAATTTGGTGTGGACAATGTCAAACTGGGTCTGTTGTGACTGTCCAAAGCCAATTTGAGCGTGGTATCATCAACATTAAATTTCTTGTTTTTTGCCTAAGAGCAATAAAAACTTGTTTCTCTATCCTTTTCTTTGCCTTATTTATATTCCTATATCAATATGCAGTCAAAAACACTATATCAGGTATATGGCAGTCTATTATTTAAAAGAATCAATGTCCATATACAAAGGTACCTCCATGAAACTTTTAATGAAAAAATCTGATTTTTCAGCTGTTGAGTTCAGATTGTGAAATAACATAACAATGGCTTTTTATCTCAATATATTACAAGTTTAAAGCTGATTTTCAACAAAATAAGCACCTTATCACATGTATATATGTTTCATTTGTACATTTAATATCTAATTAATATGAAAATATATATTTTAAGCATACCCCCCTTTTTGTTTGCTTCATAGAAATGATCTCACAATATATTAAACTATGTTAATTCATGCTATGTTCCCATACATTATGCATTGCAAGACATTAAATAAGACCTAATATCTAGATATTAAGCAAAAATTACTTCAAACTTCCCAAAATTTGTAAAATTATGATTGTTGATTTTCAGGTTTCTGTTATTTCTTGTGACCTGCAACTGTAATTTTCTTCAAAACTCAATAAATGAATGTTTCTTGACAACTTTTGTAATGTTTCAAGTTAGTCGCATCACAAATATACATTTACAGTCAATTTATACTCTAAAATATAAAATCCACATTGACCATTTGAAAAATTAACAGTAAATGTCCAGTGACAAATGCAATTTTCCTGGGATCACTAAAATTACCTGGTTTTAAGTACATAATTCTGAAATAAAGCTGCTTTCTATAGCCCTATATGTTTTCATATGTATATTTTACATGTGTTCTAACTATAACTACCAAAATTTATGAGGAAAAATAAGCAAAATTATAAAATTTTCAAAAATGGCATCACCATATACTGTATTTGAAGTCGACTAAATGCCACAACATGAAATTGTTAAAATTCTTAATTTTAGCAATCTTTTTCAACTTCATCTGCCCTTTTACTTCAAAAACACATTAAATTTACCAGTCTCAATAATTAAAAAGTCATAAATACATATAAAATTATATTGCAATAACCTCTGTGCATGTACATCTAGTGCATGGGGAATATTTTCCAAAATATTGCATAATATTCATATTGAAACTGTAACATGACACCTTGATGTATTTTGGAACATTTTGGTGTGAAAAATGTCAAACTGGGTCTGTTGTGACTGTCCAAAGCCAATTTGAGCATAGTATCATCAACATTAAATTCTTGTTTTTTGCCTAAAAGCAATAAAAACTTGTTTCTCTATCCTTTTTTTTGCCTAATTTATATTCCTATATCAATATCCAGTCAAAAACACTATATCAGGTATATGGCAGTCTAATATTTAAAAGAATCATTGTCCGTATACAAAGGTTACTAACCTCCATGAAGCTTTTAATGAAAAAATCTGATTTTTCAGCTGTTGAGTTCAGATTGTGAAATAACATAACAATGGCTTTTTATCTCAATATATTACAAGTGTAAAGCTGATTTTGAACACAATAAGCAACTTATGACATGTATTTATGTTTCATTTGTACATTTAACATCTAATTAATATGAAAATCTTTATTTTATGCATACCCTCCCTTTTTGTTTGCTTCATAGAAATGATTTCACAATATATTAAACTATGTTAATTCATGCTATGTTCCCATAAATTATGCATTTCAAAACATTAAATAAGACCTAATACCTATATATTAAGCAAAAATTACTTCAAACTTCCCAAAATTTGTAAAATTATGATTGTTGATTTTTTGGTTTCTCTTATCTATTGTGACCTGCAACGGTAATTTTCTTCAAAACTCAATAAATGAATGTCTCTTGACAACGTTTGTTATGTTTCAAGTTAGCCGCATGCACAAATGTACATTTACAGTCAATTTATACTCTAAAATATAAAATCCACATT
This sequence comes from Bathymodiolus brooksi, assembly GCA_963680875.1. NCBI lineage: Eukaryota > Metazoa > Mollusca > Bivalvia > Mytilida > Modiolidae > Bathymodiolus > Bathymodiolus brooksi. The sequence goes on from OY804590.1 coordinate 28,477,852, forward strand.
GACCATTTGAAAATTTAACAGTAAATGTCCAGTGACAAATGCAATTTTCCTGGGATCACTAAAATTACCTGGTTTTAAGTACATAATTCTGAAATAAAGCTGCTTTCTATAGCCCTATATTTTTTCACTATCTATATTTTACATGTGTTCTAACTATAACTACCAAAATTTATGAGGAAAAATAAGTAAAATTATAAAATTTTCAAAAACGCTATCACCATATACTGTATTTGAAGTCGACTAAATGCAACAACATGAAATTGTTAAAATTCTTAATTTTAGCAATCTTTTTCAACATCATCTGCCCTTTTACTACAAAAACACTTTAAATTTATCAGTCTCAATAATTGTAAAGTCATAAATACATATAAAATTATATTGCAATACCCTCTGTGCATGTACATCTAGTGCATGGGGAATATTTTCCGAAATATTGCATAATATTCATATTGAAACTGTAACATGACACCTTGATGTATTTTGTAACATTTTGGTGGGGAAAATGTCAAACTGGGTCTGTTGTGACTCTCCAAAACCAATTTGAGCATAGTATCATCAACTTTAAATTCTTGTTTTTTGCCTAAGAGCAATAAAAACTTGTTTCTCTATCCTTTTCTTTGCCTTATTTATATTCCTATATCAATATCCAGTCAAAAACACTATATCAGGTATATGGCAGTCTAATATTTAAAAGAATCATTGTCCATATACAAAGGTTACTAACCTCCATGAAGCTTTTAATGAAAAAATCAGATTTTTCAGCTGTTGAGTTCAGATTGTGAAATAACATAACAATGGCTTTTTATCTCAATATATTACAAGTGTAAAGCTGATTTTGAACACAATAAGCAACTTATGACATGTATTTATGTTTCATTTGTACATTTAACATCTAATTAATATGAAAATCTTTATTTTATGCATACCCTCCCTTTTTGTTTGCCTCATAGAAATGATTTCACAATATATTAAACTATGTTAATTCATGCTATGTTCCCATAAATTATGCATTCCAAAACATTAAATAAGACCTAATACCTATATATTAAGCAAAAATTACTTCAAACTTCCCAAAATTTGTAAAATTATGATTGTTGATTTTTTGGTTTCTCTTATCTATTGTGACCTGCAACGGTAATTTACTTCAAAACTCAATAAATGAATGTCTCTTGACAACGTTTGTTATGTTTCAAGTTAGCCACATGCACAAATGTACATTTACAGTCAATTTATACTCTAAAATATAAAATCCACATTGACCATTTGAAAATTTAACAGTAAATGTCCTGTGACAAATGCAATTTTCCTGGGATCACTAAAATTACCTTGTTTTAAGTACATAATTCTGAAATAAAGCTGCTTTCTATAGCCCTATATTTTTTCACTATCTATATTTTACATGTGTTCTAACTATAACTACCAAAATTTATGAGGAAAAATAAGTAAAATTATAAAATTTTCAAAAACGCTATCACCATATACTGTATTTGAAGTCGACTAAATGCCACAACATGAAATTGTTAAAATTCTTAATTTTAGCAATCTTTTTCAACATCATCTGCCCTTTTACTACAAAAACACTTTAAATTTATCAGTCTCAATAATTGTAAAGTCATAAATACATATAAAATTATATTGCAATACCCTCTGTGCATGTACATCTAGTGCATGGGGAATATATTCCGAAATATTGCATAATATTCATATTGAAACTCTAACATGACACCTTGATGTATTTTGTAACATTTTGGTGTGGAAAATGTCAAACTGGGTCTGTTGTGACTGTCCAAAGCCAATTTGAGCATCGTATCATCAACTTTAAATTCTTGTTTTTTGCCTAACAGCAATAAAAACTTGTTTCTCTATCCTTTTCTTTGCCTTATTTATATTCCTATATCAATATCCAGTCAAAAACACTATATCAGGTATATGGCAGTCTAATATTTAAAAGAATCATTGTCCATATACAAAGGTTACTAACCTCCATGAAGCTTTTAATGAAAAAATCTGATTTTTCAGCTGTTGAGTTCAGATTGTGAAATAACATAGCAATGGCTTTTTATCTCAATATATTACAAGTGTAAAGCTGATTTTGAACACAATAAGCAACTTATGACATGTATTTATGTTTCATTTGTACATTTAACATCTAATTAATATGAAAATCTTTATTTTATGCATACCCTCCCTTTTTGTTTGCCTCATAGAAATGATTTCACAATATATTAAACTATGTTAATTCATGCTATGTTCCCATAAATTATGCATTCCAAAACATTAAATAAGACCTAATACCTATATATTAAGCAAAAATTACTTCAAACTTCCCAAAATTTGTAAAATTATGATTGTTGATTTTCAGGTTTCTCTTATCTATTGTGACCTGCAACGGTAATTTTCTTCAAAACTCAATAAATGAATGTTACTTGACAAAGTTTGTTATGTTTCAAGTTAGCTGCATGCAAAAATGTACATTTACAGTCAATTTATACTCTAAAATATAAAATCCACATTGACCATTTGAAAAATTAACAGTAAATGTCCAGTGACAAATGCAATTTTCCTGGGATCACTAAAATTACCTGGTTTTAAGTACATAATTCTGAAATAAAGCTGCTTTCTATAGCCCTATATTTTTCTATATGTATATTTTACATGTGTTCTAACTATAACTACCAAAATTTATGAGGAAAAATAAGCAAAATTATAAAATTTTCAAAAACGGTATCACCATATACTGTATTTGAAGTCGACTAAATGCCACAACATGAAATTGTTAAAATTCTTAATTTTAGCAATCTTTTTCAACATCATCTGCCCTTTTACTACAAAAACACATTAAATTTACCAGTCTCAATAATTGTAAAGTCATAAATACATATAAAATTATATTGCAATACCCTCTGTGCATGTACATCTAGTGCATGGGGAATATTTTCCGAAATATTGCATAATATTCATATTGAAACTGTAACATGACACCTTGATGTATTTTGTAACATTTTAGTGTGGAAAATGTCAAACTGGGCCTGTTGTGACTGTCCAAAGCCAATTTGAGCGTGGTATCATCAACATTAAATTTCTTGTTTTTTGCCTAAGAGCAATAAAAACTTGTTTCTCTATCCTTTTCTTTGCCTTATTTATATTCCTATATCAATATCCAGTCAAAAACACTATATCAGGTATATGGCAGTCTAATATTTAAAAGAATCATTGTCCATATACAAAGGTTACTAACCTCCATGAAGCTTTTAATGAAAAAATCTGATTTTTCAGCTGTTGAGTTCAGATTGTGAAATAACATAACAATGGCTTTTTATCTCAATATATTACAAGTGTAAAGCTGATTTTGAACACAATAAGCAACTTATGACATGTATTTATGTTTCATTTGTACATTTAACATCTAATTAATATGAAAATCTTTATTTTATGCATACCCTCCCTTTTTGTTTGCCTCATAGAAATGATTTCACAATATATTAAACTATGTTAATTCATGCTATGTTCCCATAAATTATGCATTCCAAAACATTAAATAAGACCTAATACCTATATATTAAGCAAAAATTACTTCAAACTTCCCAAAATTTGTAAAATTATGATTGTTGATTTTCAGGTTTCTCTTATCTATTGTGACCTGCAACGGTAATTTTCTTCAAAACTCAATAAATGAATGTTACTTGACAAAGTTTGTTATGTTTCAAGTTAGCTGCATGCACAAATGTACATTTACAGTCAATTTATACTCTAAAATATAAAATCCACATTGACCATTTGAAAAATTAACAGTAAATGTCCAGTGACAAATGCAATTTTCCTGGGATCACTAAAATTACCTGGTTTTAAGTACATAATTCTGAAATAAAGCTGCTTTCTATAGCCCTATATTTTTTTATATGTATATTTTACATGTGTTCTAACTATAACTACCAAAATTTATGAGGAAAAATAAGCAAAATTATAAAATTTTCAAAAACGGTATCACCATATACTGTATTTGAAGTCGACTAAATGCCACAACATGAAATTGTTAAAATTCTTAATTTTAGCAATCTTTTTCAACATCATCTGCCCTTTTACTACAAAAACACATTAAATTTACCAGTCTCAATAATTGTAAAGTCATAAATACATATAAAATTATATTGCAATACCCTCTGTGCATGTACATCTAGTGCATGGGGAATATTTTCCGAAATATTGCATAATATTCATATTGAAACTGTAACATGACACCTTGATGTATTTTGTAACATTTTGGTGTGGAAAATGTCAAACTGGGCCTGTTGTGACTGTCCAAAGCCAATTTGAGCGTGGTATCATCAACATTAAATTTTTTGTTTTTTGCCTAAGAGCAATAAAAACTTGTTTCTCTATCCTTTTCTTTGCCTTATTTATATTCCTATATCAATATCCACTCAAAAACACTATATCAGGTATATGGCAGTCTAATATTTAAAAAAATCATTGTCCATATACAAAGGTTACTAACCTCCATGAAGCTTTTAATGAAAAAATCTGATTTTTCAGCTGTTGAGTTCAGATTGTGAAATAACATAACAATGGCTTTTTATCTCAATATATTACAAGTGTAAAGCTGATTTTGAACACAATAAGCAACTTATGACATGTATTTATGTTTCATTTGTACATTTAACATCTAATTAATATGAAAATCTTTATTTTATGCATACCCTCCCTTTTTGTTTGCCTCATAGAAATGATTTCACAATATATTAAACTATGTTAATTCATGCTATGTTCCCATAAATTATGCATTCCAAAACATTAAATAAGACCTAATACCTATATATTAAGCAAAAATTACTTCAAACTTCCCAAAATTTGTAAAATTATGATTGTTGATTTTTTGGTTTCTCTTATCTATTGTGACCTGCAACGGTAATTTACTTCAAAACTCAATAAATGAATGTCTCTTGACAACGTTTGTTATGTTTCAAGTTAGCCACATGCACAAATGTACATTTACAGTCAATTTATACTCTAAAATATAAAATCCACATTGACCATTTGAAAATTTAACAGTAAATGTCCAGTGACAAATGCAATTTTCCTGGGATCACTAAAATTACCTTGTTTTAAGTACATAATTCTGAAATAAAGCTGCTTTCTATAGCCCTATATTTTTTCACTATCTATATTTTACATGTGTTCTAACTATAACTACCAAAATTTATGAGGAAAAATAAGTAAAATTATAAAATTTTCAAAAACGCTATCACCATATACTGTATTTGAAGTCGACTAAATGCCACAACATGAAATTGTTAAAATTCTTAATTTTAGCAATCTTTTTCAACATCATCTGCCCTTTTACTACAAAAACACTTTAAATTTATCAGTCTCAATAATTGTAAAGTCATAAATACATATAAAATTATATTGCAATACCCTCTGTGCATGTACATCTAGTGCATGGGGAATATATTCCGAAATATTGCATAATATTCATATTGAAACTGTAACATGACACCTTGATGTATTTTGTAACATTTTGGTGTGGAAAATGTCAAACTGGGTCTGTTGTGACTGTCCAAAGCCAATTTGAGCATAGTATCATCAACTTTAAATTCTTGTTTTTTGCCTAACAGCAATAAAAACTTGTTTCTCTATCCTTTTCTTTGCCTTATTTATATTCCTATATCAATATCCAGTCAAAAACACTATATCAGGTATATGGCAGTCTAATATTTAAAAGAATCATTGTCCATATACAAAGGTTACTAACCTCCATGAAGCTTTTAATGAAAAAATCAGATTTTTCAGCTGTTGAGTTCAGATTGTGAAATAACATAGCAATGGCTTTTTATCTCAATATATTACAAGTGTAAAGCTGATTTTGAACACAATAAGCAACTTATGACATGTATTTATGTTTCATTTGTACATTTAACATCTAATTAATATGAAAATCTTTATTTTATGCATACCCTCCCTTTTTGTTTGCCTCATAGAAATGATTTCACAATATATTAAACTATGTTAATTCATGCTATGTTCCCATAAATTATGCATTCCAAAACATTAAATAAGACCTAATACCTATATATTAAGCAAAAATTACTTCAAACTTCCCAAAATTTGTAAAATTATGATTGTTGATTTTCAGGTTTCTCTTATCTATTGTGACCTGCAACGGTAATTTTCTTCAAAACTCAATAAATGAATGTTACTTGACAAAGTTTGTTATGTTTCAAGTTAGCTGCATGCACAAATGTACATTTACAGTCAATTTATACTCTAAAATATAAAATCCACATTGACCATTTGAAAAATTAACAGTAAATGTCCAGTGACAAATGCAATTTTCCTGGGATCACTAAAATTACCTGGTTTTAAGTACATAATTCTGAAATAAAGCTGCTTTCTATAGCCCTATATTTTTTCACTATCTATATTTTACATGTGTTCTAACAATAACTACCAAAATTTATGAGGAAAAATAAGCAAAATTATAAAATTTTCAAAAACGGTATCACCATATACTGTATTTGAAGTCGACTAAATGCCACAACATGAAATTGTTAAAATTCTTAATTTTAGCAATCTTTTTCAACATCATCTGCCCTTTTACTACAAAAACACATTAAATTTACCAGTCTCAATAATTGTAAAGTCATAAATACATATAAAATTATATTGCAATACCCTCTGTGCATGTACATCTAGTGCATGGGGAATATTTTCCGAAATATTGCATAATATTCATATTGAAACTGTAACATGACACCTTGATGTATTTTGTAACATTTTGGTGTGGAAAATGTCAAACTGGGCCTGTTGTGACTGTCCAAAGCCAATTTGAGCGTGGTATCATCAACATTAAATTTCTTGTTTTTTGCCTAAGAGCAATAAAAACTTGTTTCTCTATCCTTTTCTTTGCCTTATTTATATTCCTATATCAATATCCAGTCAAAAACACTATATCAGGTATATGGCAGTCTAATATTTAAAAGAATCATTGTCCATATACAAAGGTTACTAACCTCCATGAAGCTTTTAATGAAAAAATCAGATTTTTCAGCTGTTGAGTTCAGATTGTGAAATAACATAACAATGGCTTTTTATCTCAATATATTACAAGTGTAAAGCTGATTTTGAACACAATAAGCAACTTATGACATGTATTTATGTTTCATTTGTACATTTAACATCTAATTAATATGAAAATCTTTATTTTATGCATACCCTCCCTTTTTGTTTGCCTCATAGAAATGATTTCACAATATATTAAACTATGTTAATTCATGCTATGTTCCCATAAATTATGCATTCCAAAACATTAAATAAGACCTAATACCTATATATTAAGCAAAAATTACTTCAAACTTCCCAAAATTTGTAAAATTATGATTGTTGATTTTTTGGTTTCTCTTATCTATTGTGACCTGCAACGGTAATTTACTTCAAAACTCAATAAATGAATGTCTCTTGACAACGTTTGTTATGTTTCAAGTTAGCCACATGCACAAATGTACATTTACAGTCAATTTATACTCTAAAATATAAAATCCACATTGACCATTTGAAAATTTAACAGTAAATGTCCAGTGACAAATGCAATTTTCCTGGGATCACTAAAATTACCTTGTTTTAAGTACATAATTCTGAAATAAAGCTGCTTTCTATAGCCCTATATTTTTTCACTATCTATATTTTACATGTGTTCTAACTATAACTACCAAAATTTATGAGGAAAAATAAGTAAAATTATAAAATTTTCAAAAACGCTATCACCATATACTGTATTTGAAGTCGACTAAATGCCACAACATGAAATTGTTAAAATTCTTAATTTTAGCAATCTTTTTCAACATCATCTGCCCTTTTACTACAAAAACACTTTAAATTTATCAGTCTCAATAATTGTAAAGTCATAAATACATATAAAATTATATTGCAATACCCTCTGTGCATGTACATCTAGTGCATGGGGAATATATTCCGAAATATTGCATAATATTCATATTGAAACTGTAACATGACACCTTGATGTATTTTGTAACATTTTGGTGTGGAAAATGTCAAACTGGGTCTGTTGTGACTGTCCAAAGCCAATTTGAGCATAGTATCATCAACTTTAAATTCTTGTTTTTTGCCTAACAGCAATAAAAACTTGTTTCTCTATCCTTTTCTTTGCCTTATTTATATTCCTATATCAATATCCAGTCAAAAACACTATATCAGGTATATGGCAGTCTAATATTTAAAAGAATCATTGTCCATATACAAAGGTTACTAACCTCCATGAAGCTTTTAATGAAAAAATCAGATTTTTCAGCTGTTGAGTTCAGATTGTGAAATAACATAGCAATGGCTTTTTATCTCAATATATTACAAGTGTAAAGCTGATTTTGAACACAATAAGCAACTTATGACATGTATTTATGTTTCATTTGTACATTTAACATCTAATTAATATGAAAATCTTTATTTTATGCATACCCTCCCTTTTTGTTTGCCTCATAGAAATGATTTCACAATATATTAAACTATGTTAATTCATGCTATGTTCCCATAAATTATGCATTCCAAAACAGTAAATAAGACCTAATACCTATATATTAAGCAAAAATTACTTCAAACTTCCCAAAATTTGTAAAATTATGATTGTTGATTTTCAGGTTTCTCTTATCTATTGTGACCTGCAACGGTAATTTTCTTCAAAACTCAATAAATGAATGTTACTTGACAAAGTTTGTTATGTTTCAAGTTAGCTGCATGCACAAATGTACATTTACAGTCAATTTATACTCTAAAATATAAAATCCACATTGACCATTTGAAAAATTAACAGTAAATGTCCAGTGACAAATGCAATTTTCCTGGGATCACTAAAATTACCTGGTTTTAAGTACATAATTCTGAAATAAAGCTGCTTTCTATAGCCCTATATTTTTTTATATGTATATTTTACATGTGTTCTAACTATAACTACCAAAATTTATGAGGAAAAATAAGCAAAATTATAAAATTTTCAAAAACGGTATCACCATATACTGTATTTGAAGTCGACTAAATGCCACAACATGAAATTGTTAAAATTCTTAATTTTAGCAATCTTTTTCAACATCATCTGCCCTTTTACTACAAAAACACATTAAATTTACCAGTCTCAATAATTGTAAAGTCATAAATACATATAAAATTATATTGCAATACCCTCTGTGCATGTACATCTAGTGCATGGGGAATATTTTCCGAAATATTGCATAATATTCATATTGAAACTGTAACATGACACCTTGATGTATTTTGTAACATTTTGGTGTGGAAAATGTCAAACTGGGCCTGTTGTGACTGTCCAAAGCCAATTTGAGCATGGTATCATCAACATTAAATTTCTTGTTTTTTGCCTAAGAGCAATAAAAACTTGTTTCTCTATCCTTTTCTTTGCCTTATTTATATTCCTATATCAATATCCAGTCAAAAACACTATATCAGGTATATGGCAGTCTAATATTTAAAAGAATCATTGTCCATATACAAAGGTTACTAACCTCCATGAAGCTTTTAATGAAAAAATCTGATTTTTCAGCTGTTGAGTTCAGATTGTGAAATAACATAACAATGGCTTTTTATCTCAATATATTACAAGTGTAAAGCTGATTTTGAACACAATAAGCAACTTATGACATGTATTTATGTTTCATTTGTACATTTAACATCTAATTAATATGAAAATCTTTATTTTATGCATACCCTCCCTTTTTGTTTGCCTCATAGAAATGATTTCACAATATATTAAACTATGTTAATTCATGCTATGTTCCCATAAATTATGCATTCCAAAACATTAAATAAGACCTAATACCTATATATGAAGCAAAAATTACTTCAAACTTCCCAAAATTTGTAAAATTATGATTGTTGATTTTTTGGTTTCTCTTATCTATTGTGACCTGCAACGGTAATTTTCTTCAAAACTCAATAAATGAATGTTTCTTGACAACGTTTGTTATGTTTCAAGTTAGCCGCATGCACAAATGTACATTTACAGTCAATTTATACTCTAAAATATAAAATCCACATTGACCATTTGAAAAATTAACAGTAAATGTCCAGTGACAAATGCAATTTTCCTGGGATCACTAAAATTACCTGGTTTTAAGTACATAATTCTGAAATAAAGCTGCTTTCTATAGCACTATATTTTTTCATATGTATATTTTACATGTGTTCTAACTATAACTACCAAAATTTATGAGGAAAAATAAGTAAAATTATAAAATTTTCAAAAACGGTATCACCATATACTGTATTTGAAGTCGACTAAATGCCACAACATGAAATTGTTAAAATTCTTAATTTTAGCAATCTTTTTCAACATCATCTGCCCTTTTACTACAAAAACACTTTAAATTTATCAGTCTCAATAATTGTAAAGTCATAAATACATATAAAATTATATTGCAATACCCTCTGTGCATGTACATCTAGTGCATGGGGAATATTTTCCGAAATATTGCATAATATTCATATTGAAACTGTAACATGACACCTTGATGTATTTTGTAACATTTTGGTGTGGAAAATGTCAAACTGGGTCTGTTGTGACTGTCCAAAGCCAATTTGAGCATGGTATCATCAACATTAAATTTCTTGTTTTTTGCCTAAGAGCAATAAAAACTTGTTTCTCTATACTTTTCTTTGCCTTATTTATATTCCTATATCAATATCCAGTCAAAAACACTATATCAGGTATATGGCAGTCTAATATTTAAAAGAATCAATGTCCATATACAAAGGTACCTCCATGAAGCTTTTAATGAAAAAATTTGATTTTTCAGCTGTTGAGTTCAGATTGTGAAATAACATAACAATGGCTTTTTATCTCAATATATTACAAGTATAAAGCTGATTTTCAACAACATAAGCACCTTATGACATGTATATATGTTTCATTTGTACATTTAATATCTAATTAATATGAAAATATATATTTTAAGCATACCCCCCTTTTTTGTTTGCCTCATAGAAATGATCTCACAATATATTAAACTATGTTAATTCATGCTATGTTCCCATACATTATGCATTGCAAGACATTAAATAAGACCTAATATCTAGATATTAAGCAAAAATTACTTCAAACTTCCCAAAATTTGTAAAATTATGATTGTTGATTTTCAAGTGTCTGTTATTTCTTGTGACCTGCAACTGTAATTTTCTTCAAAACTCAATAAATGAATGTTTCTTGACAACGTTTGTTATGTTTCAAGTTAGCCGCATGCACAAATATACATTTACAGTCAATTTATACTCTAAAATATAAAATCCACATTGACCATTTGAAAAATTAACAGTAAATGTCCAGTGACAAATGCAATTTTCCTGGGATCACTAAAATTACCTTGTTTTAAGTACATAATTCTGAAATAAAGCTGCTTTCTATAGCCCTATATTTTTTCATATGTATATTTTACATGTGTTCTAAGTATAACTACCAAAATTTATGAGGAAAAATAAGTAAAATTATAAAATTTTCAAAAACGGTATCACCATATACTGTATTTGAAGTCGACTAAATGCCACAACATGAAATTGTTAAAATTCTTAATTTTAGCAATCTTTTTCAACATCATCTGCCCTTTTACTACAAAAACACATTAAATTTACCCGTCTCAATAATTGTAAAGTCATAAATACATATAAAATTATATTGCAATACCCTCTGTGCATGTACATCTAGTGCATGGGGAATATTTTCAGAAATATTGCATATTATTCATATTGAAACTGTAACATGACACCTTGATGTATTTTGTAACAATTTGGTGTGGAAAATGTCAAACTGGGTCTGTTGTGACTGTCCAAAGCCAATTTGAGCGTGGTATCATCAACATTAAATTTCTTGTTTTTTGCCTAAGAGCAATAAAAACTTGTTTCTCTATCCTTTTCTTTGCCTTATTTATATTCCTATATCAATATGCAGTCAAAAACACTATATCAGGTATATGGCAGTCTATTATTTAAAAGAATCAATGTCCATATACAAAGGTACCTCCATGAAACTTTTAATGAAAAAATCTGATTTTTCAGCTGTTGAGTTCAGATTGTGAAATAACATAACAATGGCTTTTTATCTCAATATATTACAAGTATAAAGCTGATTTTCACCAAAATAAGCACCTTATCACATGTATATATGTTTCATTTGTACATTTAACATCTAATTAATATGAAAATATATATTTTAAGAATACCCCCCTTTTTGTTTGCTTCATAGAAATGATCTCACAATATATTAAACTATGTTAATTCATGCTATGTTCCCATACATTATGCATTGCAAGACATTAAATAAGACCTAATATCTAGATATTAAGCAAAAATTACTTCAAACTTCCCAAAATTTGTAAAATTATGATTGTTGATTTTTTGGTTTCTCTTATCTATTGTGACCTGCAACGGTAATTTTCTTCAAAACTCAATAAATGAATGTCTCTTGACAACGTTTGTTATGTTTCAAGTTAGCCGCATGCACAAATGTACATTTACAGTCAATTTATACTCTAAAATATAAAATCCACATTGACCATTTGAAAATTTAACAGTAAATGTCCAGTGACAAATGCAATTTTCCTGGGATCACTAAAATTACCTGGTTTTAAGTACATAATTCTGAAATAAAGCTGCTTTCCATAGCCCTATATTTTTTCACTATCTATATTTTACATGTGTTCTAACTATAACTACCAAAATTTATGAGGAAAAATAAGTAAAATTATAAAATTTTCAAAAACGGTATAACCATATACTGTATTTGAAGTCGACTAAATGCCACAACATGAAATTGTTAAAATTCTTAAATTTAGCAATCTTTTTCAACATCATCTGCCCTTTTACTACAAAAACACATTAAATTTACCCGTCTCAATAATTGTAAAGTCATAAATACATATAAAATTATATTGCAATACCCTCTGTGCATGTACATCTAGTGCATGGGGAATATTTTCAGAAATATTGCATATTATTCATATTGAAACTGTAACATGACACCTTGATGTATTTTGTAACAATTTGGTGTGGAAAATGTCAAACTGGGTCTGTTGTGACTGTCCAAAGCCAATTTGAACGTGGTATCATCAACATTAAATTTCTTGTTTTTTGCCTAAGAGCAATAAAAACTTGTTTCTCTATCCTTTTCTTTGCCTTATTTATATTCCTATATCAATATGCAGTCAAAAACACTATATCAGGTATATGGCAGTCTATTATTTAAAAGAATCAATGTCCATATACAAAGATACCTCCATGAAACTTTTAATGAAAAAATCAGATTTTTCAGCTGTTGAGTTCAGATTGTGAAATAACATAACAATGGCTTTTTATCTCAAAATATTACAAGTTTAAAGCTGATTTTCAACAAAATAAGCACCTTATCACATGTATATATGTTTCATTTGTACATTTAATATCTAATTAATATGAAAATATATATTTTAAGCATACCCCCCTTTTTGTTTGCTTCATAGAAATGATCTCACAATATATTAAACTATGTTAATTCATGCTATGTTCCCATACATTATGCATTGCAAGACATTAAATAAGACCTAATATCTAGATATTAAGCAAAAATTACTTCAAACTTCCCAAAATTTGTAAAATTATGATTGTTGATTTTCAGGTTTCTGTTATTTCATGTGACCTGCAACGATAATTTTCTTCAAAACTCAATAAATGAATGTTTCTTGACAACTTTTGTAATGTTTCAAGTTAGTCGCATGCACAAATATACATTTACAGTCAATTTATACTCTAAAATATAAAATCCACATTGACCATTTGAAAAATTAACAGTAAATGTCCAGTGACAAATGCAATTTTCCTGGGATCACTAAAATTACCTGGTTTTAAGTACATAATTCTGAAATAAAGCTGCTTTCTATAGCCCTATATGTTTTCATATGTATATTTTACATGTGTTCTAACTATAACTACCAAAATTTATGAGGAAAAATAAGTAAAATTATAAAATTTTCAAAAACGCTATCACCATATACTGTATTTGAAGTCGACTAAATGCCACAACATGAAATTGTTAAAATTCTTAATTTTAGCAATCTTTTTCAACATCATCTGCCCTTTTACTACAAAAACACATTAAATTTACCAGTCTCAATAATTGTAAAGTCATAAATACATATAAAATTATATTGCAATACCCTCTGTGCATGTACATCTAGTGCATGGGGAATATTTTCAGAAATATTGCATAATATTCATATTGAAACTGTAACATGACACCTTGATGTATTTTGTAACATTTTGGTGTGGAAAATGTCAAACTGGGCCTGTTGTGACTGTCCAAAGCCAATTTGAGCGTGGTATCATCAACATTAAATTTCTTGTTTTTTGCCTAAGAGCAATAAAAACTTGTTTCTCTATCCTTTTCTTTGCCTTATTTATATTCCTATATCAATATCCAGTCAAAAACACTATATCAGGTATATGGCAGTCTAATATTTAAAAGAATCATTGTCCATATACAAAGGTTACTAACCTCCATGAAGCTTTTAATGAAAAAATCAGATTTTTCAGCTGTTGAGTTCAGATTGTGAAATAACATAACAATGGCTTTTTATCTCAATATATTACAAGTGTAAAGCTGATTTTGAACACAATAAGCAACTTATGACATGTATTTATGTTTCATTTGTACATTTAACATCTAATTAATATGAAAATCTTTATTTTATGCATACCTTCCCTTTTTGTTTGCCTCATAGAAATGATTTCACAATATATTAAACTATGTTAATTCATGCTATGTTCCCATAAATTATGCATTCCAAAACATTAAATAAGACCTAATACCTATATATTAAGCAAAAATTACTTCAAACTTCCCAAAATTTGTAAAATTATGATTGTTGATTTTTTGGTTTCTCTTATCTATTGTGACCTGCAACGGTAATTTTCTTCAAAACTCAATAAATGAATGTCTCTTGACAACGTTTGTTATGTTTCAAGTTAGCCGCATGCACAAATGTACATTTACAGTCAATTTATACTCTAAAATATAAAATCCACATTGACCATTTGAAAAATTAACAGTAAATGTCCAGTGACAAATGCAATTTTCCTGGGATCACTAAAATTACCTTGTTTTAAGTACATAATTCTGAAATAAAGCTGCTTTCTATAGCCCTATATTTTTTCATATGTATATTTTACATGTGTTCTAAGTATAACTACCAAAATTTATGAGGAAAAATAAGTAAAATTATAAAATTTTCAAAAACGGTATCACCATATACTGTATTTGAAGTCGACTAAATGCCACAACATGAAATTGTTAAAATTCTTAATTTTAGCAATCTTTTTCAACATCATCTGCCCTTTTACTACAAAAACACATTAAATTTACCAGTCTCAATAATTGTAAAGTCATAAATACATATAAAATTATATTGCAATACCCTCTGTGCATGTACATCTAGTGCATGGGGAATATTTTCAGAAATATTGCATATTATTCATATTGAAACTGTAACATGACACCTTGATGTATTTTGTAACAATTTGGTGTGGAAAATGTCAAACTGGGTCTGTTGTGACTGTCCAAAGCCAATTTGAACGTGGTATCATCAACATTAAATTTCTTGTTTTTTGCCTAAGAGCAATAAAAACTTGTTTCTCTATCCTTTTCTTTGCCTTATTTATATTCCTATATCAATATGCAGTCAAAAACACTATATCAGGTATATGGCAGTCTATTATTTAAAAGAATCAATGTCCATATACAAAGATACCTCCATGAAACTTTTAATGAAAAAATCTGATTTTTCAGCTGTTGAGTTCAGATTGTGAAATAACATAACAATGGCTTTTTATCTCAATATATTACAAGTTTAAAGCTGATTTTCAACAAAATAAGCACCTTATCACATGTATATATGTTTCATTTGTACATTTAATATCTAATTAATATGAAAATATATATTTTAAGCATACCCCCCTTTTTGTTTGCTTCATAGAAATGATCTCACAATATATTAAACTATGTTAATTCATGCTATGTTCCCATACATTATGCATTGCAAGACATTAAATAAGACCTAATATCTAGATATTAAGCAAAAATTACTTCAAACTTCCCAAAATTTGTAAAATTATGATTGTTGATTTTCAGGTTTCTGTTATTTCATGTGACCTGCAACGATAATTTTCTTCAAAACTCAATAAATGAATGTTTCTTGACAACTTTTGTAATGTTTCAAGTTAGTCGCATGCACAAATATACATTTACAGTCAATTTATACTCTAAAATATAAAATCCACATTGACCATTTGAAAAATTAACAGTAAATGTCCAGTGACAAATGCAATTTTCCTGGGATCACTAAAATTACCTTGTTTTAAGTACATAATTCTGAAATAAAGCTGCTTTCTATAGCCCTATATGTTTTCATATGTATATTTTACATGTGTTCTAACTATAACTACCAAAATTTATGAGGAAAAATAAGTAAAATTATAAAATTTTCAAAAACGGTATCACCATATACTGTATTTGAAGTCGACTAAATGCCACAACATGAAATTGTTAAAATTCTTAATTTTAGCAATCTTTTTCAACTTCATCTGCCCTTTTACTTCAAAAACACATTAAATTTACCAGTCTCAATAATTGAAAAGTCATAAATACATATAAAATTATATTGCAATAACCTCTGTGCATGTACATCTAGTGCATGGGGAATATTTTCCAAAATATTGCATAATATTCATATTGAAACTGTAACATGACACCTTGATGTATTTTGGAACATTTTGGTGTGAACAATGTCAAACTGGGTCTGTTGTGACTGTCCAAAGCCAATTTGAGCATAGTATCATCAACATTAAATTCTTGTTTTTTGCCTTAAAGCAATAAAAACTTGTTTCTCTATCCTTTTTTTTGCCTTATTTATATTCCTATATCAATATCCAGTCAAAAACACTATATCAGGTATATGGCAGTCTAATATTTAAAAGAATCATTGTCCGTATACAAAGGTTACTAACCTCCATGAAGCTTTTAATGAAAAAATCTGATTTTTCAGCTGTTGAGTTCAGATTGTGAAATAACATAACAATGGCTTTTTATCTCAATATATTACAAGTGTAAAGCCGATTTTGAACACAATAAGCAACTTATGACATGTATTTATGTTTCATTTGTACATTTAACATCTAATTAATATGAAAATCTTTATTTTATGCATACCCTCCCTTTTTGTTTGCCTCATAGAAATGATTTCACAATATATTAAACTATGTTAATTCATGCTATGTTCCCATAAATTATGCATTCCAAAACATTAAATAAGACCTAATACCTATATATTAAGCAAAAATTACTTCAAACTTCCCAAAATTTGTAAAATTATGATTGTTGATTTTTTGGTTTCTCTTATCTATTGTGACCTGCAACGGTAATTTTCTTCAAAACTCAATAAATGAATGTTTCTTGACAACGTTTGTTATGTTTCAAGTCAGCTGCATGCACAAATGTACATTTACAGTCAATTTATACTCTAAAATATAAAATCCACATTGACCATTTGAAAAATTAACAGTAAATGTCCAGTGACAAATGCAATTTTCCTGGGATCACTAAAATTACCTGGTTTTAAGTACATAATTCTGAAATAAAGCTGCTTTCTATAGCCCTATATTATTTTATATGTATATTTTACATGTGTTCTAACTATAACTACCAAAATTTATGAGGAAAAATAAGCAAATTATAAAATTTTCAAAAACGGTATCACCATATACTGTATTTGAAGTCGACTAAATGCCACAACATGAAATTGTTAAAATTCTTAATTTTAGCAATCTTTTTCAACATCATCTGCCCTTTTACTACAAAAACACATTAAATTTACCAGTCTCAATAATTGTAAAGTCATAAATACATATAAAATTATATTGCAATACCCTCTGTGCATGTACATCTAGTGCATGGGGAATATTTTCCGAAATATTGCATAATATTCATATTGAAACTGTAACATGACACCTTGATGTATTTTGTAACATTTTGGTGTGGAAAATGTCAAACTGGGCCTGTTGTGACTGTCCAAAGCCAATTTGAGCGTGGTATCATCAACATTAAATTTCTTGTTTTTTGCCTAAGAGCAATAAAAACTTGTTTCTCTATCCTTTTCTTTGCCTTATTTATATTCCTATATCAATATCCAGTCAAAAACACTATATCAGGTATATGGCAGTCTAATATTTAAAAGAATCATTGTCCATATACAAAGGTTACTAACCTCCATGAAGCTTTTAATGAAAAAATCAGATTTTTCAGCTGTTGAGTTCAGATTGTGAAATAACATAACAATGGCTTTTTATCTCAATATATTACAAGTGTAAAGCTGATTTTGAACACAATAAGCAACTTATGACATGTATTTATGTTTCATTTGTACATTTAACATCTAATTAATATGAAAATCTTTATTTTATGCATACCCTCCCTTTTTGTTTGCCTCATAGAAATGATTTCACAATATATTAAACTATGTTAATTCATGCTATGTTCCCATAAATTATGCATTCCAAAACATTAAATAAGACCTAATACCTATATATTAAGCAAAAATTACTTCAAACTTCCCAAAATTTGTAAAATTATGATTGTTGATTTTTTGGTTTCTCTTATCTATTGTGACCTGCAACGGTAATTTTCTTCAAAACTCAATAAATGAATGTCTCTTGACAACGTTTGTTATGTTTCAAGTTAGCCGCATGCACAAATGTACATTTACAGTCAATTTATACTCTAAAATATAAAATCCACATTGACCATTTGAAAATTTAACAGTAAATGTCCAGTGACAAATGCAATTTTCCTGGGATCACTAAAATTACCTTGTTTTAAGTACATAATTCTGAAATAAAGCTGCTTTCTATAGCCCTATATTTTTTCACTATCTATATTTTACATGTGTTCTAACTATAACTACCAAAATTTATGAGGAAAAATAAGTAAATTTATAAAATTTTCAAAAACGGTATCACCATATACTGTATTTGAAGTCGACTAAATGCCACAACATGAAATTGTTAAAATTCTTAATTTTAGCAATCTTTTTCAACATCATCTGCCCTTTTACTACAAAAACACATTAAATTTACCAGTCTCAATAATTGTAAAGTCATAAATACATATAAAATTATATTGCAATACCCTCTGTGCATGTACATCTAGTGCATGGGGAATATTTTCAGAAATATTGCATATTATTCATATTGAAACTGTAACATGACACCTTGATGTATTTTGTAACAATTTGGTGTGGAAAATGTCAAACTGGGTCTGTTGTGACTGTCCAAAGCCAATTTGAACGTGGTATCATCAACATTAAATTTCTTGTTTTTTGCCTAAGAGCAATAAAAACTTGTTTCTTTGCCTTATTTATATTCCTATATCAATATGCAGTCAAAAACACTATATCAGGTATATGGCAGTCTATTATTTAAAAGAATCAATGTCCATATACAAAGATACCTCCATGAAACTTTTAATGAAAAAATCTGATTTTTCAGCTGTTGAGTTCAGATTGTGAAATAACATAACAATGGCTTTTTATCTCAATATATTACAAGTTTAAAGCTGATTTTCAACAAAATAAGCACCTTATCACATGTATATATGTTTCATTTGTACATTTAATATCTAATTAATATGAAAATATATATTTTAAGCATACCCCCCTTTTTGTTTGCTTCATAGAAATGATCTCACAATATATTAAACTATGTTAATTCATGCTATGTTCCCATACATTATGCATTGCAAGACATTAAATAAGACCTAATATCTAGATATTAAGCAAAAATTACTTCAAACTTCCCAAAATTTGTAAAATTATGATTGTTGATTTTCAGGTTTCTGTTATTTCATGTGACCTGCAACGGTAATTTTCTTCAAAACTCAATAAATGAATGTTTCTTGACAACTTTTGTAATGTTTCAAGTTAGTCGCATCACAAATATACATTTACAGTCAATTTATACTCTAAAATATAAAATCCACATTGACCATTTGAAAAATTAACAGTAAATGTCCAGTGACAAATGCAATTTTCCTGGGATCACTAAAATTACCTGGTTTTAAGTACATAATTCTGAAATAAAGCTGCTTTCTATAGCCCTATATGTTTTCATATGTATATTTTACATGTGTTCTAACTATAACTACCAAAATTTATGAGGAAAAATAAGTAAAATTATAAAATTTTCAAAAACGGTATCACCATATACTGTATTTGAAGTCGACTAAATGCCACAACATGAAATTGTTAAAATTCTTAATTTTAGCAATCTTTTTCAACTTCATCTGCCCTTTTACTTCAAAAACACATTAAATTTACCAGTCTCAATAATTGAAAAGTCATAAATACATATAAAATTATATTGCAATAACCTCTGTGCATGTACATCTAGTGCATGGGGAATATTTTCCAAAATATTGCATAATATTCATATTGAAACTGTAACATGACACCTTGATGTATTTTGGAACATTTTGGTGTGAACAATGTCAAACTGGGTCTGTTGTGACTGTCCAAAGCCAATTTGAGCATAGTATCATCAACATTAAATTCTTGTTTTTTGCCTTAAAGCAATAAAAACTTGTTTCTCTATCCTTTTTTTTGCCTTATTTATATTCCTATATCAATATCCAGTCAAAAACACTATATCAGGTATATGGCAGTCTAATATTTAAAAGAATCATTGTCCGTATACAAAGGTTACTAACCTCCATGAAGCTTTTAATGAAAAAATCTGATTTTTCAGCTGTTGAGTTCAGATTGTGAAATAACATAACAATGGCTTTTTATCTCAATATATTACAAGTGTAAAGCTGATTTTGAACACAATAAGCAACTTATGACATGTATTTATGTTTCATTTGTACATTTAACATCTAATTAATATGAAAATCTTTATTTTATGCATACCCTCCCTTTTTGTTTGCCTCATAGAAATGATTTCACAATATATTAAACTATGTTAATTCATGCTATGTTCCCATAAATTATGCATTCCAAAACATTAAATAAGACCTAATACCTATATATTAAGCAAAAATTACTTCAAACTTCCCAAAATTTGTAAAATTATGATTGTTGATTTTTTGGTTTCTCTTATCTATTGTGACCTGCAACGGTAATTTTCTTCAAAACTCAATAAATGAATGTTTCTTGACAACGTTTGTTATGTTTCAAGTCAGCTGCATGCACAAATGTACATTTACAGTCAATTTATACTCTAAAATATAAAATCCACATTGACCATTTGAAAAATTAACAGTAAATGTCCAGTGACAAATGCAATTTTCCTGGGATCACTAAAATTACCTTGTTTTAAGTACATAATTCTGAAATAAAGCTGCTTTCTATAGACCTATATTTTTTTATATGTATATTTTACATGTGTTCTAACTATAACTACCAAAATTTATGAGGAAAAATAAGCAAATTATAAAATTTTCAAAAACGGTATCACCATATACTGTATTTGAAGTCGACTAAATGCCACAACATGAAATTGTTAAAATTCTTAATTTTAGCAATCTTTTTCAACATCATCTGCCCTTTTACTACAAAAACACATTAAATTTACCAGTCTCAATAATTGTAAAGTCATAAATACATATAAAATTATATTGCAATACCCTCTGTGCATGTACATCTAGTGCATGGGGAATATTTTCCGAAATATTGCATAATATTCATATTGAAACTGTAACATGACACCTTGATGTATTTTGTAACATTTTGGTGTGGAAAATGTCAAACTGGGCCTGTTGTGACTGTCCAAAGCCAATTTGAGCGTGGTATCATCAACATTAAATTTCTTGTTTTTTGCCTAAGAGCAATAAAAACTTGTTTCTCTATCCTTTTCTTTGCCTTATTTATATTCCTATATCAATATCCAGTCAAAAACACTATATCAGGTATATGGCAGTCTAATATTTAAAAGAATCATTGTCCATATACAAAGGTTACTAACCTCCATGAAGCTTTTAATGAAAAAATCAGATTTTTCAGCTGTTGAGTTCAGATTGTGAAATAACATAACAATGGCTTTTTATCTCAATATATTACAAGTGTAAAGCTGATTTTGAACACAATAAGCAACTTATGACATGTATTTATGTTTCATTTGTACATTTAACATCTAATTAATATGAAAATCTTTATTTTATGCATACCCTCCCTTTTTGTTTGCCTCATAGAAATGATTTCACAATATATTAAACTATGTTAATTCATGCTATGTTCCCATAAATTATGCATTCCAAAACATTAAATAAGACCTAATACCTATATATTAAGCAAAAATTACTTCAAACTTCCCAAAATTTGTAAAATTATGATTGTTGATTTTTTGGTTTCTCTTATCTATTGTGACCTGCAACGGTAATTTTCTTCAAAACTCAATAAATGAATGTCTCTTGACAACGTTTGTTATGTTTCAAGTTAGCCGCATGCACAAATGTACATTTACAGTCAATTTATACTCTAAAATATAAAATCCACATTGACCATTTGAAAATTTAACAGTAAATGTCCAGTGACAAATGCAATTTTCCTGGGATCACTAAAATTACCTTGTTTTAAGTACATAATTCTGAAATAAAGCTGCTTTCTATAGCCCTATATTTTTTCACTATCTATATTTTACATGTGTTCTAACTATAACTACCAAAATTTATGAGGAAAAATAAGTAAATTTATAAAATTTTCAAAAACGGTATCACCATATACTGTATTTGAAGTCGACTAAATGCCACAACATGAAATTGTTAAAATTCTTAATTTTAGCAATCTTTTTCAACATCATCTGCCCTTTTACTACAAAAACACATTAAATTTACCAGTCTCAATAATTGTAAAGTCATAAATACATATAAAATTATATTGCAATACCCTCTGTGCATGTACATCTAGTGCATGGGGAATATTTTCAGAAATATTGCATATTATTCATATTGAAACTGTAACATGACACCTTGATGTATTTTGTAACAATTTGGTGTGGAAAATGTCAAACTGGGTCTGTTGTGACTGTCCAAAGCCAATTTGAACGTGGTATCATCAACATTAAATTTCTTGTTTTTTGCCTAAGAGCAATAAAAACTTGTTTCTTTGCCTTATTTATATTCCTATATCAATATGCAGTCAAAAACACTATATCAGGTATATGGCAGTCTATTATTTAAAAGAATCAATGTCCATATACAAAGATACCTCCATGAAACTTTTAATGAAAAAATCTGATTTTTCAGCTGTTGAGTTCAGATTGTGAAATAACATAACAATGGCTTTTTATCTCAATATATTACAAGTTTAAAGCTGATTTTCAACAAAATAAGCACCTTATCACATGTATATATGTTTCATTTGTACATTTAATATCTAATTAATATGAAAATATATATTTTAAGCATACCCCCCTTTTTGTTTGCTTCATAGAAATGATCTCACAATATATTAAACTATGTTAATTCATGCTATGTTCCCATACATTATGCATTGCAAGACATTAAATAAGACCTAATATCTAGATATTAAGCAAAAATTACTTCAAACTTCCCAAAATTTGTAAAATTATGATTGTTGATTTTCAGGTTTCTGTTATTTCATGTGACCTGCAACGGTAATTTTCTTCAAAACTCAATAAATGAATGTTTCTTGACAACTTTTGTAATGTTTCAAGTTAGTCGCATCACAAATATACATTTACAGTCAATTTATACTCTAAAATATAAAATCCACATTGACCATTTGAAAAATTAACAGTAAATGTCCAGTGACAAATGCAATTTTCCTGGGATCACTAAAATTACCTGGTTTTAAGTACATAATTCTGAAATAAAGCTGCTTTCTATAGCCCTATATGTTTTCATATGTATATTTTACATGTGTTCTAACTATAACTACCAAAATTTATGAGGAAAAATAAGTAAAATTATAAAATTTTCAAAAACGGTATCACCATATACTGTATTTGAAGTCGACTAAATGCCACAACATGAAATTGTTAAAATTCTTAATTTTAGCAATCTTTTTCAACTTCATCTGCCCTTTTACTTCAAAAACACATTAAATTTACCAGTCTCAATAATTGAAAAGTCATAAATACATATAAAATTATATTGCAATAACCTCTGTGCATGTACATCTAGTGCATGGGGAATATTTTCCAAAATATTGCATAATATTCATATTGAAACTGTAACATGACACCTTGATGTATTTTGGAACATTTTGGTGTGAACAATGTCAAACTGGGTCTGTTGTGACTGTCCAAAGCCAATTTGAGCATAGTATCATCAACATTAAATTCTTGTTTTTTGCCTTAAAGCAATAAAAACTTGTTTCTCTATCCTTTTTTTTGCCTTATTTATATTCCTATATCAATATCCAGTCAAAAACACTATATCAGGTATATGGCAGTCTAATATTTAAAAGAATCATTGTCCGTATACAAAGGTTACTAACCTCCATGAAGCTTTTAATGAAAAAATCTGATTTTTCAGCTGTTGAGTTCAGATTGTGAAATAACATAACAATGGCTTTTTATCTCAATATATTACAAGTGTAAAGCTGATTTTGAACACAATAAGCAACTTATGACATGTATTTATGTTTCATTTGTACATTTAACATCTAATTAATATGAAAATCTTTATTTTATGCATACCCTCCCTTTTTGTTTGCCTCATAGAAATGATTTCACAATATATTAAACTATGTTAATTCATGCTATGTTCCCATAAATTATGCATTCCAAAACATTAAATAAGACCTAATACCTATATATTAAGCAAAAATTACTTCAAACTTCCCAAAATTTGTAAAATTATGATTGTTGATTTTTTGGTTTCTCTTATCTATTGTGACCTGCAACGGTAATTTTCTTCAAAACTCAATAAATGAATGTTTCTTGACAACGTTTGTTATGTTTCAAGTCAGCTGCATGCACAAATGTACATTTACAGTCAATTTATACTCTAAAATATAAAATCCACATTGACCATTTGAAAAATTAACAGTAAATGTCCAGTGACAAATGCAATTTTCCTGGGATCACTAAAATTACCTTGTTTTAAGTACATAATTCTGAAATAAAGCTGCTTTCTATAGACCTATATTTTTTTATATGTATATTTTACATGTGTTCTAACTATAACTACCAAAATTTATGAGGAAAAATAAGCAAATTATAAAATTTTCAAAAACGGTATCACCATATACTGTATTTGAAGTCGACTAAATGCCACAACATGAAATTGTTAAAATTCTTAATTTTAGCAATCTTTTTCAACATCATCTGCCCTTTTACTACAAAAACACATTAAATTTACCAGTCTCAATAATTGTAAAGTCATAAATACATATAAAATTATATTGCAATACCCTCTGTGCATGTACATCTAGTGCATGGGGAATATTTTCCGAAATATTGCATAATATTCATATTGAAACTGTAACATGACACCTTGATGTATTTTGTAACATTTTGGTGTGGAAAATGTCAAACTGGGCCTGTTGTGACTGTCCAAAGCCAATTTGAGCGTGGTATCATCAACATTAAATTTCTTGTTTTTTGCCTAAGAGCAATAAAAACTTGTTTCTCTATCCTTTTCTTTGCCTTATTTATATTCCTATATCAATATCCAGTCAAAAACACTATATCAGGTATATGGCAGTCTAATATTTAAAAGAATCATTGTCCATATACAAAGGTTACTAACCTCCATGAAGCTTTTAATGAAAAAATCAGATTTTTCAGCTGTTGAGTTCAGATTGTGAAATAACATAACAATGGCTTTTTATCTCAATATATTACAAGTGTAAAGCTGATTTTGAACACAATAAGCAACTTATGACATGTATTTATGTTTCATTTGTACATTTAACATCTAATTAATATGAACATCTTTATTTTATGCATACCCTCCCTTTTTGTTTGCCTCATAGAAATGATTTCACAATATATTAAACTATGTTAATTCATGCTATGTTCCCATAAATTATGCATTCCAAAACATTAAATAAGACCTAATACCTATATATTAAGCAAAAATTACTTCAAACTTCCCAAAATTTGTAAAATTATGATTGTTGATTTTTTGGTTTCTCTTATCTATTGTGACCTGCAACGGTAATTTTCTTCAAACCTCAATAAATGAATGTCTCTTGACAACGTTTGTTATGTTTCAAGTTAGCCGCATGCACAAATGTACATTTACAGTCAATTTATACTCTAAAATATAAAATCCACATTGACCATTTGAAAATTTAACAGTAAATGTCCAGTGACAAATGCAATTTTCCTGGGATCACTAAAATTACCTTGTTTTAAGTACATAATTCTGAAATAAAGCTGCTTTCTATAGCCCTATATTTTTTCACTATCTATATTTTACATGTGTTCTAACTATAACTACCAAAATTTATGAGGAAAAATAAGTAAAATTATAAAATTTTCAAAAACGGTATCACCATATACTGTATTTGAAGTCGACTAAATGCCACAACATGAAATTGTTAAAATTCTTAATTTTAGCAATCTTTTTCAACATCATCTGCCCTTTTACTACAAAAACACTTTAAATTTATCAGTCTCAATAATTGTAAAGTCATAAATACATATAAAATTATATTGCAATACCCTCTGTGCATGTACATCTAGTGCATGGGGAATATTTTCCGAAATATTGCATAATATTCATATTGAAACTGTAACATGACACCTTGATGTATTTTGTAACATTTTGGTGTGGAAAATGTCAAACTGGGTCTGTTGTGACTGTCCAAAGCCAATTTGAGCATAGTATCATCAACTTTAAATTCTTGTTTTTTGCCTAAGAGCAATAAAAACTTGTTTCTCTATCCTTTTCTTTGCCTTATTTATATTCCTATATCAATATCCAGTCAAAAACACTATATCAGGTATATGGCAGTCTAATATTTAAAAGAATCATTGTCCATATACAAAGGTTACTAACCTCCATGAAGCTTTTAATGAAAAAATCAGATTTTTCAGCTGTTGAGTTCAGATTGTGAAATAACATAACAATGGCTTTTTATCTCAATATATTACAAGTGTAAAGCTGATTTTGAACACAATAAGCAACTTATGACATGTATTTATGTTTCATTTGTACATTTAACATCTAATTAATATGAAAATCTTTATTTTATGCATACCCTCCCTTTTTGTTTGCCTCATAGAAATGATTTCACAATATATTAAACTATGTTAATTCATGCTATGTTCCCATAAATTATGCATTCCAAAACATTAAATAAGACCTAATACCTATATATGAAGCAAAAATTACTTCAAACTTCCCAAAATTTGTAAAATTATGATTGTTGATTTTTTGGTTTCTCTTATCTATTGTGACCTGCAACGGTAATTTTCTTCAAAACTCAATAAATGAATGTTTCTTGACAACGTTTGTTATGTTTCAAGTTAGCCGCATGCACAAATGTACATTTACAGTCAATTTATACTCTAAAATATAAAATCCACATTGACCATTTGAAAAATTAACAGTAAATGTCCAGTGACAAATGCAATTTTCCTGGGATCACTAAAATTACCTGGTTTTAAGTACATAATTCTGAAATAAAGCTGCTTTCTATAGCCCTATATTTTTTCATATGTATATTTTACATGTGTTCTAACTATAACTACCAAAATTTATGAGGAAAAATAAGTAAAATTATAAAATTTTCAAAAACGCTATCACCATATACTGTATTTGAAGTCGACTAAATGCCACAACATGAAATTGTTAAAATTCTTAATTTTAGCAATCTTTTTCAACATCATCTGCCCTTTTACTACAAAAACACATTAAATTTACCCGTCTCAATAATTGTAAAGTCATAAATACATATAAAATTATATTGCAATACCCTCTGTGCATGTACATCTAGTGCATGGGGAATATTTTCAGAAATATTGCATATTATTCATATTGAAACTGTAACATGACACCTTGATGTATTTTGTAATAATTTGGTGTGGAAAATGTCAAACTGGGTCTGTTGTGACTGTCCAAAGCCAATTTGAGCGTGGTATCATCAACATTAAATTTCTTGTTTTTTGCCTAAGAGCAATAAAAACTTGTTTCTCTATCCTTTTCTTTGCCTTATTTATATTCCTATATCAATATGCAGTCAAAAACACTATATCAGGTATATGGCAGTCTATTATTTAAAAGAATCAATGTCCATATACAAAGGTACCTCCATGAAACTTTTAATGAAAAAATCTGATTTTTCAGCTGTTGAGTTCAGATTGTGAAATAACATAACAATGGCTTTTTATCTCAATATATTACAAGTATAAAGCTGATTTTCACCAAAATAAGCACCTTATCACATGTATATATGTTTCATTTGTACATTTAACATCTAATTAATATGAAAATATATATTTTAAGAATACCCCCCTTTTTGTTTGCTTCATAGAAATGATCTCACAATATATTAAACTATGTTAATTCATGCTATGTTCCCATACATTATGCATTGCAAGACATTAAATAAGACCTAATATCTAGATATTAAGCAAAAATTACTTCAAACTTCCCAAAATTTGTAAAATTATGATTGTTGATTTTTTGGTTTCTCTTATCTATTGTGACCTGCAACGGTAATTTTCTTCAAAACTCAATAAATGAATGTCTCTTGACAACGTTTGTTATGTTTCAAGTTAGCCGCATGCACAAATGTACATTTACAGTCAATTTATACTCTAAAATATAAAATCCACATTGACCATTTGAAAATTTAACAGTAAATGTCCAGTGACAAATGCAATTTTCCTGGGATCACTAAAATTACCTTGTTTTAAGTACATAATTCTGAAATAAAGCTGCTTTCCATAGCCCTATATTTTTTCACTATCTATATTTTACATGTGTTCTAACTATAACTACCAAAATTTATGAGGAAAAATAAGTAAAATTATAAAATTTTCAAAAACGCTATCACCATATACTGTATTTGAAGTCGACTAAATGCCACAACATGAAATTGTTAAAATTCTTAATTTTAGCAATCTTTTTCAACATCATCTGCCCTTTTACTACAAAAACACTTTAAATTTATCAGTCTCAATAATTGTAAAGTCATAAATACATATAAAATTATATTGCAATACCCTCTGTGCATGTACATCTAGTGCATGGGGAATATTTTCCGAAATATTGCATAATATTCATATTGAAACTGTAACATGACACCTTGATGTATTTTGTAACATTTTGGTGTGGAAAATGTCAAACTGGGCCTGTTGTGACTGTCCAAAGCCAATTTGAGTGTGGTATCATCAACATTAAATTTCTTGTTTTTTGCCTAAGAGCAATAAAAACTTGTTTCTCTATCATTTTCTTTGCCTTATTTATATTCCTATATCAATATCCAGTCAAAAACACTATATCAGGTATATGGCAGTCTAATATTTAAAAGAATCATTGTCCATATACAAAGGTTACTAACCACCATGAAGCTTTTAATGAAAAAATCAGATTTTTCAGCTATTGAGTTCAGATTGTGAAATAACATAACAATGGCTTTTTATCTCAATATATTACAAGTGTAAAACTGATTTTGAACACAATAAGCAACTTATGACATGTATTTATGTTTCATTTGTACATTTAACATCTAATTAATATGAAAATCTTTATTTTATTCATACCCTCCCTTTTTGTTTGCCTCATAGAAATGATTTCACAATATATTAAACTATGTTAATTCATGCTATGTTCCCATAAATTATGCATTCCAAAACATTAAATAAGACCTAATACCTATATATTAAGCAAAAATTACTTCAAACTTCCCAAAATTTGTAAAATTATGATTGTTGATTTTTTGGTTTCTCTTATCTATTGTGACCTGCAACGGTAATTTTCTTCAAAACTCAATAAATGAATGTCTCTTGACAACGTTTGTTATGTTTCAAGTTAGCCGCATGCACAAATGTACATTTACAGTCAATTTATACTCTAAAATATAAAATCCACATTGACCATTTGAAAATTTAACAGTAAATGTCCAGTGACAAATGCAATTTTCCTGGGATCACTAAAATTACCTGGTTTTAAGTACATAATTCTGAAATAAAGCTGTTTTCTATAGCCCTATATTTTTTCACTATCTATATTTTACATGTGTTCTAACTATAACTACCAAAATTTATGAGGAAAAATAAGTAAAATTATAAAATTTTCAAAAACGCTATCACCATATACTGTATTTGAAGTCGACTAAATGCCACAACATGAAATTGTTAAAATTCTTAATTTTAGCAATCTTTTTCAACATCATCTGCCCTTTTACTACAAAAACACATTAAATTTACCAGTCTCAATAATTGTAAAGTCATAAATACATATAAAATTATATTGCAATACCCTCTGTGCATGTACATCTAGTGCATGGGGAATATTTTCCGAAATATTGCATAATATTCATATTGAAACTGTAACATGACACCTTGATGTATTTTGTAACATTTTGGTGTGGAAAATGTCAAACTGGGTCTGTTGTGACTCTCCCAAGCCAATTTGAGCATAGTATCATCAACTTTAAATTCTTGTTTTTTGCCAAACAGCAATAAAATCTTGTTTCTCTATCCTTTTCTTTGCCTTATTTATATTCCTATATCAATATCCAGTCAAAAACACTATATCAGGTATATGGCAGTCTAATATTTAAAAGAATCATTGTCCATATACAAAGGTTACTAACCTCCATGAAGCTTTTAATGAAAAAATCAGATTTTTCAGCTGTTGAGTTCAGATTGTGAAATAACATAACAATGGCTTTTTATCTCAATATATTACAAGTGTAAAACTGATTTTGAACACAATAAGCAACTTATGACATGTATTTATGTTTCATTTGTACATTTAACATCTAATTAATATGAAAATCTTTATTTTATGCATACCCTCCCTTTTTGTTTGCCTCATAGAAATGATTTCACAATATATTAAACTATGTTAATTCATGCTATGTTCCCATAAATTATGCATTCCAAAACATTAAATAAGACCTAATACCTATATATTAAGCAAAAATTACTTCAAACTTCCCAAAATTTGTAAAATTATGATTGTTGATTTTCAGGTTTCTCTTATCTATTGTGACCTGCAACGGTAATTTTCTTCAAAACTCAATAAATGAATGTTTCTTGACAACGTTTGTTATGTTTCAAGTTAGCTGCATGCACAAATGTACATTTACAGTCAATTTATACTCTAAAATATAAAATCCACATTGACCATTTGAAAAATTAACAGTAAATGTCCAGTGACAAATGCAATTTTCCTGGGTTCACTAAAATTACCTGGTTTTAAGTACATAATTCTGAAATAAAGCTGCTTTCTATAGCCCTATATTTTTTCATATGTATATTTTACATGTGTTCTAACTATAACTACCAAAATTTATGAGGAAAAATAAGTAAAATTATAAAATTTTCAAAAACGGTATCACCATATACTGTATTTGAAGTCGACTAAATGCCACAACATGAAATTGTTAAAATTCTTAATTTTAGCAATCTTTTTCAACATCATCTGCCCTTTTACTTCAAAAACACATTAAATTTACCAGTCTCAATAATTGTAAAGTCATAAATACATATAAAATTATATTGCAATACCCTCTGTTCATGTACATCTAGTGCATGGGGAATATTTTCCGAAATATTGCATAATATTCATATTGAAACTGTAACATGACACCTTGATGTATTTTGTAACATTTTGGTGTGGAAAATGTCAAACTGGGCCTGTTGTGACTGTCCAAAGCCAATTTGAGTGTGGTATCATCAACATTAAATTTCTTGTTTTTTGCCTAAGAGCAATAAAAACTTGTTTCTCTATCATTTTCTTTGCCTTATTTATATTCCTATATCAATATCCAGTCAAAAACACTATATCAGGTATATGGCAGTCTAATATTTAAAAGAATCATTGTCCATATACAAAGGTTACTAACCTCCATGAAGCTTTTAATGAAAAAATCAGATTTTTCAGCTATTGAGTTCAGATTGTGAAATAACATAACAATGGCTTTTTATCTCAATATATTACAAGTGTAAAACTGATTTTGAACACAATAAGCAACTTATGACATGTATTTATGTTTCATTTGTACATTTAACATCTAATTAATATGAAAATCTTTATTTTATTCATACCCTCCCTTTTTGTTTGCCTCATAGAAATGATTTCACAATATATTAAACTATGTTAATTCATGCTATGTTCCCATAAATTATGCATTCCAAAACATTAAATAAGACCTAATACCTATATATTAAGCAAAAATTACTTCAAACTTCCCAAATTTGTAAAATTATGATTGTTGATTTTTTGGTTTCTCTTATCTATTGTGACCTGCAACGGTAATTTTCTTCAAAACTCAATAAATGAATGTCTCTTGACAACGTTTGTTATGTTTCAAGTTAGCCGCATGCACAAATGTACATTTACAGTCAATTTATACTCTAAAATATAAAATCCACATTGACCATTTGAAAATTTAACAGTAAATGTCCAGTGACAAATGCAATTTTCCTGGGATCACTAAAATTACCTGGTTTTAAGTACATAATTCTGAAATAAAGCTGTTTTCTATAGCCCTATATTTTTTCACTATCTATATTTTACATGTGTTCTAACTATAACTACCAAAATTTATGAGGAAAAATAAGTAAAATTATAAAATTTTCAAAAACGCTATCACCATATACTGTATTTGAAGTCGACTAAATGCCACAACATGAAATTGTTAAAATTCTTAATTTTAGCAATCTTTTTCAACATCATCTGCCCTTTTACTACAAAAACACATTAAATTTACCAGTCTCAATAATTGTATAGTCATAAATACATATAAAATTATATTGCAATACCCTCTGTGCATGTACATCTAGTGCATGGGGAATATTTTCCGAAATATTGCATAATATTCATATTGAAACTGTAACATGACACCTTGATGTATTTTGTAACATTTTGGTGTGGAAAATGTCAAACTGGGTCTGTTGTGACTCTCCCAAGCCAATTTGAGCATAGTATCATCAACTTTAAATTCTTGTTTTTTGCCAAACAGCAATAAAAACTTGTTTCTCTATCCTTTTCTTTGCCTTATTTATATTCCTATATCAATATCCAGTCAAAAACACTATATCAGGTATATGGCAGTCTAATATTTAAAAGAATCATTGTCCATATACAAAGGTTACTAACCTCCATGAAGCTTTTAATGAAAAAATCAGATTTTTCAGCTGTTGAGTTCAGATTGTGAAATAACATAACAATGGCTTTTTATCTCAATATATTACAAGTGTAAAACTGATTTTGAACACAATAAGCAACTTATGACATGTATTTATGTTTCATTTGTACATTTAACATCTAATTAATATGAAAATCTTTATTTTATGCATGCACTCCCTTTTTGTTTGCCTCATAGAAATGATTTCACAATATATTAAACTATGTTAATTCATGCTATGTTCCCATACATTATGCATTCCAAAACATTAAATAAGACCTAATACCTATATATTAAGCAAAAATTACTTCAAACTTCCCAAAATTTGTAAAATTATGATTGTTGATTTTTTGGTTTCTCTTATCTATTGTGACCTGCAACGGTAATTTTCTTCAAAACTCAATAAATGAATGTCTCTTGACAACGTTTGTTATGTTTCAAGTTAGCCGCATGCACAAATGTACATTTACAGTCAATTTATACTCTAAAATATAAAATCCACATTGACCATTTGAAAAATTAACAGTAAATGTCCAGTGACAAATGCAATTTTCCTGGGATCACTAAAATTACCTGGTTTTAAGTACATAATTCTGAAATAAAGCTGCTTTCCATAGCCCTATATTTTTTCACTATCTATATTTTACATGTGTTCTAACTATAACTACCAAAATTTATGAGGAAAAATAAGTAAAATTATAAAATTTTCAAAAACGCTATCACCATATACTGTATTTGAAGTCGACTAAATGCCACAACATGAAATTGTTAAAATTCTTAATTTTAGCAATCTTTTTCAACATCATCTGCCCTTTTACTACAAAAACACTTTAAATTTATCAGTCTCAATAATTGTAAAGTCATAAATACATATAAAATTATATTGCAATACCCTCTGTGCATGTACATCTAGTGCATGGGGAATATTTTCCGAAATATTGCATAATATTCATATTGAAACTGTAACATGACACCTTGATGTATTTTGTAACATTTTGGTGTGGAAAATGTCAAACTGGGTCTGTTGTGACTCTCCCAAGCCAATTTGAGCATAGTATCATCAACTTTAAATTCTTGTTTTTTGCCAAACAGCAATAAAAACTTGTTTCTCTATCCTTTTCTTTGCCTTATTTATATTCCTATATCAATATCCAGTCAAAAACACTATATCAGGTATATGGCAGTCTAATATTTAAAAGAATCATTGTCCATATACAAAGGTTACTAACCTCCATGAAGCTTTTAATGAAAAAATCAGATTTTTCAGCTGTTGAGTTCAGATTGTGAAATAACATAACAATGGCTTTTTATCTCAATATATTACAAGTGTAAAACTGATTTTGAACACAATAAGCAACTTATGACATGTATTTATGTTTCATTTGTACATTTAACATCTAATTAATATGAAAATCTTTATTTTATGCATGCACTCCCTTTTTGTTTGCCTCATAGAAATGATTTCACAATATATTAAACTATGTTAATTCATGCTATGTTCCCATAAATTATGCATTCCAAAACATTAAATAAGACCTAATACCTATATATTAAGCAAAAATTACTTCAAACTTCCCAAAATTTGTAAAATTATGATTGTTGATTTTTTGGTTTCTCTTATCTATTGTGACCTGCAACGGTAATTTTCTTCAAAACTCAATAAATGAATGTTTCTTGACAACGTTTGTTATGTTTCAAGTTAGCCGCATGCACAAATGTACATTTACAGTCAATTTATACTCTAAAATATAAAATCCACATTGACCATTTGAAAAATTAACACTAAATGTCAAGTGACAAATGCAATTTTCCTGGGATCACTAAAATTACCTGGTTTTAAGTACATAATTCTGAAATAAAGCTGCTTTCTATAGCACTATATTTTTTCATATGTATATTTTACATGTGTTCTAACTATAACTACCAAAATTTATGAGGAAAAATAAGTAAAATTATAAAATTTTCAAAAACGCTATCACCATATACTGTATTTGAAGTCGACTAAATGCCACAACATGAAATTGTTAAAATTCTTAATTTTAGCAATCTTTTTCAACATCATCTGCCCTTTTACTACAAAAACACTTTAAATTTATCAGTCTCAATAATTGTAAAGTCATAAATACATATAAAATTATATTGCAATACCCTCTGTGCATGTACATCTAGTGCATGGGGAATATTTTCCGAAATATTGCATAATATTCATATTGAAACTGTAACATGACACCTTGATGTATTTTGTAACATTTTGGTGTGGAAAATGTCAAACTGGGTCTGTTGTGACTGTCCAAAGCCAATTTGAGCATGGTATCATCAACATTAAATTTCTTGTTTTTTGCCTAAGAGCAATAAAAACTTGTTTCTCTATACTTTTCTTTGCCTTATTTATATTCCTATATCAATATGCAGTCAAAAACACTATATCAGGTATATGGCAGTCTAATATTTAAAAGAATCAATGTCCATATACAAAGGTACCTCCATGAAGCTTTTAATGAAAAAATTTGATTTTTCAGCTGTTGAGTTCAGATTGTGAAATAACATAACAATGGCTTTTTATCTCAATATATTACAAGTATAAAGCTGATTTTCAACAAAATAAGCACCTTATCACATGTATATATGTTTCATTTGTACATTTATTATCTAATTAATATGAAAATATATATTTTAAGCATACCCCCCTTTTTTGTTTGCTTCATAGAAATGATCTCACAATATATTAAACTATGTTAATTCATGCTATGTTCCCATACATTATGCATTGCAAGACATTAAATAAGACCTAATATCTAGATATTAAGCAAAAATTACTTCAAACTTCCCAAAATTTGTAAAATTATGATTGTTGATTTTCAAGTTTCTGTTATTTCTTGTGACCTGCAACGGTAATTTTCTTCAAAACTCAATAAATGAATGTTTCTTGACAACGTTTGTTATGCTTCAAGTTAGCCGCATGCACAAATATACATTTACAGTCAATTTATACTCTAAAATATAAAATCACATTGACCATTTGAAAAATTAACAGTAAATGTCCAGTGACAAATGCAATTTTCCTGGGATCACTAAAATTACCTTGTTTTAAGTACATAATTCTGAAATAAAGCTGCTTTCTATAGCCCTATATTTTTTCATATGTATATTTTACATGTGTTCTAAGTATAACTACCAAAATTTATGAGGAAAAATAAGTAAAATTATAAAATTTTCAAAAACGGTATCACCATATACTGTATTTGAAGTCGACTAAATGCCACAACATGAAATTGCTAAAATTCTTAATTTTAGCAATCTTTTTCAACATCATCTGCCCTTTTACTTCAAAAACACATTAAATTGACCAGTCTCAATAATTGTAAAGTCATAAATACATATAAAATTATATTGCAATACCCTCTGTGCATGTACATCTAGTGCATGGGGAATATTTTCAGAAATATTGCATATTATTCATATTGAAACTGTAACATGACACCTTGATGTATTTTGTAACAATTTGGTGTGGAAAATGTCAAACTGGGTCTGTTGTGACTGTCCAAAGCCAATTTGAGCATGGTATCATCAACATTAAATTTCTTGTTTTTTGCCTAAGAGCAATAAAAACTTGTTTCTCTATCCTTTTCTTTGCCTTATTTATATTCCTATATCAATATGCAGTCAAAAACACTATATCAGGTATATGGCAGTCTATTATTTAAAAGAATCAATGTCCATATACAAAGGTACCTCCATGAAACTTTTAATGAAAAAATCTGATTTTTCAGCTGTTGAGTTCAGATTGTGAAATAACATAACAATGGCTTTTTATCTCAATATATTACAAGTATAAAGCTGATTTTCACCAAAATAAGCACCTTATCACATGTATATATGTTTCATTTGTACATTTAACATCTAATTAATATGAAAATATATATTTTAAGAATACCCCCCTTTTTGTTTGCTTCATAGAAATGATCTCACAATATATTAAACTATGTTAATTCATGCTATGTTCCCATACATTATGCATTGCAAGACATTAAATAAGACCTAATATCTAGATATTAAGCAAAAATTACTTCAAACTTCCCAAAATTTGTAAAATTATGATTGTTGATTTTTTGGTTTCTCTTATCTATTGTGACCTGCAACGGTAATTTTCTTCAAAACTCAATAAATGAATGTCTCTTGACAACGTTTGTTATGTTTCAAGTTAGCCGCATGCACAAATGTACATTTACAGTCAATTTATACTCTAAAATATAAAATCCACATTGACCATTTGAAAATTTAACAGTAAATGTCCAGTGACAAATGCAATTTTCCTGGGATCACTAAAATTACCTTGTTTTAAGTACATAATTCTGAAATAAAGCTGCTTTCCATAGCCCTATATTTTTTCACTATCTATATTTTACATGTGTTCTAACTATAACTACCAAAATTTATGAGGAAAAATAAGTAAAATTATAAAATTTTCAAAAACGCTATCACCATATACTGTATTTGAAGTCGACTAAATGCCACAACATGAAATTGTTAAAATTCTTAATTTTAGCAATCTTTTTCAACATCATCTGCCCTTTTACTACAAAAACACTTTAAATTTATCAGTCTCAATAATTGTAAAGTCATAAATACATATAAAATTATATTGCAATACCCTCTGTGCATGTACATCTAGTGCATGGGGAATATTTTCCGAAATATTGCATAATATTCATATTGAAACTGTAACATGACACCTTGATGTATTTTGTAACATTTTGGTGTGGAAAATGTCAAACTGGGTCTGTTGTGACTCTCCAAAGCCAATTTGAGCATAGTATCATCAACATTAAATTCTTGTTTTTTGCCAAACAGCAATAAAAACTTGTTTCTCTATCCTTTTCTTTGCCTTATTTATATTCCTATATAAATATCCAGTCAAAAACACTATATCAGGTATATGGCAGTCTAATATTTAAAAGAATCATTGTCCATATACAAAGGTTACTAACCTCCATGAAGCTTTTAATGAAAAAATCAGATTTTTCAGCTGTTGAGTTCAGATTGTGAAATAACATAACAATGGCTTTTTATCTCAATATATTACAAGTGTAAAGCTGATTTTGAACACAATAAGCAACTTATGACATGTATTTATGTTTCATTTGTACATTTAACATCTAATTAATATGAAAATCTTTATTTTATGCATACCCTCCCTTTTTGTTTGCCTCATAGAAATGATTTCACAATATATTAAACTATGTTAATTCATGCTATGTTCCCATAAATTATGCATTCCAAAACATTAAATAAGACCTAATACCTATATATTAAGCAAAAATTACTTCAAACTTCCCAAAATTTGTAAAATTATGATTGTTGATTTTCAGGTTTCTCTTATCTATTGTGACCTGCAACGGTAATTTTCTTCAAAACTCAATAAATGAATGTTTCTTGACAACGTTTGTTATGTTTCAAGTTAGCTGCATGCACAAATGTACATTTACAGTCAATTTATACTCTAAAATATAAAATCCACATTGACCATTTGAAAAATTAACAGTAAATGTCCAGTGACAAATGCAATTTTCCTGGGTTCACTAAAATTACCTGGTTTTAAGTACATAATTCTGAAATAAAGCTGCTTTCTATAGCCCTATATTTTTTCATATGTATATTTTACATGTGTTCT
This sequence comes from Bathymodiolus brooksi, assembly GCA_963680875.1. Taxonomy (NCBI): domain Eukaryota; kingdom Metazoa; phylum Mollusca; class Bivalvia; order Mytilida; family Modiolidae; genus Bathymodiolus; species Bathymodiolus brooksi. Next base: position 28,516,888 of record OY804590.1, read on the forward strand.
AACTATAACTACCAAAATTTATGAGGAAAAATAAGTAAAATTATAAAATTTTCAAAAACGGTATCACCATATACTGTATTTGAAGTCGACTAAATGCCACAACATGAAATTGTTAAAATTCTTAATTTTAGCAATCTTTTTCAACATCATCTGCCCTTTTACTTCAAAAACACATTAAATTTACCAGTCTCAATAATTGTAAAGTCATAAATACATATAAAATTATATTGCAATACCCTCTGTTCATGTACATCTAGTGCATGGGGAATATTTTCCGAAATATTGCATAATATTCATATTGAAACTGTAACATGACACCTTGATGTATTTTGTAACATTTTGGTGTGGAAAATGTCAAACTGGGCCTGTTGTGACTGTCCAAAGCCAATTTGAGTGTGGTATCATCAACATTAAATTTCTTGTTTTTTGCCTAAGAGCAATAAAAACTTGTTTCTCTATCATTTTCTTTGCCTTATTTATATTCCTATATCAATATCCAGTCAAAAACACTATATCAGGTATATGGCAGTCTAATATTTAAAAGAATCATTGTCCATATACAAAGGTTACTAACCTCCATGAAGCTTTTAATGAAAAAATCAGATTTTTCAGCTATTGAGTTCAGATTGTGAAATAACATAACAATGGCTTTTTATCTCAATATATTACAAGTGTAAAACTGATTTTGAACACAATAAGCAACTTATGACATGTATTTATGTTTCATTTGTACATTTAACATCTAATTAATATGAAAATCTTTATTTTATTCATACCCTCCCTTTTTGTTTGCCTCATAGAAATGATTTCACAATATATTAAACTATGTTAATTCATGCTATGTTCCCATAAATTATGCATTCCAAAACATTAAATAAGACCTAATACCTATATATTAAGCAAAAATTACTTCAAACTTCCCAAATTTGTAAAATTATGATTGTTGATTTTTTGGTTTCTCTTATCTATTGTGACCTGCAACGGTAATTTTCTTCAAAACTCAATAAATGAATGTCTCTTGACAACGTTTGTTATGTTTCAAGTTAGCCGCATGCACAAATGTACATTTACAGTCAATTTATACTCTAAAATATAAAATCCACATTGACCATTTGAAAATTTAACAGTAAATGTCCAGTGACAAATGCAATTTTCCTGGGATCACTAAAATTACCTGGTTTTAAGTACATAATTCTGAAATAAAGCTGTTTTCTATAGCCCTATATTTTTTCACTATCTATATTTTACATGTGTTCTAACTATAACTACCAAAATTTATGAGGAAAAATAAGTAAAATTATAAAATTTTCAAAAACGCTATCACCATATACTGTATTTGAAGTCGACTAAATGCCACAACATGAAATTGTTAAAATTCTTAATTTTAGCAATCTTTTTCAACATCATCTGCCCTTTTACTACAAAAACACATTAAATTTACCAGTCTCAATAATTGTATTGTCATAAATACATATAAAATTATATTGCAATACCCTCTGTGCATGTACATCTAGTGCATGGGGAATATTTTCCGAAATATTGCATAATATTCATATTGAAACTGTAACATGACACCTTGATGTATTTTGTAACATTTTGGTGTGGAAAATGTCAAACTGGGTCTGTTGTGACTCTCCCAAGCCAATTTGAGCATAGTATCATCAACTTTAAATTCTTGTTTTTTGCCAAACAGCAATAAAAACTTGTTTCTCTATCCTTTTCTTTGCCTTATTTATATTCCTATATCAATATCCAGTCAAAAACACTATATCAGGTATATGGCAGTCTAATATTTAAAAGAATCATTGTCCATATACAAAGGTTACTAACCTCCATGAAGCTTTTAATGAAAAAATCAGATTTTTCAGCTGTTGAGTTCAGATTGTGAAATAACATAACAATGGCTTTTTATCTCAATATATTACAAGTGTAAAACTGATTTTGAACACAATAAGCAACTTATGACATGTATTTATGTTTCATTTGTACATTTAACATCTAATTAATATGAAAATCTTTATTTTATGCATGCACTCCCTTTTTGTTTGCCTCATAGAAATGATTTCACAATATATTAAACTATGTTAATTCATGCTATGTTCCCATACATTATGCATTCCAAAACATTAAATAAGACCTAATACCTATATATTAAGCAAAAATTACTTCAAACTTCCCAAAATTTGTAAAATTATGATTGTTGATTTTTTGGTTTCTCTTATCTATTGTGACCTGCAACGGTAATTTTCTTCAAAACTCAATAAATGAATGTCTCTTGACAACGTTTGTTATGTTTCAAGTTAGCCGCATGCACAAATGTACATTTACAGTCAATTTATACTCTAAAATATAAAATCCACATTGACCATTTGAAAATTTAACAGTAAATGTCCAGTGACAAATGCAATTTTCCTGGGATCACTAAAATTACCTGGTTTTAAGTACATAATTCTGAAATAAAGCTGCTTTCCATAGCCCTATATTTTTTCACTATCTATATTTTACATGTGTTCTAACTATAACTACCAAAATTTATGAGGAAAAATAAGTAAAATTATAAAATTTTCAAAAACGCTATCACCATATACTGTATTTGAAGTCGACTAAATGCCACAACATGAAATTGTTAAAATTCTTAATTTTAGCAATCTTTTTCAACATCATCTGCCCTTTTACTACAAAAACACTTTAAATTTATCAGTCTCAATAATTGTAAAGTCATAAATACATATAAAATTATATTGCAATACCCTCTGTGCATGTACATCTAGTGCATGGGGAATATTTTCCGAAATATTGCATAATATTCATATTGAAACTGCAACATGACACCTTGATGTATTTTGTAACATTTTGGTGTGGAAAATGTCAAACTGGGTCTGTTGTGACTCTCCCAAGCCAATTTGAGCATAGTATCATCAACTTTAAATTCTTGTTTTTTGCCAAACAGCAATAAAAACTTGTTTCTCTATCCTTTTCTTTGCCTTATTTATATTCCTATATCAATATCCAGTCAAAAACACTATATCAGGTATATGGCAGTCTAATATTTAAAAGAATCATTGTCCATATACAAAGGTTACTAACCTCCATGAAGCTTTTAATGAAAAAATCAGATTTTTCAGCTGTTGAGTTCAGATTGTGAAATAACATAACAATGGCTTTTTATCTCAATATATTACAAGTGTAAAACTGATTTTGAACACAATAAGCAACTTATGACATGTATTTATGTTTCATTTGTACATTTAACATCTAATTAATATGAAAATCTTTATTTTATGCATGCACTCCCTTTTTGTTTGCCTCATAGAAATGATTTCACAATATATTAAACTATGTTAATTCATGCTATGTTCCCATAAATTATGCATTCCAAAACATTAAATAAGACCTAATACCTATATATTAAGCAAAAATTACTTCAAACTTCCCAAAATTTGTAAAATTATGATTGTTGATTTTTTGGTTTCTCTTATCTATTGTGACCTGCAACGGTAATTTTCTTCAAAACTCAATAAATGAATGTTTCTTGACAACGTTTGTTATGTTTCAAGTTAGCCGCATGCACAAATGTACATTTACAGTCAATTTATACTCTAAAATATAAAATCCACATTGACCATTTGAAAAATTAACACTAAATGTCAAGTGACAAATGCAATTTTCCTGGGATCACTAAAATTACCTGGTTTTAAGTACATAATTCTGAAATAAAGCTGCTTTCTATAGCACTATATTTTTTCATATGTATATTTTACATGTGTTCTAACTATAACTACCAAAATTTATGAGGAAAAATAAGTAAAATTATAAAATTTTCAAAAACGCTATCACCATATACTGTATTTGAAGTCGACTAAATGCCACAACATGAAATTGTTAAAATTCTTAATTTTAGCAATCTTTTTCAACATCATCTGCCCTTTTACTACAAAAACACTTTAAATTTATCAGTCTCAATAATTGTAAAGTCATAAATACATATAAAATTATATTGCAATACCCTCTGTGCATGTACATCTAGTGCATGGGGAATATTTTCCGAAATATTGCATAATATTCATATTGAAACTGTAACATGACACCTTGATGTATTTTGTAACATTTTGGTGTGGAAAATGTCAAACTGGGTCTGTTGTGACTGTCCAAAGCCAATTTGAGCATGGTATCATCAACATTAAATTTCTTGTTTTTTTCCTAAGAGCAATAAAAACTTGTTTCTCTATACTTTTCTTTGCCTTATTTATATTCCTATATCAATATGCAGTCAAAAACACTATATCAGGTATATGGCAGTCTAATATTTAAAAGAATCAATGTCCATATACAAAGGTACCTCCATGAAGCTTTTAATGAAAAAATTTGATTTTTCAGCTGTTGAGTTCAGATTGTGAAATAACATAACAATGGCTTTTTATCTCAATATATTACAAGTATAAAGCTGATTTTCAACAAAATAAGCACCTTATCACATGTATATATGTTTCATTTGTACATTTATTATCTAATTAATATGAAAATATATATTTTAAGCATACCCCCCTTTTTTGTTTGCTTCATAGAAATGATCTCACAATATATTAAACTATGTTAATTCATGCTATGTTCCCATACATTATGCATTGCAAGACATTAAATAAGACCTAATATCTAGATATTAAGCAAAAATTACTTCAAACTTCCCAAAATTTGTAAAATTATGATTGTTGATTTTCAAGTTTCTGTTATTTCTTGTGACCTGCAACGGTAATTTTCTTCAAAACTCAATAAATGAATGTTTCTTGACAACGTTTGTTATGCTTCAAGTTAGCCGCATGCACAAATATACATTTACAGTCAATTTATACTCTAAAATATAAAATCACATTGACCATTTGAAAAATTAACAGTAAATGTCCAGTGACAAATGCAATTTTCCTGGGATCACTAAAATTACCTTGTTTTAAGTACATAATTCTGAAATAAAGCTGCTTTCTATAGCCCTATATTTTTTCATATGTATATTTTACATGTGTTCTAAGTATAACTACCAAAATTTATGAGGAAAAATAAGTAAAATTATAAAATTTTCAAAAACGGTATCACCATATACTGTATTTGAAGTCGACTAAATGCCACAACATGAAATTGTTAAAATTCTTAATTTTAGCAATCTTTTTCAACATCATCTGCCCTTTTACTTCAAAAACACATTAAATTGACCAGTCTCAATAATTGTAAAGTCATAAATACATATAAAATTATATTGCAATACCCTCTGTGCATGTACATCTAGTGCATGGGGAATATTTTCAGAAATATTGCATATTATTCATATTGAAACTGTAACATGACACCTTGATGTATTTTGTAACAATTTGGTGTGGAAAATGTCAAACTGGGTCTGTTGTGACTGTCCAAAGCCAATTTGAGCATGGTATCATCAACATTAAATTTCTTGTTTTTTGCCTAAGAGCAATAAAAACTTGTTTCTCTATCCTTTTCTTTGCCTTATTTATATTCCTATATCAATATGCAGTCAAAAACACTATATCAGGTATATGGCAGTCTATTATTTAAAAGAATCAATGTCCATATACAAAGGTACCTCCATGAAACTTTTAATGAAAAAATCTGATTTTTCAGCTGTTGAGTTCAGATTGTGAAATAACATAACAATGGCTTTTTATCTCAATATATTACAAGTTTAAAGCTGATTTTCAACAAAATAAGCACCTTATCACATGTATATATGCTTTATTTGTACATTTAATATCTAATTAATATGAAAATATATATTTTAAGCATACCCCCCTTTTTGTTTGCTTCATAGAAATGATCTCACAATATATTAAACTATGTTAATTCATGCTATGTTCCCATACATTATGCATTGCAAGACATTAAATAAGACCTAATATCTAGATATTAAGCAAAAATTACTTCAAACTTCCCAAAATTTGTAAAATTATGATTGTTGATTTTCAGGTTTCTGTTATTTCATGTGACCTGCAACGGTAATTTTCTTCAAAACTCAATAAATGAATGTTTCTTGACAACTTTTGTTATGTTTCAAGTTAGTCGCATCACAAATATACATTTACAGTCAATTTATACTCTAAAATATAAAATCCACATTGACCATTTGAAAAATTAACAGTAAATGTCCAGTGACAAATGCAATTTTCCTGGGATCACTAAAATTACCTTGTTTTAAGTACATAATTCTGAAATAAAGCTGCTTTCTATAGCCCTATATTTTTTCATATGTATATTTTACATGTGTTCTAACTATAACTACCAAAATTTATGAGGAAAAATAAGCAAAATTATAAAATTTTCAAAAACGGTATCACCATATACTGTATTTGAAGTCGACTAAATGCCACAACATGAAATTGTTAAAATTCTTAATTTTAGCAATCTTTTTCAACTTCATCTGCCCTTTTACTTCAAAAACACATTAAATTTACCAGTCTCAATAATTGTAAAGTCATAAATACATATAAAATTATATTGCAATAACCTCTGTGCATGTACATCTAGTGCATGGGGAATATTTTCCGAAATATTGCATAATATTCATATTGAAACTGTAACATGACACCTTGATGTATTTTGTAACATTTTGGTGTGGAAAATGTCAAACTGGGTCTGTTGTGACTCTCCCAAGCCAATTTGAGCATGGTATCATCAACTTTAAATTCTTGTTTTTTGCCAAACAGCAATAAAAACTTGTTTCTCTATCCTTTTCTTTGCCTTATTTATATTCCTATATCAATATCCAGTCAAAAACACTATATCAGGTATATGGCAGTCTAATATTTAAAAGAATCATTGTCCATATACAAAGGTTACTAACCTCCATGAAGCTTTTAATGAAAAAATCAGATTTTTCAGCTGTTGAGTTCAGATTGTGAAATAACATAACAATGGCTTTTTATCTCAATATATTACAAGTGTAAAACTGATTTTGAACACAATAAGCAACTTATGACATGTATTTATGTTTCATTTGTACATTTAACATCTAATTAATATGAAAATCTTTATTTTATGCATGCACTCCCTTTTTGTTTGCCTCATAGAAATGATTTCACAATATATTAAACTATGTTAATTCATGCTATGTTCCCATAAATTATGCATTCCAAAACATTAAATAAGACCTAATACCTATATATTAAGCAAAAATTACTTCAAACTTCCCAAAATTTGTAAAATTATGATTGTTGATTTTTTGGTTTCTCTTATCTATTGTGACCTGCAACGGTAATTTTCTTCAAAACTCAATAAATGAATGTTTCTTGACAACGTTTGTTATGTTTCAAGTTAGCCGCATGCACAAATGTACATTTACAGTCAATTTATACTCTAAAATATAAAATCCACATTGACCATTTGAAAAATTAACACTAAATGTCAAGTGACAAATGCAATTTTCCTGGGATCACTAAAATTACCTGGTTTTAAGTACATAATTCTGAAATAAAGCTGCTTTCTATAGCACTATATTTTTTCACTATCTATATTTTACATGTGTTCTAACTATAACTACCAAAATTTATGAGGAAAAATAAGTAAAATTATAAAATTTTCAAAAACGCTATCACCATATACTGTATTTGAAGTCGACTAAATGCCACAACATGAAATTGTTAAAATTCTTAATTTTAGCAATCTTTTTCAACATCATCTGCCCTTTTACTACAAAAACACTTTAAATTTATCAGTCTCAATAATTGTAAAGTCATAAATACATATAAAATTATATTGCAATACCCTCTGTGCATGTACATCTAGTGCATGGGGAATATTTTCCGAAATATTGCATAATATTCATATTGAAACTGTAACATGACACCTTGATGTATTTTGTAACATTTTGGTGTGGAAAATGTCAAACTGGGTCTGTTGTGACTGTCCAAAGCCAATTTGAGCATGGTATCATCAACATTAAATTTCTTGTTTTTTGCCTAAGAGCAATAAAAACTTGTTTCTCTATACTTTTCTTTGCCTTATTTATATTCCTATATCAATATCCAGTCAAAAACACTATATCAGGTATATGGCAGTCTAATATTTAAAAGAATCAATGTCCATATACAAAGGTACCTCCATGAAGCTTTTAATGAAAAAATTTGATTTTTCAGCTGTTGAGTTCAGATTGTGAAATAACATAACAATGGCTTTTTATCTCAATATATTACAAGTATAAAGCTGATTTTCAACAAAATAAGCACCTTATGACATGTATATATGTTTCATTTGTACATTTAATATCTAATTAATATGAAAATATATATTTTAAGCATACCCCCCTTTTTTGTTTGCTTCATAGAAATGATCTCACAATATATTAAACTATGTTAATTCATGCTATGTTCCCATACATTATGCATTACAAGACATTAAATAAGACCTAATATCTAGATATTAAGCAAAAATTACTTCAAACTTCCCAAAATTTGTAAAATTATGATTGTTGATTTTCAAGTTTCTGTTATTTCTTGTGACCTGCAACGGTAATTTTCTTCAAAACTCAATAAATGAATGTTTCTTGACAACGTTTGTTATGCTTCAAGTTAGCCGCATGCACAAATATACATTTACAGTCAATTTATACTCTAAAATATAAAATCACATTGACCATTTGAAAAATTAACAGTAAATGTCCAGTGACAAATGCAATTTTCCTGGGATCACTAAAATTATCTTGTTTTAAGTACATAATTCTGAAATAAAGCTGCTTTCTATAGCCCTATATTTTTTCATATGTATATTTTACATGTGTTCTAAGTATAACTACCAAAATTTATGAGGAAAAATAAGTAAAATTATAAAATTTTCAAAAACGGTATCACCATATACTGTATTTGAAGTCGACTAAATGCCACAACATGAAATTGTTAAAATTCTTAATTTTAGCAATCTTTTTCAACATCATCTGCCCTTTTACTTCAAAAACACATTAAATTGACCAGTCTCAATAATTGTAAAGTCATAAATACATATAAAATTATATTGCAATACCCTCTGTGCATGTACATCTAGTGCATGGGGAATATTTTCAGAAATATTGCATATTATTCATATTGAAACTGTAACATGACACCTTGATGTATTTTGTAACAATTTGGTGTGGAAAATGTCAAACTGGGTCTGTTGTGACTGTCCAAAGCCAATTTGAGCATGGTATCATCAACATTAAATTTCTTGTTTTTTGCCTAAGAGCAATAAAAACTTGTTTCTCTATCCTTTTCTTTGCCTTATTTATATTCCTATATCAATATGCAGTCAAAAACACTATATCAGGTATATGGCAGTCTATTATTTAAAAGAATCAATGTCCATATACAAAGGTACCTCCATGAAACTTTTAATGAAAAAATCTGATTTTTCAGCTGTTGAGTTCAGATTGTGAAATAACATAACAATGGCTTTTTATCTCAATATATTACAAGTTTAAAGCTGATTTTCAACAAAATAAGCACCTTATCACATGTATATATGCTTCATTTGTACATTTAATATCTAATTAATATGAAAATATATATTTTAAGCATACCCCCCTTTTTGTTTGCTTCATAGAAATGATCTCACAATATATTAAACTATGTTAATTCATGCTATGTTCCCATACATTATGCATTGCAAGACATTAAATAAGACCTAATATCTAGATATTAAGCAAAAATTACTTCAAACTTCCCAAAATTTGTAAAATTATGATTGTTGATTTTCAGGTTTCTGTTATTTCATGTGACCTGCAACGGTAATTTTCTTCAAAACTCAATAAATGAATGTTTCTTGACAACTTTTGTTATGTTTCAAGTTAGTCGCATCACAAATATACATTTACAGTCAATTTATACTCTAAAATATAAAATCCACATTGACCATTTGAAATATTAACAGTAAATGTCCAGTGACAAATGCAATTTTCCTGGGATCACTAAAATTACCTTGTTTTAAGTACATAATTCTGAAATAAAGCTGCTTTCTATAGCCCTATATTTTTTCATATGTATATTTTACATGTGTTCTAACTATAACTACCAAAATTTATGAGGAAAAATAAGCAAAATTATAAAATTTTCAAAAACGGTATCACCATATACTGTATTTGAAGTCGACTAAATGCCACAACATGAAATTGTTAAAATTCTTAATTTTAGCAATCTTTTTCAACATCATCTGCCCTTTTACTTCAAAAACACATTAAATTGACCAGTCTCAATAATTGTAAAGTCATAAATACATATAAAATTATATTGCAATACCCTCTGTGCATGTACATCTAGTGCATGGGGAATATTTTCAGAAATATTGCATATTATTCATATTGAAACTGTAACATGACACCTTGATGTATTTTGTAACAATTTGGTGTGGAAAATGTCAAACTGGGTCTGTTGTGACTGTCCAAAGCCAATTTGAGCATGGTATCATCAACATTAAATTTCTTGTTTTTTGCCTAAGAGCAATAAAAACTTGTTTCTCTATCCTTTTCTTTGCCTTATTTATATTCCTATATCAATATGCAGTCAAAAACACTATATCAGGTATATGGCAGTCTATTATTTAAAAGAATCAATGTCCATATACAAAGGTACCTCCATGAAACTTTTAATGAAAAAATCTGATTTTTCAGCTGTTGAGTTCAGATTGTGAAATAACATAACAATGGCTTTTTATCTCAATATATTACAAGTTTAAAGCTGATTTTCAACAAAATAAGCACCTTATCACATGTATATATGCTTCATTTGTACATTTAATATCTAATTAATATGAAAATATATATTTTAAGCATACCCCCCTTTTTGTTTGCTTCATAGAAATGATCTCACAATATATTAAACTATGTTAATTCATGCTATGTTCCCATACATTATGCATTGCAAGACATTAAATAAGACCTAATATCTAGATATTAAGCAAAAATTACTTCAAACTTCCCAAAATTTGTAAAATTATGATTGTTGATTTTCAGGTTTCTGTTATTTCATGTGACCTGCAACGGTAATTTTCTTCAAAACTCAATAAATGAATGTTTCTTGACAACTTTTGTTATGTTTCAAGTTAGTCGCATCACAAATATACATTTACAGTCAATTTATACTCTAAAATATAAAATCCACATTGACCATTTGAAAAATTAACAGTAAATGTCCAGTGACAAATGCAATTTTCCTGGGATCACTAAAATTACCTTGTTTTAAGTACATAATTCTGAAATAAAGCTGCTTTCTATAGCCCTATATTTTTTCATATGTATATTTTACATGTGTTCTAACTATAACTACCAAAATTTATGAGGAAAAATAAGCAAAATTATAAAATTTTCAAAAACGGTATCACCATATACTGTATTTGAAGTCGACTAAATGCCACAACATGAAATTGTTAAAATTCTTAATTTTAGCAATCTTTTTCAACTTCATCTGCCCTTTTACTTCAAAAACACATTAAATTTACCAGTCTCAATAATTGTAAAGTCATAAATACATATAAAATTATATTGCAATACCCTCTGTGCATGTACATCTAGTGCATGGGGAATATTTTCAGAAATATTGCATATTATTCATATTGAAACTGTAACATGACACCTTGATGTATTTTGTAACAATTTGGTGTGGAAAATGTCAAACTGGGTCTGTTGTGACTGTCCAAAGCCAATTTGAGCATGGTATCATCAACATTAAATTTCTTGTTTTTTGCCTAAGAGCAATAAAAACTTGTTTCTCTATCCTTTTCTTTGCCTTATTTATATTCCTATATCAATATGCAGTCAAAAACACTATATCAGGTATATGGCAGTCTATTATTTAAAAGAATCAATGTCCATATACAAAGGTACCTCCATGAAACTTTTAATGAAAAAATCTGATTTTTCAGCTGTTGAGTTCAGATTGTGAAATAACATAACAATGGCTTTTTATCTCAATATATTACAAGTTTAAAGCTGATTTTCAACAAAATAAGCACCTTATCACATGTATATATGCTTCATTTGTACATTTAATATCTAATTAATATGAAAATATATATTTTAAGCATACCCCCCTTTTTGTTTGCTTCATAGAAATGATCTCACAATATATTAAACTATGTTAATTCATGCTATGTTCCCATACATTATGCATTGCAAGACATTAAATAAGACCTAATATCTAGATATTAAGCAAAAATTACTTCAAACTTCCCAAAATTTGTAAAATTATGATTGTTGATTTTCAGGTTTCTGTTATTTCATGTGACCTGCAACGGTAATTTTCTTCAAAACTCAATAAATGAATGTTTCTTGACAACTTTTGTTATGTTTCAAGTTAGTCGCATCACAAATATACATTTACAGTCAATTTATACTCTAAAATATAAAATCCACATTGACCATTTGAAAAATTAACAGTAAATGTCCAGTGACAAATGCAATTTTCCTGGGATCACTAAAATTACCTTGTTTTAAGTACATAATTCTGAAATAAAGCTGCTTTCTATAGCCCTATATTTTTTCATATGTATATTTTACATGTGTTCTAACTATAACTACCAAAATTTATGAGGAAAAATAAGCAAAATTATAAAATTTTCAAAAACGGTATCACCATATACTGTATTTGAAGTCGACTAAATGCCACAACATGAAATTGTTAAAATTCTTAATTTTAGCAATCTTTTTCAACTTCATCTGCCCTTTTACTTCAAAAACACATTAAATTTACCAGTCTCAATAATTGTAAAGTCATAAATACATATAAAATTATATTGCAATAACCTCTGTGCATGTACATCTAGTGCATGGGGAATATTTTCAAAAATATTGCATAATATTCATATTGAAACTGTAACATGACACCTTGATGTATTTTGGAACATTTTGGTGTGAAAAATGTCAAACTGGGTCTGTTGTGACTGTCCAAAGCCAATTTGAGCATAGTATCATCAACATTAAATTCTTGTTTTTTGCCTAAGAGCAATAAAAACTTGTTTCTCTATCCTTTTTTTTGCCTTATTTATATTCCTATATCAATATCCAGTCAAAAACACTATATCAGGTATATGGCAGTCTAATATTTAAAAGAATCATTGTCCATATACAAAGGTTACTAACCTCCATGAAGCTTTTAATGAAAAAATCAGATTTTTCAGCTGTTGAGTTCAGATTGTGAAATAACATAACAATGGCTTTTTATCTCAATATATTACAAGTGTAAAGCTGATTTTGAACACAATAAGCAACTTATGACATGTATTTATGTTTCATTTGTACATTTAACATCTAATTAGTATGAAAATCTTTATTTTATGCATACCCTCCCTTTTTGTTTGCCTCATAGAAATGATTTCACAATATATTAAACTATGTTAATTCATGCTATGTTCCCATAAATTATGCATTCCAAAACATTAAATAAGACCTAATACCTATATATTAAGCAAAAATTACTTCAAACTTCCCAAAATTTGTAAAATTATGATTGTTGATTTTCAGGTTTCTCTTATCTATTGTGACCTGCAACGGTAATTTTCTTCAAAACTCAATAAATGAATGTTTCTTGACAACGTTTGTTATGTTTCAAGTCAGCTGCATGCACAAATGTACATTTACAGTCAATTTATACTCTAAAATATAAAATCCACATTGACCATTTGAAAAATTAACAGTAAATGTCCAGTGACAAATGCAATTTTCCTGGGATCACTAAAATTACCTGGTTTTAAGTACATAATTCTGAAATAAAGCTGCTTTCTATAGCCCTATATTTTTCCATATGTATATTTTACATGTGTTCTAACTATAACTACCAAAATTTATGAGGAAAAATAAGTAAAATTATAAAATTTTCAAAAACGGTATCACCATATACTGTATTTGAAGTCGACTAAATGCCACAACATGAAATTGTTAAAATTCTTAATTTTAGCAATCTTTTTCAACATCATCTGCCCTTTTACTACAAAAACACATTAAATTTACCAGTCTCAATAATTGTAAAGACATAAATACATATAAAATTATATTGCAATACCCTCTGTGCATGTACATCTAGTGCATGGGGAATATTTTCAGAAATATTGCATAATATTCATATTGAAACTGTAACATGACACCTTGATGTATTTTGGAACATTTTGGTGTGGAAAATGTCAAACTGGGTCTGTTGTGACGTCCAAAGCCAATTTGAGCGTGGTATCATCAACATTAAATTTCTTGATTTTTGCCTAAGAGCAATAAAAACTTGTTTCTCTATCCTTTTCTTTGCCTTATTTATATTCCTATATCAATATCCAGTCAAAAACACTATATCAGGTATATGGCAGTCTAATATTTTAAAGAATCATTGTCCATATACAAAGGTTACTAACCTCCATGAAGCTTTTAATGAAAAAATCAGATTTTTCAGCTATTGAGTTCAGATTGTGAAATAACATAACAATGGCTTTTTATCTCAATATATTACAAGTGTAAAGCTGATTTTGAACACAATAAGCAACTCATGACATGTATTTATGTTTCATTTGTACATTTAACATCTAATTAATATGAAAATCTTTATTTTATGCATACCCTCCCTTTTTGTTTGCCTCATAGAAATGATTTCACAATATATTAAACTATATTAATTCATGCTATGTTCCCATAAATTATGCATTCCAAAACATTAAATAAGACCTAATACCTATATATTAAGCAAAAATTACTTCAAACTTCCCAAAATTTGTAAAATTATGATTGTTGATTTTCAGGTTTCTCTTATCTATTGTGACCTGCAACGGTAATTTTCTTCAAAACTCAATAAATGAATGTTTCTTGACAATGTTTGTTATGTTTCAAGTTAGCTGCATGCACAAATGTACATTTACAGTCAATTTATACTCTAAAATATAAAATCCACATTGACCATTTGAAAAATTAACAGTAAATGTCCAGTGACAAATGCAATTTTCCTGGGATCACTAAAATTACCTGGTTTTAAGTACATAATTCTGAAATAAAGCTGCTTTCTATAGCCCTATATTTTTTCATATGTATATTTTACATGTGTTCTAACTATAACTACCAAAATTTATGAGGAAAAATAAGTAAAATTATAAAATTTCAAAAACGGTATCACCATATACTGTATTTGAAGTCGACTAAATGCCACAACATGAAATTGTTAAAATTCTTAATTTTAGCAATCTTTTTCAACATCATCTACCCTTTTACTACAAAAACACTTTAAATTTATCAGTCTCAATAATTGTAAAGTCATAAATACATATAAAATTATATTGCAATACCCTCTGTGCATGTACATCTAGTGCATGGGGAATATTTTCCGAAATATTGCATAATATTCATATTGAAACTGTAAAATGACACCTTGATGTATTTTGTAACATTTTGGTGTGGAAAATGTTAAACTGGGTCTGTTGTGACTCTCCAAAGCCAATTTGAGCATAGTATCATCAACTTTAAATTTTTGTTTTTTGCCTAAAAGCAATAAAAACTTGTTTCTCTATCCTTTTCTTTGCCTTATTTATATTCCTATATCAATATCCAGTCAAAAACACTATATCAGGTATATGGCAGTCTATTATTTAAAAGAATCAATGTCCATATACAAAGGTACCTCCATGAAGCTTTTAATGACAAAATTTGATTTTTCAGCTATTGAGTTCAGATTGTGAAATAACATAACAATGGCTTTTTATCTCAATATATTACAAGTATAAAGCTGATTTTCAACAAAATAAGCACCTTTTGACATGTATATATGTTTCATTTGTACATTTAATATCTAATTAATATGAAAATATATATTTTAAGCATACCCCCTTTTTTGTTTGCTTCATAGAAATGATCTCACAATATATTAAACTATGTTAATTCATGCTATGTTCCCATACACTATGCATTGCAGGACATTAAATAAGACCTAATACCTATATATTAAGCAAAAATTACTTCAAACTTCCCAAAATTTGTAGAATTATGATTGTTGATTTTCAGGTTTCTGTTATTTCAAGTGACCTGCAACGGTAATTTTCTTCAAAACTCAATAAATGAATGTTTCTTGACAATGTTTGTTATGTTTCAAGTTAGTCGCATCACAAATATACATTTACAGTCAATTTATACTCTAAAATATAAAATCCACATTGACCATTTGAAAAATTAACAGTAAATGTCCAGTGACAAATGCAATTTTCCTGGGATCACTAAAATTACCTGGTTTTAAGTACATAATTCTGAAATAAAGCTGCTTTCTATAGCCCTATATTTTTTCATATGTATATTTTACATGTGTTCTAACTATAACTACCAAAATTTATGAGGAAAAATAAGTAAAATTTTCAAATTTTCAAAAACGGTATCACCATATACTGTATTTGAAGTCGACTAAATGCCACAACATGAAATTGTTAAAATTCTTAATTTTAGCAATCTTTTTCAACATCATCTGCCCTTTTACTACAAAACACATTAAATTTACCAATCTCAATAATTGTAAAGTCATAAATACATATAAAATTATATTGCAATACCCTCTGTGCATGTACATCTAGTGCATGGGGAATATTTTCCGAAATATTGCATAATATTCATATTGAAACTGTAACATGACACCTTGATGTATTTTGTAACATTTTGGTGTGGAAAATGTCAAACTGGGCCTGTTGTGACTGTCCAAAGCCAATTTGAGCGTGGTATCATCAACATTAAATTTCTTGTTTTTTGCCTAAGAGCAATAAAAACTTGTTTTTCTATCCTTTTCTTTGCCTTATTTATATTCCTATATCAATATCCAGTCAAAAACACTATATCAGGTATATGGCAGTCTAATATTTAAAAGAATCATTGTCCATATACAAAGGTTACTAACCTCCATGAAGCTTTTAATGAAAAAATTTGATTTTTCAGCTGTTGAGTTCAGATTGTGAAATAACATAACAATGGCTTTTTATCTCAATATATTACAAGTGTAAAGCTGATTTTGAACACAATAAGCAACTTATGACATGTATTTATGTTTCATTTGTACATTTAACATCTAATTAATATGAAAATCTTTATTTTATGCATACCCTCCCTTTTTGTTTGCCTCATAGAAATGATTTCACAATATATTAAGCTATGTTAATTCATGCTATGTTCCCATAAATTATGCATTCCAAAACATTAAATAAGACCTAATACCTATATATTAAGCAAAAATTACTTCAAACTTCCCAAAATTTGTAAAATTATGATTGTTGATTTTTTGGTTTCTCTTATCTATTGTGACCTGCAACGGTAATTTTCTTCAAAACTCAATAAATGAATGTCTCTTGACAACGTTTGTTATGTTTCAAGTTAGCCGCATGCACAAATGTACATTTACAGTCAATTTATACTCTAAAATATAAAATCCACATTGACCATTTGAAAATTTAACAGTAAATGTCCAGTGACAAATGCAATTTTCCTGGGATCACTAAAATTACCTGGTTTTAAGTACATAATTCTGAAATAAAGCTGCTTTCCATAGCCCTATATTTTTTCACTATCTATATTTTACATGTGTTCTAACTATAACTACCAAAATTTATGAGGAAAAATAAGTAAAATTATAAAATTTTCAAAAACGGTATCACCATATACTGTATTTGAAGTCGACTAAATGCCACAACATGAAATTGTTAAAATTCTTAATTTTAGCAATCTTTTTCAACATCATCTGCCCTTTTACTACAAAAACACTTTAAATTTATCAGTCTCAATAATTGTAAAGTCATAAATACATATAAAATTATATTGCAATACCCTCTGTGCATGTACATCTAGTGCATGGGGAATATTTTCCGAAATATTGCATAATATTCATATTGAAACTGTAACATGACACCTTGATGTATTTTGTAACATTTTGGTGTGGAAAATGTCAAACTGGGTCTGTTGTGACTGTCCAAAGCCAATTTGAGCATGGTATCATCAACATTAAATTTCTTGTTTTTTGCCTAAGAGCAATGAAAAATTGTTTCTCTATACTTTTCTTTGCCTTATTTATATTCCTATATCAATATGCAGTCAAAAACACTATATCAGGTATATGGTAGTCTAATATTTAAAAGAATCAATGTCCATATACAAAGGTACCTCCATGAAGCTTTTAATGAAAAAAATTGATTTTTCAGCTGTTGAGTTCAGATTGTGAAATAACATAACAATGGCTTTTTATCTCAATATATTACAAGTATAAAGCTGATTTTCAACAAAATAAGCACCTTATCACATGTATATATGTTTCATTTGTACATTTAATATCTAATTAATATGAAAATATATATTTTAAGCATACCCCCCTTTTTTGTTTGCCTCATAGAAATGATCTCACAATATATTAAACTATGTTAATTCATGCTATGTTCCCATACATTATGCATTG
This sequence comes from Bathymodiolus brooksi, assembly GCA_963680875.1. Classification (NCBI taxonomy): domain Eukaryota; kingdom Metazoa; phylum Mollusca; class Bivalvia; order Mytilida; family Modiolidae; genus Bathymodiolus; species Bathymodiolus brooksi. The sequence continues at coordinate 28,535,292 of OY804590.1, forward strand.
CAAGACATTAAATAAGACCTAATATCTAGATATTAAGCAAAAATTACTTCAAACTTCCCAAAATTTGTAAAATTATGATTGTTGATTTTCAAGTTTCTGTTATTTCTTGTGACCTGCAACTGTAATTTTCTTCAAAACTCAATAAATGAATGTTTCTTGACAACGTTTGTTATGCTTCAAGTTAGCCGCATGCACAAATATACATTTACAGTCAATTTATACTCTAAAATATAAAATCCACATTGACCATTTGAAAAATTAACAGTAAATGTCCAGTGACAAATGCAATTTTCCTGGGATCACTAAAATTACCTTGTTTTAAGTACATAATTCTGAAATAAAGCTGCTTTCTATAGCCCTATATTTTTCCACTATGTATATTTTACATGTGTTCTAAGTATAACTACCAAAATTTATGAGGAAAAATAAGTAAAATTATAAAATTTTCAAAAACGGTATCACCATATACTGTATTTGAAGTCGACTAAATGCCACAACATGAAATTGTTAAAATTCTTAATTTTAGCAATCTTTTTCAACATCATCTGCCCTTTTACTTCAAAAACACATTAAATTGACCAGTTTCAATAATTGTAAAGTCATAAATACATATAAAATTATATTGCAATACCCTCTGTGCATGTACATCTAGTGCATGGGGAATATTTTCAGAAATATTGCATATTATTCATATTGAAACTGTAACATGACACCTTGATGTATTTTGTAACAATTTGGTGTGGAAAATGTCAAACTGGGTCTGTTGTGACTGTCCAAAGCCAATTTGAGCGTGGTATCATCAACATTAAATTTCTTGTTTTTTGCCTAAGAGCAATACAAACTTGTTTCTCTATCCTTTTCTTTGCCTTATTTATATTCCTATATCAATATGCAGTCAAAAACACTATATCAGGTATATGGCAGTCTATTATTTAAAAGAATCAATGTCCATATACAAAGGTACCTCCATGAAACTTTTAATGAAAAAATCTGATTTTTCAGCTGTTGAGTTCAGATTGTGAAATAACATAACAATGGCTTTTTATCTCAATATATTACAAGTTTAAAGCTGATTTTCAACAAAATAAGCACCTTATCACATGTATATATGCTTCATTTGTACATTTAATATCTAATTAATATGAAAATATATATTTTAAGCATACCCCCCTTTTTGTTTGCTTCATATAAATGATCTCACAATATATTAAACTATGTTAATTCATGCTATGTTCCCATACATTATGCATTACAAGACATTAAATAAGACCTAATATCTAGATTTTAAGCAAAAAATTACTTCAAACTTCCCAAAATTTGTAAAATTATGATTGGTGATTTTCAGGTTTCTGTTATTTCATGTGACCTGCAACGGTAATTTTCTTCAAAACTCAATAAATGAATGTTTCTTGACAACTTTTGTTATGTTTCAAGTTAGTCGCATCACAAATATACATTTACAGTCAATTTATACTCTAAAATATAAAATCCACATTGACCATTTGAAATATTAACAGTAAATGTCCAGTGACAAATGCAATTTTCCTGGGATCAATAAAATTACATTGATTTAAGTACATAATTCTGAAATAAAGCTGCTTTCTATAGCCCTATATTTTTTCACTATCTATATTTTACATGTGTTCTAACTATAACTACCAAAATTTATGAGGAAAAATAAGTAAAATTATAAAATTTTCAAAAATGGTATCACCATATACTGTATTTGAAGTCGACTAAATGCCACAACATGAAATTGTTAAAATTCTTAATTTTAGCAATCTTTTTCAACATCATCTGCCATTTTACTACAAAAACACATTAAATTTACCAGTCTCAATAATTGTAAAGTCATAAATACATATAAAATTATATTGCAATGCCCTCTGTGCATGTACATCTAGTGCATGGGGAATATTTTCCAAAATATTGCATAATATTCACATTGAAACTGTAACATGACACCTTGATGTATTTTGTAACATTTTGGTGTGGAAAATGTCAAACTGGGCCTGTTATGACTGTCCAAAGCCAATTTGAGCATGGTATCATCAACATTAAATTTCTTGTTTTTTGCCTAAGAGCAATAAAAACTTGTTTTTCTATCCTTTTCTTTGCCTTATTTATATTCCTATATCAATATCCAGTCAAAAACACTATATCAGGTATATGGCAGTCTAATATTTAAAAGAATCATTGTCCATATACAAAGGTTACTAACCTCCATGAAGCTTTTAATGAAAAAATCAGATTTTTCAGCTGTTGAGTTCAGATTGTGAAATAACATAACAATGGTTTTTTATCTCAATATATTACAAGTGTAAAGCTGATTTTGAACACAATAAGCAACTTATGACATGTATTTATGTTTCATTTGTACATTTAACATCTAATTAATATGAAAATCTTTATTTTATGCATACCCTCCCTTTTTGTTTGCCTCATAGAAATGATTTCACAATATATTAAACTATGTTAATTCATGCTATGTTCCCATAAATTATGCATTCCAAAACATTAAATAAGACCTAATACCTATATATTAAGCAAAAATTACTTCAAACTTCCCAAAATTTGTAAAATTATGATTGTTGATTTTCAGGTTTCTCTTATCTATTGTGACCTGCAACGGTAATTTTCTTCAAAACTCAATAAATGAATGTTTCTTGACAACGTTTGTTATGTTTCAAGTTAGCCGCATGCACAAATGTACATTTACAGTCAATTTATACTCTAAAATATAAAATCCACATTGACCATTTGAAATATTAACAGTAAATGTCCAGTGACAAATGCAATTTTCCTGGGATCACTAAAATTACCTGGTTTTAAGTACATAATTCTGAAATAAAGCTGCTTGCTATAGCACTATATTTTTTCATATGTATATTTTACATGTGTTCTAACAATAGCAACCAAAATTTATGAGGAAAAATAAGTAAAATTATGAAATTTTCAAAAACGGTATCACCATATACTGTATTTGAAGTCGACTAAATGCCACAACATGAAATTGTTAAAATTCTTAATTTTAGCAATCTTTTTCAACATCATCTGCCCTTTTACTTCAAAAACACATTAAATTGACCAGTTTCAATAATTGTAAAGTCATAAATACATATAAAATTATATTGCAATACCCTCTGTGCATGTACATCTAGTGCATGGGGAATATTTTCAGAAATATTGCATATTATTCATATTGAAACTGTAACATGACACCTTGATGTATTTTGTAACAATTTGGTGTGGAAAATGTCAAACTGGGTCTGTTGTGACTGTCCAAAGCCAATTTGAGCGTGGTATCATCAACATTAAATTTCTTGTTTTTTGCCTAAGAGCAATACAAACTTGTTTCTCTATCCTTTTCTTTGCCTTATTTATATTCCTATATCAATATGCAGTCAAAAACACTATATCAGGTATATGGCAGTCTATTATTTAAAAGAATCAATGTCCATATACAAAGGTACCTCCATGAAACTTTTAATGAAAAAATCTGATTTTTCAGCTGTTGAGTTCAGATTGTGAAATAACATAACAATGGCTTTTTATCTCAATATATTACAAGTTTAAAGCTGATTTTCAACAAAATAAGCACCTTATCACATGTATATATGCTTCATTTGTACATTTAATATCTAATTAATATGAAAATATATATTTTAAGCATACCCCCCTTTTTGTTTGCTTCATATAAATGATCTCACAATATATTAAACTATGTTAATTCATGCTATGTTCCCATACATTATGCATTACAAGACATTAAATAAGACCTAATATCTAGATTTTAAGCAAAAAATTACTTCAAACTTCCCAAAATTTGTAAAATTATGATTGGTGATTTTCAGGTTTCTGTTATTTCATGTGACCTGCAACGGTAATTTTCTTCAAAACTCAATAAATGAATGTTTCTTGACAACTTTTGTTATGTTTCAAGTTAGTCGCATCACAAATATACATTTACAGTCAATTTATACTCTAAAATATAAAATCCACATTGACCATTTGAAATATTAACAGTAAATGTCCAGTGACAAATGCAATTTTCCTGGGATCAATAAAATTACATTGATTTAAGTACATAATTCTGAAATAAAGCTGCTTTCTATAGCCCTATATTTTTTCACTATCTATATTTTACATGTGTTCTAACTATAACTACCAAAATTTATGAGGAAAAATAAGTAAAATTATAAAATTTTCAAAAATGGTATCACCATATACTGTATTTGAAGTCGACTAAATGCCACAACATGAAATTGTTAAAATTCTTAATTTTAGCAATCTTTTTCAACATCATCTGCCATTTTACTACAAAAACACATTAAATTTACCAGTCTCAATAATTGTAAAGTCATAAATACATATAAAATTATATTGCAATGCCCTCTGTGCATGTACATCTAGTGCATGGGGAATATTTTCCAAAATATTGCATAATATTCATATTGAAACTGTAACATGACACCTTGATGTATTTTGTAACATTTTGGTGTGGAAAATGTCAAACTGGGCCTGTTATGACTGTCCAAAGCCAATTTGAGCATGGTATCATCAACATTAAATTTCTTGTTTTTTGCCTAAGAGCAATAAAAACTTGTTTTTCTATCCTTTTCTTTGCCTTATTTATATTCCTATATCAATATCCAGTCAAAAACACTATATCAGGTATATGGCAGTCTAATATTTAAAAGAATCATTGTCCATATACAAAGGTTACTAACCTCCATGAAGCTTTTAATGAAAAAATCAGATTTTTCAGCTGTTGAGTTCAGATTGTGAAATAACATAACAATGGTTTTTTATCTCAATATATTACAAGTGTAAAGCTGATTTTGAACACAATAAGCAACTTATGACATGTATTTATGTTTCATTTGTACATTTAACATCTAATTAATATGAAAATCTTTATTTTATGCATACCCTCCCTTTTTGTTTGCCTCATAGAAATGATTTCACAATATATTAAACTATGTTAATTCATGCTATGTTCCCATAAATTATGCATTCCAAAACATTAAATAAGACCTAATACCTATATATTAAGCAAAAATTACTTCAAACTTCCCAAAATTTGTAAAATTATGATTGTTGATTTTCAGGTTTCTCTTATCTATTGTGACCTGCAACGGTAATTTTCTTCAAAACTCAATAAATGAATGTTTCTTGACAACGTTTGTTATGTTTCAAGTTAGCCGCATGCACAAATGTACATTTACAGTCAATTTATACTCTAAAATATAAAATCCACATTGACCATTTGAAAAATAAACAGTAAATGTCCAGTGACAAATGCAATTTTCCTGGGATCACTAAAATTACATTGTTTTAAGTACATAATTCTGAAATAAAGCTGCTTTCTATAGCCCTATATTTTTTCATATGTATATTTTACATGTGTTCTAACTATAACTACCAAAATTTATGAGGAAAAATAAGTAAAATTATAAAATTTTCAAAAACGGTATCACCATATACTGTATTTGAAGTCGACTAAATGCCACAACATGAAATTGTTAAAATTCTTAATTTTAGCAATCTTTTTCAACATCATCTGCCCTTTTACTACAAAAACACTTTAAATTTATCAGTCTCAATAATTGTAAAGTCATAAATACATATAAAATTATATTGCAATGCCCTCTGTGCATGTACATCTAGTGCATGGGGAATATTTTCCGAAATATTGCATAATATTCATATTGAAACTGTAACATGACACCTTGATGTATTTTGTAACATTTTGGTGTGGAAAATGTCAAACTGGGTCTGTTGTGACTCTCCAAAGCCAATTTGAGCATAGTATCATCAACTTTAAATTCTTGTTTTTTGCCTAAGAGCAATAAAAACTTGTTTTTCTATCCTTTTCTTTGCCTTATTTATATTCCTATATCAATATCCAGTCAAAAACACTATATGAGGTATATGGCAGTCTAATATTTAAAATAATCAATGTCCATATACAAAGGTACCTCCATGAAGCTTTTAATGAAAAAATTAGATTTTTCAGCTATTGAGTTCAGATTGTGAAATAACATAACAATGGCTTTTTATCTCAATATATTACAAGTATAAAGCTGATTTTCAACAAAATAAGCACCTTATGACATGTATATATGTTTCATTTGTACATTTAATATCTAATTAATATGAAAATATATATTTTAAGCATACCCCCTTTTTTGTTTGCTTCATAGAAATGATCTCACAATATATTAAACTATGTTAATTCATGCTATGTTCCCATACATTATGCATTGCAGGACATTAAATAAGACCTAATATCTAGATATTAAACAAAAATTACTTCAAACTTCCCAAAATTTGTAAAATTATGATTGTTGATTTTCAAGTTTCTGTTATTTCTTGTGACCTGCAACGGTAATTTTCTTCAAAACTCAATAAATGAATGTTTCTTGACAACGTTTGTTATGTTTCAAGTTAGCCACATGCACAAATATACATTTACAGTCAATTTATACTCTAAAATATAAAATCCACATTGACCATTTGAAAAATTAACAGTAAATGTCCAGTGACAAATGCAATTTTCCTGGGATCACTAAAATTACCTTGTTTTAAGTACATAATTCTGAAATAAAGCTGCTTTCTATAGCCCTATATTTTTTCACTATCTATATTTTACATGTGTTCTAACTATAACTACCAAAATTTATGAGGAAAAATAAGTAAAATTATAAAATTTTCAAAAACGCTATCGCCATATACTGTATTTGAAGTCGACTAAATGCCACAACATGAAATTGTTAAAATTCTTAATTTTAGCAATCTTTTTCAACATCATCTGCCCTTTTACTACAAAAACACATTAAATTTACCAGTCTCAATAATTGTAAAGTCATAAATACATATAAAATTATATTGCAATACCCTCTGTGCATGTACATCTAGTGCATGGGGAATATTTTCCAAAATATTGCATAATATTCATATTGAAACTGTAACATGACACCTTGATGTATTTTGTAACATTTTGGTGTGGAAAATGTCAAACTGGGCCTGTTATGACTGTCCAAAGCCAATTTGAGCGTGGTATCATCAACATTAAATTTCTTGTTTTTTGCCTAACAGCAATAAAAACTTGTTTCTCTATCCTTTTCTTTGCCTTATTTATATTCCTATATCAATATCCAGTCAAAAACACTATATCAGGTATATGGCAGTCTAATATTTTAAAGAATCAATGTCCATATACAAAGGTACCTCCATGAAGCTTTTAATGAAAAAATCAGATTTTTCAGCTATTGAGTTCAGATTGTGAAATAACATAACAATGGCTTTTTATCTCAATATATTACAAGTATAAAGCTGATTTTCAACAAAATAAGCACCTTATGACATGTATATATGTTTCATTTGTACATTTAATATCTAATTAATATGAAAATATATATTTTAAGCATACCCCCTTTTTTGTTTGCTTCATAGAAATGATCTCACAATATATTAAACTATGTTAATTCATGCTATGTTCCCATACATTATGCATTGCAGGACATTAAATAAGACCTAATATCTAGATATTAAGCAAAAATTACTTCAAACTTCCCAAAATTTGTAAAATTATGATTGTTGATTTTCAAGTTTCTGTTATTTCTTGTGACCTGCAACTGTAATTTTCTTCAAAACTCAATAAATGAATGTTTCTTGACAACGTTTGTTATGTTTCAAGTTAGCCGCATGCACAAATATACATTTACAGTCAATTTATACTCTAAAATATAAAATCCACATTGACCATTTGAAATATTAACAGTAAATGTCCAGTGACAAATGCAATTTTCCTGGGATCACTAAAATTACCTTGTTTTAAGTACATAATTCTGAAATAAAGCTGCTTTCTATAGCCCTATATTTTTTCACTATCTATATTTTACATGTGTTCTAACTATAACTACCAAAATTTATGAGGAAAAATAAGTAAAATTATAAAATTTTCAAAAACGCTATCGCCATATACTGTATTTGAAGTCGACTAAATGCCACAACATGAAATTGTTAAAATTCTTAATTTTAGCAATCTTTTTCAACATCATCTGCCCTTTTACTACAAAAACACATTAAATTTACCAGTCTCAATAATTGTAAAGTCATAAATACATATAAAATTATATTGCAATGCCCTCTGTGCATGTACATCTAGTGCATGGGGAATATTTTCCAAAATATTGCATAATATTCATATTGAAACTGTAACATGACACCTTGATGTATTTTGTAACATTTTGGTGTGGAAAATGTCAAACTGGGCCTGTTATGACTGTCCAAAGCCAATTTGAGCGTGGTATCATCAACATTAAATTTCTTGTTTTTTGCCTAAGAGCAATAAAAACTTGTTTCTCTATCCTTTCCTTTGCCTTATTTATATTCCTATATCAATATCCAGTCAAAAACACTATATCAGGTATATGGCAGTCTAATATTTAAAAGAATCAATGTCCATATACAAAGGTACCTCCATGAAGCTTTTAATGAAAAAATCAGATTTTTCAGCTATTGAGTTCAGATTGTGAAATAACATAACAATGGCTTTTTATCTCAATATATTACAAGTATAAAGCTGATTTTCAACAAAATAAGCACCTTATGACATGTATATATGTTTCATTTGTACATTTAATATCTAATTAATATGAAAATATATATTTTAAGCATACCCCCTTTTTTGTTTGCTTCATAGAAATGATCTCACAATATATTAAACTATGTTAATTCATGCTATGTTCCCATACATTATGCATTGCAGGACATTAAATAAGACCTAATATCTAGATATTAAGCAAAAATTACTTCAAACTTCCCAAAATTTGTAAAATTATGATTGTTGATTTTCAAGTTTCTGTTATTTCTTGTGACCTGCAACTGTAATTTTCTTCAAAACTCAATAAATGAATGTTTCTTGACAACGTTTGTTATGTTTCAAGTTAGCCGCATGCACAAATATACATTTACAGTCAATTTATACTCTAAAATATAAAATCCACATTGACCATTTGAAATATTAACAGTAAATGTCCAGTGACAAATGCAATTTTCCTGGGATCACTAAAATTACCTTGTTTTAAGTACATAAATCTGAAAAAAAGCTGCTTTCTATAGCCCTATATTTTTTCATATGTATATTTTACATGTGTTCTAAGTATAACTACCAAAATTTATGAGGAAAAATAAGTAAAATTATAAAATTTTCAAAAACGGTATCACCATATACTGTATTTGAAGTCGACTAAATGCCACAACATGAAATTGTTAAAATTCTTAATTTTAGCAATCTTTTTCAACATCATCTGCCCTTTTACTACAAAAACACATTACATTTACCAGTCTCAATAATTGTAAAGTCATAAATACATATAAAATTATAATGCAATGCCCTCTGTGCATGTACATCTAGTGCATGGGGAATATTTTCCAAAATATTGCATAATATTCATATTGAAACTGTAACATGACACCTTGATGTATTTTGTAACATTTTGGTGTGGAAAATGTCAAACTGGGCCTGTTATGACTGTCCAAAGCCAATTTGAGCATGGTATCATCAACATTAAATTTCTTGTTTTTTGCCTTAGAGCAATAAAAACTTGTTTCTCTATCCTTTTCTTTGCCTTATTTATATTCCTATATCAATATCCAGTCAAAAACACTATATCAGGTATATGGCAGTCTAATATTTAAAAGAATCATTGTCCATATACAAAGGTTACTAACCTCCATGAAGCTTTTAATGAAAAAATCAGATTTTTCAGCTGTTGAGTTCAGATTGTGAAATAACATAACAATGGTTTTTTATCTCAATATATTACAAGTGTAAAGCTGATTTTGAACACAATAAGCAACTTATGACATGTATTTATGTTTAATTTGTACATTTAACATCTAATTAGTATGAAAATCTTTATTTTATGCATACCCTCCCTTTTTGTTTGCCTCATAGAAATGATTTCACAATATATTAAACTATGTTAATTCATGCTATGTTCCCATAAATTATGCATTCCAAAACATTAAATAAGACCTAATACCTATATATTAAGCAAAAATTACTTCAAACTTCCCAAAATTTGTAAAATTTTGATTGTTGATTTTCAGGTTTCTCTTATCTATTGTGACCTGCAACGGTAATTTTCTTCAAAACTCAATAAATGAATGTTTCTTGACAACGTTTGTTATGTTTCAAGTTAGCCGCATGCACAAATGTACATTTACAGTCAATTTATACTCTAAAATATAAAATCCACATTGACCATTTGAAAAATTAACAGTAAATGTCCAGTGACAAATGCAATTTTCCTGGGATCACTAAAATTACCTGGTTTTAAGTACATAATTCTGAAATAAAGCTGCTTTCTATAGCCCTATATTTTTTCATATGTATATTTTACATGTGTTCTAACTATAACTACCAAAATTTATGAGGAAAAATAAGTAAAATTATAAAATTTTCAAAAACGGTATCACCATATACTGTATTTGAAGTCGACTAAATGCCACAACATGAAATTGTTAAAATTCTTAATTTTAGCAATCTTTTTCAACATCATCTGCCCTTTTACTACAAAAACACTTTAAATTTATCAGTCTCAATAATTGTAAAGTCATAAATACATATAAAATTATATTGCAATACCCTCTGTGCATGTACATCTAGTGCATGGGGAATATTTTCCGAAATATTGCATAATATTCATATTGAAACTGTAACATGACACCTTGATGTATTTTGTAACATTTTGGTGTGGAAAATGTCAAACTGGGCCTGTTATGACTGTCCAAAGCCAATTTGAGCATGGTATCATCAACATTAAATTTCTTGTTTTTTGCCTAAGAGCAATAAAAACTTGTTTCTCTATCCTTTTCTTTGCCTTATTTATATTCCTATATCAATATCCAGTCAAAAACACTATATCAGGTAAATGGCAGTCTAATATTTAAAAGAATCATTGTCCATATACAAAGGTTACTAACCTCCATGAAGCTTTTAATGAAAAAATCAGATTTTTCAGCTGTTGAGTTCAGATTGTGAAATAACATAACAATGGTTTTTTATCTCAATATATTACAAGTGTAAAGCTGATTTTGAACACAATAAGCAACTTATGACATGTATTTATGTTTCATTTGTACATTTAACATCTAATTAGTATGAAAATCTTTATTTTATGCATACCCTCCCTTTTTGTTTGCCTCATAGAAATGATTTCACAATATATTAAACTATGTTAATTCATGCTATGTTCCCATAAATTATGCATTCCAAAACATTAAATAAGACCTAATACCTATATATTAAGCAAAAATTACTTCAAACTTCCCAAAATTTGTAAAATTTTGATTGTTGATTTTCAGGTTTCTCTTATCTATTGTGACCTGCAACGGTAATTTTCTTCAAAACTCAATAAATGAATGTTTCTTGACAACGTTTGTTATGTTTCAAGTTAGCCGCATGCACAAATGTACATTTACAGTCAATTTATACTCTAAAATATAAAATCCACATTGACCATTTGAAAAATTAACAGTAAATGTCCAGTGACAAATGCAATTTTCCTGGGATCACTAAAATTACCTGGTTTTAAGTACATAATTCTGAAATAAAGCTGCTTTCTATAGCCCTATATTTTTTCATATGTATATTTTACATGTGTTCTAACTATAACTACCAAAATTTATGAGGAAAAATAAGTAAAATTATAAAATTTTCAAAAACGGTATCACCATATACTGTATTTGAAGTCGACTAAATGCCACAACATGAAATTGTTAAAATTCTTAATTTTAGCAATCTTTTTCAACATCATCTGCCCTTTTACTACAAAAACACTTTAAATTTATCAGTCTCAATAATTGTAAAGTCATAAATACATATAAAATTATATTGCAATACCCTCTGTGCATGTACATCTAGTGCATGGGGAATATTTTCCGAAATATTGCATAATATTCATATTGAAACTGTAACATGACACCTTGATGTATTTTATAACATTTTGGTGTGAAAAATGTCAAACTGGGTCTGTTGTGACTCTCCAAAGCCAATTTGAGCATGGTATCATCAACTTTAAATTCTTGTTTTTTGCCTAAGAGCAATAAAAACTTGTTTCTCTATCCTTTTCTTTGCCTTATTTATATTCCTATATCAATATCCAGTCAAAAACACTATATCAGGTATATGGCAGTCTTATATTTAAAAGAATCAATGTCCATATACAAAGGTACCTCCATGAAGCTTTTAATGAAAAAATTAGATTTTTCAGCTATTGAGTTCAGATTGTGAAATAACATAACAATGGCTTTTTATCTCAATATATTACAAGTATAAAGCTGATTTTCAACAAAATAAGCACCTTATGACATGTATATATGTTTCATTTGTACATTTAATATCTAATTAATATGAAAATATATATTTTAAGCATACCCCCTTTTTTGTTTGCTTCATAGAAATGATCTCACAATAAGACCTAATATCTAGATATTAAGCAAAAATTACTTCAAACTTCCCAAAATTTGTAAAATTATGATTGTTGATTTTCAAGTTTCTGTTATTTCTTGTGACCTGCAACTGTAATTTTCTTCAAAACTCAATAAATGAATGTTTCTTGACAACGTTTGTTATGTTTCAAGTTAGCCGCATGCACAAATATACATTTACAGTCAATTTATACTCTAAAATATAAAATCCACATTGACCATTTGAAATAGTAACAGTAAATGTCCAGTGACAAATGCAATTTTCCTGGGATCACTAAAATTACCTTGTTTTAAGTACATAATTCTGAAAAAAAGCTGCTTTCTATAGCCCTATATTTTTTCATATGTATATTTTACATGTGTTCTAAGTATAACTACCAAAATTTATGAGGAAAAATAAGTAAAATTATAAAATTTTCAAAAACGGTATCACCATATACTGTATTTGAAGTCGACTAAATGCCACAACATGAAATTGTTAAAATTCTTAATTTTAGCAATCTTTTTCAACATCATCTGCCCTTTTACTACAAAAACACATTAAATTTACCAGTCTCAATAATTGTAAAGTCATAAATACATATAAAATTATATTGCAATGCCCTCTGTGCATGTACATCTAGTGCATGGGGAATATTTTCCAAAATATTGCATAATATTCATATTGAAACTGTAACATGACACCTTGATGTATTTTGTAACATTTTGGTGTGGAAAATGTCAAACTGGGCCTGTTATGACTGTCCAAAGCCAATTTGAGCATGGTATCATCAACATTAAATTTCTTGTTTTTTGCCTAAGAGCAATAAAAACTTGTTTCTCTATCCTTTTCTTTGCCTTATTTATATTCCTATATCAATATCCAGTCAAAAACACTATATCAGGTATATGGCAGTCTAATATTTAAAAGAATCATTGTCCATATACAAAGGTTACTAACCTCCATGAAGCTTTTAATGAAAAAATCAGATTTTTCAGCTGTTGAGTTCAGATTGTGAAATAACATAACAATGTTTTTTTATCTCAATATATTACAAGTGTAAAGCTGATTTTGAACACAATAAGCAACTTATGACATGTATTTATGTTTCATTTGTACATTTAACATCTAATTAGTATGAAAATCTTTATTTTATGCATACCCTCCCTTTTTGTTTGCCTCATAGAAATGATTTCACAATATATTAAACTATGTTAATTCATGCTATGTTCCCATAAATTATGCATTCCAAAACATTAAATAAGACCTAATACCTATATATTAAGCAAAAATTACTTCAAACTTCCCAAAATTTGTAAAATTTTGTTTGTTGATTTTCAGGTTTCTCTTATCTATTGTGACCTGCAACGGTAATTTTCTTCAAAACTCAATAAATGAATGTTTCTTGACAACGTTTGTTATGTTTCAAGTTAGCCGCATGCACAAATGTACATTTACAGTCAATTTATACTCTAAAATATAAAATCCACATTGACCATTTGAAAAATTAACAGTAAATGTCAAGTGACAAATGCAATTTTCCTGGGATCACTAAAATTACCTGGTTTTAAGTACATAATTCTGAAATAAAGCTGCTTTCTATAGCCCTATATTTTTTCATATGTATATTTTACATGTGTTCTAACTATAACTACCAAAATTTATGAGGAAAAATAAGTAAAATTATAAAATTTTCAAAAACGGTATCACCATATACTGTATTTGAAGTCGACTAAATGCCACAACATGAAATTGTTAAAATTCTTAATTTTAGCAATCTTTTTCAACATCATCTGCCCTTTTACTACAAAAACACATTAAATTTATCAGTCTCAATAATTGTAAAGTCATAAATACATATAAAATTATATTGCAATACCCTCTGTGCATGTACATCTAGTGCATGGGGAATATTTTCCGAAATATTGCATAATATTCATATTGAAACTGTAACATGACACCTTGATGTATTTTGTAACATTTTGGTGTGGAAAATGTCAAACTGGGCCTGTTATGACTGTCCAAAGCCAATTTGAGCATGGTATCATCAACATTAAATTTCTTGTTTTTTGCCTAAGAGCAATAAAAACTTGTTTCTCTATCCTTTTCTTTGCCTTATTTATATTCCTATATCAATATCCAGTCAAAAACACTATATCAGGTATATGGCAGTCTAATATTTAAAAGAATCATTGTCCATATACAAAGGTTACTAACCTCCATGAAGCTTTTAATGAAAAAATCAGATTTTTCAGCTGTTGAGTTCAGATTGTGAAATAACATAACAATGGTTTTTTATCTCAATATATTACAAGTGTAAAGCTGATTTTGAACACAATAAGCAACTTATGACATGTATTTATGTTTCATTTGTACATTTAACATCTAATTAGTATGAAAATCTTTATTTTATGCATACCCTCCCTTTTTGTTTGCCTCATAGAAATGATTTCACAATATATTAAACTATGTTAATTCATGCTATGTTCCCATAAATTATGCATTCCAAAACATTAAATAAGACCTAATACCTATATATTAAGCAAAAATTACTTCAAACTTCCCAAAATTTGTAAAATTTTGATTGTTGATTTTCAGGTTTCTCTTATCTATTGTGACCTGCAACGGTAATTTTCTTCAAAACTCAATAAATGAATGTTTCTTGACAACGTTTGTTATGTTTCAAGTTAGCCGCATGCACAAATGTACATTTACAGTCAATTTATACTCTAAAATATAAAATCCACATTGACCATTTGAAAAATTAACAGTAAATGTCCAGTGACAAATGCAATTTTCCTGGGATCACTAAAATTACCTGGTTTTAAGTACATAATTCTGAAATAAAGCTGCTTTCTATAGCCCTATATTTTTTCATATGTATATTTTACATGTGTTCTAACTATAACTACCAAAATTTATGAGGAAAAATAAGTAAAATTATAAAATTTTCAAAAACGGTATCACCATATACTGTATTTGAAGTCGACTAAATGCCACAACATGAAATTGTTAAAATTCTTAATTTTAGCAATCTTTTTCAACATCATCTGCCCTTTTACTACAAAAACACTTTAAATTTATCAGTCTCAATAATTGTAAAGTCATAAATACATATAAAATTATATTGCAATACCCTCTGTGCATGTACATCTAGTGCATGAGGAATATTTTCCGAAATATTGCATAATATTCATATTGAAACTGTAACATGACACCTTGATGTATTTTGTAACATTTTGGTGTGGAAAATGTCAAACTGGGCCTGTTATGACTGTCCAAAGCCAATTTGAGCATGGTATCATCAACATTAAATTTCTTGTTTTTTGCCTAAGAGCAATAAAAACTTGTTTCTCTATCCTTTTCTTTGCCTTATTTATATTCCTATATCAATATCCAGTCAAAAACACTATATCAGGTATATGGCAGTCTAATATTTAAAAGAATCATTGTCCATATACAAAGGTTACTAACCTCCATGAAGCTTTTAATGAAAAAATCAGATTTTTCAGCTGTTGAGTTCAGATTGTGAAATAACATAACAATGGTTTTTTATCTCAATATATTACAAGTGTAAAGCTGATTTTGAACACAATAAGCAACTTATGACATGTATTTATGTTTCATTTGTACATTTAACATCTAATTAGTATGAAAATCTTTATTTTATGCATACCCTCCCTTTTTGTTTGCCTCATAGAAATGATTTCACAATATATTAAACTATGTTAATTCATGCTATGTTCCCATAAATTATGCATTCCAAAACATTAAATAAGACCTAATACCTATATATTAAGCAAAAATTACTTCAAACTTCCCAAAATTTGTAAAATTTTGATTGTTGATTTTCAGGTTTCTCTTATCTATTGTGACCTGCAACGGTAATTTTCTTCAAAACTCAATAAATGAATGTTTCTTGACAACGTTTGTTATGTTTCAAGTTAGCCGCATGCACAAATGTACATTTACAGTCAATTTATACTCTAAAATATAAAATCCACATTGACCATTTGAAAAATTAACAGTAAATGTCCAGTGACAAATGCAATTTTCCTGGGATCACTAAAATTACCTGGTTTTAAGTACATAATTCTGAAATAAAGCTGCTTTCTATAGCCCTATATTTTTTCATATGTATATTTTACATGTGTTCTAACTATAACTACCAAAATTTATGAGGAAAAATAAGTAAAATTATAAAATTTTCAAAAACGGTATCACCATATACTGTATTTGAAGTCGACTAAATGCCACAACATGAAATTGTTAAAATTCTTAATTTTAGCAATCTTTTTCAACATCATCTGCCCTTTTACTACAAAAACACTTTAAATTTATCAGTCTCAATAATTGTAAAGTCATAAATACATATAAAATTATATTGCAATACCCTCTGTGCATGTACATCTAGTGCATGGGGAATATTTTCCGAAATATTGCATAATATTCATATTGAAACTGTAACATGACACCTTGATGTATTTTATAACATTTTGGTGTGAAAAATGTCAAACTGGGTCTGTTGTGACTCTCCAAAGCCAATTTGAGCGTGGTATCATCAACTTTAAATTCTTGTTTTTTGCCTAAGAGCAATAAAAACTTGTTTCTCTATCCTTTTCTTTGCCTTATTTATATTCCTATATCAATATCCAGTCAAAAACACTATATCAGGTATATGGCAGTCTTATATTTAAAAGAATCAATGTCCATATACAAAGGTACCTCCATGAAGCTTTTAATGAAAAAATTAGATTTTTCAGCTATCGAGTTCAGATTGTGAAATAACATAACAATGGCTTTTTATCTCAATATATTACAAGTATAAAGCTGATTTTCAACAAAATAAGCACCTTATGACATGTATATATGTTTCATTTGTACATTTAATATCTAATTAATATGAAAATATATATTTTAAGCATACCCCCTTTTTTGTTTGCTTCATAGAAATGATCTCACAATATATTAAACTATGTTAATTCATGCTATGTTCCCATACATTATGCATTGCAGGACATTAAATAAGACCTAATATCTAGATATTAAGCAAAAATTACTTCAAACTTCCCAAAATTTGTAAAATTATGATTGTTGATTTTCAAGTTTCTGTTATTTCTTGTGACCTGCAACTGTAATTTTCTTCAAAACTCAATAAATGAATGTTTCTTGACAACGTTTGTTATGTTTCAAGTTAGCCGCATGCACAAATATACATTTACAGTCAATTTATACTCTAAAATATAAAATCCACATTGACCATTTGAAATATTAACAGTAAATGTCCAGTGACAAATGCAATTTTCCTGGGATCACTAAAATTACCTTGTTTTAAGTACATAATTCTGAAAAAAAGCTGCTTTCTATAGCCCTATATTTTTTCATATGTATATTTTACATGTGTTCTAAGTATAACTACCAAAATTTATGAGGAAAAATAAGTAAAATTATAAAATTTTCAAAAACGGTATCACCATATACTGTATTTGAAGTCGACTAAATGCCACAACATGAAATTGTTAAAATTCTTAATTTTAGCAATCTTTTTCAACATCATCTGCCCTTTTACTACAAAAACACATTAAATTTACCAGTCTCAATAATTGTAAAGTCATAAATACATATAATATTATATTGCAATGCCCTCTGTGCATGTACATCTAGTGCATGGGGAATATTTTCCAAAATATTGCATAATATTCATATTGAAACTGAAACATGACACCTTGATGTATTTTGTAACATTTTGGTGTGGAAAATGTCAAACTGGGCCTGTTATGACTGTCCAAAGCCAATTTGAGCATGGTATCATCAACATTAAATTTCTTGTTTTTTGCCTAAGAGCAATAAAAACTTGTTTCTCTATCCTTTTCTTTGCCTTATTTATATTCCTATATCAATATCCAGTCAAAAACACTATATCAGGTATATGGCAGTCTAATATTTAAAAGAATCATTGTCCATATACAAAGGTTACTAACCTCCATGAAGCTTTTAATGAAAAAATCAGATTTTTCAGCTGTTGAGTTCAGATTGTGAAATAACATAACAATGGTTTTTTATCTCAATATATTACAAGTGTAAAGCTGATTTTGAACACAATAAGCAACTTATGACATGTATTTATGTTTCATTTGTACATTTAACATCTAATTAGTATGAAAATCTTTATTTTATGCATACCCTCCCTTTTTGTTTGCCTCATAGAAATGATTTCACAATATATTAAACTATGTTAATTCCTGCTATGTTCCCATAAATTATGCATTCCAAAACATTAAATAAGACCTAATACCTATATATTAAGCAAAAATTACTTCAAACTTCCCAAAATTTTTAAAATTATGATTGTTGATTTTCAGGTTTCTCTTATCTATTGTGACCTGCAACTGTAATTTTCTTCAAAACTCAACAAATGAATGTTTCTTGACAACGTTTGTTATGTTTCAAGTTAGCCGCATGCACAAATGTACATTTACAGTCAATTTATACTCTAAAATATAAAATCCACATTGACCATTTGAAAAATTAACAGTAAATGTCCAGTGACAAATGCAATTTTCCTGGGATCACTAAAATTACCTGGTTTTAAGTACATAATTCTGAAATAAAGCTGCTTTCTATAGCCCTATATTTTTTCATATGTATATTTTACATCTGTTCTAACTATAACTACCAAAATTTACGAGGAAAAATAAGTAAAATAATAAAATTTTCAAAAATGGTATCACCATATACTGTATTTGAAGTCGACTAAATGCCACAACATGAAATTGTTAAAATTCTTAATTTTAGCAATCTTTTTCAACATCATCTGCCCTTTTACTGCAAAAACACATTAAATTTACCAGTCTCAATAATTGTAAAGTCATAAATACATATAAAATTATATTGCAATACCCTCTGTGCATGTACATCTAGTGCATGGGGAATATTTTCCGAAATATTGCATAATATTCATATTGAAACTGTAACATGACACCTTGATGTATTTTGTAACATTTTGGTGTGGAAAATGTCAAACTGGGTCTGTTGTGACTCTCCAAAGCCAATTTGAGCATAGTATCATCAACTTTAAATTCTTGTTTTTTGCCTAACAGCAATAAAAACTTGTTTCTCTATCCTTTTCTTTGCCTTATTTATATTCCTATATCAATATCCAGTCAAAAACACTATATTAGGTATATGGCAGTCTAATATTTAAAAGAATCATTGTCCATATACAAAGGTTACTAACCTCCATGAAGCTTTTAATGAAAAAATCAGATTTTTCAGCTGTTGAGTTCAGATTGTGAAATAACATAACAATGGCTTTTTATCTCAATATATTACAAGTGTAAAGCTGATTTTGAACACAATAAGCAACTTATGACATGTATTTATGTTTCATTTGTACATTTAACATCTAATTAATATGAAAATCTTTATTTTATGCATACCCTCCCTTTTTGTTTGCCTCATAGAAATGATTTCACAATATATTAAACTATGTTAATTCATGCTATGTTCCCATAAATTATGCATTCCAAAACATTAAATAAGACCTAATACCTATATACAGTCAAACCTGTATTAAGAGACCACTCAGGGGAGAAAGCAAAAGTGGTCTCTTACAGCACGTCGTCCTTTAATACAAGTTCAACGATACAGCTGAAAAATAATGTGGTCATAGATCGTTGTTATTCTACTACGAGTTAAATGATTGAATCATTAATAATAAATATAAATTTATTTTTATTAAACATGCACATGGTATTATTTGTTAAAAGGTTGTAGAAATATAGAACATTTTAAAGGTCAGAGTTAATATAATTCCATAAAAGAATTAAAATTGTCTATGAATATAATTTGGCACATCAGTAACTCAATAACTTTTATCCGTTCTTCCAAAGTTAAAACTTTCCTTTTAGAAGCCATGTTTTAAAACTTTCTTTTAATTATAAAACAACTCAAAAGCTTGTAAAATCGATTTCTACTCACCTTTAATTAAGACAAACCCTCAGGTGTAAACAGCCTTCGATTTATTGTTTACGTTCTAATTTTTAAACCACGTGGTCATGATGTACACCATGAAAATTCGATTTGGGAACAACAAATCATTTAATAAATTTTAAACCCGCACGAAAATGCCAAAAAGGCAGAAATATTAAAATAAAATAAACATATTTTTAATAAAAAACGACAGTAATAGAGAAAACATTATTTTGGGTACAAAAAAAAATCACTTTCGGTTTGCGTATACGGAAAATGAATGTGACCTTTGGGGAAAATCCCCTGTCAGTTTCCTCATTTTTGTTGTAAGCTCATCATGCAAAAGAATTAGTGGTCGTTGAAAAAAGTTGAAGTGGTCGTTTGGAATGCATTTTGGCGGTCGTTGGTCGCGTTATGCAGGTGGTCGTTGAATCCAGTTAAAATATATAGTATAAATCGTCGGGGGGAATAAAAGTGGTCGTTTATAGCAGGTGGTCGTTTAATGAAGGTGGTCGTTTGGGCAGGTTTGACTGTATTAAGCAAAAATTACTTCAAACTTCCCAAAGTTTGTAAAATTATGATTGTTGATTTTCAGGTTTCTCTTATCTATTGTGACCTGCAACTGTAATTTTCTTCAAAACTCAACAAATGAATGTTTCTTGACAACGTTTGTTATGTTTCAAGTTAGCCGAATGCACAAATGTACATTTACAGTCAATATATACTCTAAAATATAAAATCCACATTGACCATTTGAAAAATTAACAGTAAATGTCCAGTGACAAATGCAATTTTCCTGGGATCACTAAAATTACCTTGTTTTAAGTACATAATTCTGAAATAAAGCTGCTTTCTATAGCCCTATATTTTTTCATATGTATATTTTACATGTGTTCTAACTATAACTACCAAAATTTATGAGGAAAAATAAGTAAAATTATAAAATTTTCAAAAACGGTATCACCATATACTGTATTTGAAGTCGACTAAATGCCACAACATGAAATTGTTAAAATTCTTAATTTTAGCAATCTTTTTCAACATCATCTGCCCTTTTACTACAAAAACACTTTAAATTTATCAGTCTCAATAATTGTAAAGTCATAAATACATATAAAATTATATTGCAATACCCTCTGTGCATGTACATCTAGTGCATGGGGAATATTTTCCGAAATATTGCATAATATTCATATTGAAACTGTAACATGACACCTTGATGTATTTTGTAACATTTTGGTGTGGAAAATGTCAAACTGGGCCTGTTATGACTGTCCAAAGCCAATTTGAGCATGGTATCATCAACATTAAATTTCTTGTTTTTTGCCTAAGAGCAATAAAAACTTGTTTCTCTATCCTTTTCTTTGCCTTATTTATATTCCTATATCAATATCCAGTCAAAAACACTATATCAGGTATATGGCAGTCTAATATTTAAAAGAATCATTGTCCATATACAAAGGTTACTAACCTCCATGAAGCTTTTAATGAAAAAATCAGATTTTTCAGCTGTTGAGTTCAGATTGTGAAATAACATAACAATGGTTTTTTATCTCAATATATTACAAGTGTAAAGCTGATTTTGAACACAATAAGCAACTTATGACATGTATTTATGTTTCATTTGTACATTTAACATCTAATTAGTATGAAAATCTTTATTTTATGCATACCCTCCCTTTTTGTTTGCCTCATAGAAATGATTTCACAATATATTAAACTATGTTAATTCATGCTATGTTCCCATAAATTATGCATTCCAAAACATTAAATAAGACCTAATACCTATATATTAAGCAAAAATTACTTCAAACTTCCCAAAATTTGTAAAATTTTGATTGTTGATTTTCAGGTTTCTCTTATCTATTGTGACCTGCAACGGTAATTTTCTTCAAAACTCAATAAATGAATGTTTCTTGACAACGTTTGTTATGTTTCAAGTTAGCCGCATGCACAAATGTACATTTACAGTCAATTTATACTCTAAAATATAAAATCCACATTGACCATTTGAAAAATTAACAGTAAATGTCCAGTGACAAATGCAATTTTCCTGGGATCACTAAAATTACCTGGTTTTAAGTACATAATTCTGAAATAAAGCTGCTTTCTATAGCCCTATATTTTTTCATATGTATATTTTACATGTGTTCTAACTATAACTACCAAAATTTATGAGGAAAAATAAGTAAAATTATAAAATTTTCAAAAACGGTATCACCATATACTGTATTTGAAGTCGACTAAATGCCACAACATGAAATTGTTAAAATTCTTAATTTTAGCAATCTTTTTCAACATCATCTGCCCTTTTACTACAAAAACACTTTAAATTTATCAGTCTCAATAATTGTAAAGTCATAAATACATATAAAATTATATTGCAATACCCTCTGTGCATGTACATCTAGTGCATGGGGAATATTTTCCGAAATATTGCATAATATTCATATTGAAACTGTAACATGACACCTTGATGTATTTTGTAACATTTTGGTGTGGAAAATGTCAAACTGGGCCTGTTATGACTGTCCAAAGCCAATTTGAGCATGGTATCATCAACATTAAATTTCTTGTTTTTTGCCTAAGAGCAATAAAAACTTGTTTCTCTATCCTTTTCTTTGCCTTATTTATATTCCTATATCAATATCCAGTCAAAAACACTATATCAGGTATATGGCAGTCTAATATTTAAAAGAATCATTGTCCATATACAAAGGTTACTAACCTCCATGAAGCTTTTAATGAAAAAATCAGATTTTTCAGCTGTTGAGTTCAGATTGTGAAATAACATAACAATGGTTTTTTATCTCAATATATTACAAGTGTAAAGCTGATTTTGAACACAATAAGCAACTTATGACATGTATTTATGTTTCATTTGTACATTTAACATCTAATTAGTATGAAAATCTTTATTTTATGCATACCCTCCCTTTTTGTTTGCCTCATAGAAATGATTTCACAATATATTAAACTATGTTAATTCATGCTATGTTCCCATAAATTATGCATTCCAAAACATTAAATAAGACCTAATACCTATATATTAAGCAAAAATTACTTCAAACTTCCCAAAATTTGTAAAATTTTGATTGTTGATTTTCAGGTTTCTCTTATCTATTGTGACCTGCAACGGTAATTTTCTTCAAAACTCAATAAATGAATGTTTCTTGACAACGTTTGTTATGTTTCAAGTTAGCCGCATGCACAAATGTACATTTACAGTCAATTTATACTCTAAAATATAAAATCCACATTGACCATTTGAAAAATTAACAGTAAATGTCCAGTGACAAATGCAATTTTCCTGGGATCACTAAAATTACCTGGTTTTAAGTACATAATTCTGAAATAAAGCTGCTTTCTATAGCCCTATATTTTTTCATATGTATATTTTACATGTGTTCTAACTATAACTACCAAAATTTATGAGGAAAAATAAGTAAAATTATAAAATTTTCAAAAACGGTATCACCATATACTGTATTTGAAGTCGACTAAATGCCACAACATGAAATTGTTAAAATTCTTAATTTTAGCAATCTTTTTCAACATCATCTGCCCTTTTACTACAAAAACACTTTAAATTTATCAGTCTCAATAATTGTAAAGTCATAAATACATATAAAATTATATTGCAATACCCTCTGTGCATGTACATCTAGTGCATGGGGAATATTTTCCGAAATATTGCATAATATTCATATTGAAACTGTAACATGACACCTTGATGTATTTTGTAACATTTTGGTGTGGAAAATGTCAAACTGGGCCTGTTATGACTGTCCAAAGCCAATTTGAGCATGGTATCATCAACATTAAATTTCTTGTTTTTTGCCTAAGAGCAATAAAAACTTGTTTCTCTATCCTTTTCTTTGCCTTATTTATATTCCTATATCAATATCCAGTCAAAAACACTATATCAGGTATATGGCAGTCTAATATTTAAAAGAATCATTGTCCATATACAAAGGTTACTAACCTCCATGAAGCTTTTAATGAAAAAATCAGATTTTTCAGCTGTTGAGTTCAGATTGTGAAA